>JAMPIT010000541.1:1200000-1743521 GCA_026261815.1 Monarcha castaneiventris obscurior
CTCCTTTTTATCTTCCACCCAGGCTCTGACAGATAAATGCAGGGAGCACAAGAAGGAAAGATCCTTTTAGCTTGTCCTCTCTTTGCACTGCACCTTTTCCTTTCACCGTTACTCTGGGGCATCTCAGTTTGTGTCTGTGCACACGTGGACAAGGAACACACCTGGGATCACTCCCCTGTGACAAATGCCTCGCCTCTTCCCCTGAGGGAAAAGAGGAATTCTGCTGAAATTCACCCAAGGTACTAATTTTGTGTTTCTGCTGTTCTCTACATCAGCTTTTTTAGCTTTGCAAATCCCATAACCTTTCCTTGCCTGTGTTTCTCCTGCTTCCTTGGCCCTCTTCCTTATCCCTTGAGCCAGGAGGAGCTTCAAGACACTTTGCATGGTGGCTTTCTTAGGACAACATACAGCCATGGATGGGATTTGTGGGAAAACCCCAGGCATATGATGCAAACCTTGATCTGAAGTGGTTTTCCCAGAAAAGTTTAAACACAACAGTTGCTGATCCTCAGTGTGGAGTGGATCATTCCTGGCCCTGGTGTTCTTTCCCCAGGGACAAATGTCCGTGCACATGGCATTTCCCTAAGGCAGCCGCTTCCAGGTTTTGTCCCTGGTGCTTGGGCACCCCATGCACAGACCTAGGCCTGACCCCTCTGCCTGTCATCTGATTTTGCAAAGTGTTGATCCAGCCACAGCTTGGAGAAAGAGAGAGATCTTTTATCTTCGGGTAACCCAATTCCCAAAGATTTGCAGGGCTGAGTGAGATCGTAACAAGCCTCTGATTGTGAAAGCAACCAGGGGATAAATTCTAAAAGTAGTAGGAGATTTGTCTGAACAGCAGGTCCTTCAGGCACAAAGTACAATTTCACCATGGGTATGGGCCACATATTTCTCCCAGGTCCACCAGGCTCCTCTGTAAATCGGAAGAAACCCTTTGAAGCTGATTGAACACGTGATGTGTTACCCCCCCACAAAAGGAGTAAAGTTTTTCCAAGAGCTCAGGCTATGAAGTGATGACTGGGATACCAAAGGTGTGAAGCAGGTACGCAAACACGGTCCCCAAGTGATCCCCAAATTACATTTCTATTGGTTTTGCTCTCCCTTTCTCCTCCATCTCTGTCGTGTTTGGTTATTTTTGTGGCTGCAGTTTACAGTTCTGCATGAGTCTGAATATCCCTATTGTAGCCAGCTTTGAGCCTGCCACAGATCTGTCCAAGCCACGTGACAGTCATCTAAACCTCACCATCACACATTTTTCTCTGTTACATTTCTTCTACTGTTTCCTTTGTGTCTTGTGTTGAAAAGGAGTAAGCAACAGAGGGTAAAAAATGTTGGATTTTTCTTTCCCTCAGTGTTGCTGCATTCATTGTTTTGAATATTTTCATTCAGTAAACCATTAAGAGATTATCAGAGCACGACAGAAAATAATTTTTTTTAGTAATAAGATTGGGCCTGATCCAAATTCACTGGCTTTAAAGAAAAGGCTCTTAGTGAATTCCATGGACTTGGAATGAAAGATTAATCCCTCGGTCCTCAGACAGAGAAACTCTCGCCAACTTTGGTAGGAATTTAGTAGGAGTAAGGAATTTAGGCACTTGCATCTTGAAACATTAATAATGACAACAACAACAATAATAACAACAGTAGATCTCAATTGTGTAATTTTTAACCAAAATACAGAAGATTAAAACTTGTAAACTAATTTACTGTCCGAAGGGCCATGTAGCAGTAGCTCACATGATGTGGATAGAATCAGCTGTATCATCCTAAAGACCTCCAGAATGTTTGTTCATAAACTACAAAAAGTTACTAAAAAAGTGAAAAACATTTCACGTGAGTGGATAAAGGGAAAAGTTATTTCATGGCTTTTATACGTTTACCATTTCTTTTAGAGCTTTCTTTCTATGTGCTTTCATTGGAAATTACCTAGATCTTATTTTCCCCACCTGAAAAAAAGCAACCTGCACCTCAGAAGCTCTGGATTTCCTCCTCCTCCACTGTGCCTCCATCCTGCTCTCTGGGAGCTACCAGTGCACAATACAACAAACAGCATTGCCTGCCCCTATGGAACAGGGCAACGTGATGCTGTGTGGTCCGGGAAGTCATTTAAACAAGATTACATCGTTCGCGGGGCGCAGAACAACCCCGCCAGGACAGCACAAGGAAAACTAAATATAGCCGAATAAATCCAATTGGATTTGAGGGGCTCTTGCCGGTATCCGCAGGTGTGAGGGCACTGCAGCGGGGAGGAAAGCTGCGCTCGGGAGATGCCATTAGCACATCGCAAACAAACACCTCATCAGCAGCGCGCCTGTTTTCTTTGGGACCTTCCCACGCTCCACAGCCGAGCTGGGATGGATTTTTAATTGGAGAAGGAGAGCGATGCTTTTTTTTTTTTTTTTTTTTTTTTTTTCTGCTGGGGGCTCCACCCACCGCCTCGGTATTTATTGCTCTACAAATTGTAACTTCCTTCTCCTTCGAGTAACGGGCCGGTCGTAAATCAGCGCGGGGTGAGGAGTAACAGCACATCCTGATTCACAGCCCCATCGCTGCAAGACGGGTGTTTGTAAAGTTTATTACAGGTTAAAGCTGGCCGGTGTTTCTAAGAGAGGCGCTTTCAAAGTTTTGCCCTTTTAAAAAAATTTTTTTAATGTTTACATTTAGGTTATATTTCAGTAAAAATTGTATCTCCATAAAGATCTTAGACGTCCATATCCGAATAATATATATATATATATATATATAAAAATAGTATCTCCATAAAGATCTTAGACGTCCATATCCGAATAATACATATATATATGTGTGTGTGTGTGTGTATATCTTCTCGGAGGGTAATTAGCTCAGAGTACGAGTGCTTCACGTGCTCACAAGGATAAAAACCTGTGTCTCAAACCCTCGCTTTTACCCAATGACTTGGCAGGAGAAGAGCTGCGTTTATGGCTGGACTGAGAGAAGCCTCACAAATACTCCGTTAGCAAAATAATAACAGGTCCCTACCGCGTTCCATTTGAAATCACACATTTCGAGCGAATTAGTAGATCATTATCAGCCGTAATTCTAATTTGGTTACGTACGGTCTAGAGCCTCTTCTCCCCCCCTCCACGTGAAGTGACAGATTCGAACCGCTCTCTGATTATTACTTTGGGGCTACAAGGAGCTCTGGGGCATAATTAAAAATATTTCCAGAAAGACTCGGTAGACCACATCTGACGTCCCAGCCCCTGTAAGAATCAGACCACATCAAAGGGACCCTTTTTGTTTTCAAAAATGGTCACCAGACAAACTTAAAATGTACAAGAGTGGGCTTATGTTTTATTGTAGAGAAGTCTGAGCAGAGCGCAGCGACTTCAGGGCTGCTCGCTATTCAGCAGCGCTGCACCGAGCGAGACGAGGGACTTACGGCCCTTTGATATTTCCGTGGAGGTCGGATTCATTTCGTTTGAAAGGGGGACCATTAATGATAGACCTGCAAGTGTTCCCCTCCCTAATAAGTAGAATCCACAGCGCTCGGGGAGCTTGGCTGCGGCAGATGCCCAGGGCGGAAAGATTTGTGGCTGATGGCGCTAATTATGAAAATGTGATCAAGATGGAAACAATTTGAGCAAAAGTCATTAGCGTGTTACTCTTCCACCCACTGGTCTTTGGGGTTTATGACTGCGGCGGGAGGAGGATCTTGCGGGATCGGTGTGGGGTTTTCTCAGAGCGCTGATGAAAATGCGCTGCGAATGCCGAACCGGAAAATGTCAGCTGCACATGCACGGGGCGAGGCACCGGGCTCCGGACACAGCCGGGATTCGCTCTAAAGAGATCCCTGTAATTACCTTCCGTAATTATGTTTTATCTTCCCTTCGAGCGGTGCCGGTGAAAGCATCTTTCAGGAGACTCGCGGCACGCTAAGAGTTATTTCGCTGCTGCCGCTGTTGTCTCGTAGCTCGTCAGAGGTTACGAGTCCCCAGGAGACGATTTACGGAGCATCCCCGAGAGGAAGGTTTTCCGGAGAGGTTCTTCTTTTAGAAGGGACCGAAGGATTTGCCCCGCAAACAACACCCCCATCCCCTCACCCCACACACTCCAAAATTTGGGTCCTGCATGTTTAAGATGTTCATATTTTTACTTGCACACAGTGCTTTAGCTATTTTAATTTCCAATCAATGCGCTGGAACCACTTGACTGCCTGGCAGTGGCATTGTAGGAGAACAGCAATAAAGAATTAATTGTACAAACATTTATCATCCCCAGATCAAACTCTCCTTGTGAGGCTGGGGCTTAACTTGCGGAGAAGAAAAGGGGGAGGAAGGGTGGTAATGGCGGAGAGGGTGCTTGTGGGGGGTTTTATGCGTTTCCTTTTATTCCAGACGACTGTATAATGAAAAGCCTTTTAGCCTTGAAGAACTACTAAATATTAAGCACAGCTTAAAACGGGGAGTAGCTTTCGAGACAGTTTCGTCCTCCTGCCATTCCTTTTAGGAAAAGGTCGTACCCCTTCCCTTATTTTCCCGCTAGTAAAAGCTTCCCTTTTTAAAGAAGTCTTTAACGTGTAAGAAAATCCTCCTGCTCTACATAGGAAGGTCTTTAAAAAAATTTATAGACCTCTTCATGTTCACCAGTTCCGGGAGAAAAAAAATTATATTGATCAAGGTCAAACGCTCGAATTGTGACGTGACTCACTTCAAAGGTGTATTTGTGTGCCCTTCGAGCACATTAATACTAATTATCTCTCAAACACTTCCCCAAAACTCCTACTGCCTGTTTCAGATGCAAATCTAATTAACGAGCTGCCTTTGAGGAGCACACAGGGACAGCGTAATTCACGGAGCTGTTGAACCTTTTGCCTTCTTTTATATTTATTTATAGGTAGCTCCATCCCCTTTTGAAAGCGTAGGCAGTGGTGTGAAGCGGCAGGGTAGCGAGGGCAGATCTGCGCCAGCTAATGAGACTTTCCAGGCACCGGAGTTAAGGGAAAGGATTAGCTACGACTTCTTGCAAATGCACTCAGGGATGTATATCATAACACTTGCCGGGCCTTACTTTGTCTAAGTCAATTTGGGAATGATTAAATCGTGAGAGCTCTATCTAAATAACGCCTATTAGTTCTAAGCGCGAGCTGATTGATTTAGGAATAGCTGTTTGCTCTCCCCACCGGGGGCAGAGCGGGGGACACGCACACGCGGAGCAAACCCCGAGGGCGAGCCACGGGGGTGTTTCTTGCCCCCATCGCCTCCCGGGGAGCCGGGACCCGCACCCCCTCCCTCGCTGCCCTGCCTTGAACGCGCGCACTTCCCAAAGCCGCCTCCCGAAGATGCTCGCCGGGAGCATCATCCCCCAGCCCTCCCCGAGCGCGGGGGCTGCGCGGGGGCGGCGGCGCTCGGCGGAGGGTCCGCGGCTGCTCCGCGCTGCCGGCCCCCGTGCGGGGGTGTGCGGGGTGCGCGGCGGCGGGAGGGAGGGAGGGAGAGAGAGAGAGAGAGAGAGAGAGAGAGAGAGAGAGGGATGCTGTGTAATTTTATCCACGCTGCACTCTGGGAGTTCACACGAGACTGATACCTTTTGCCTCCTCTGCTCCGTATCAATTGGTCGCAGATCAGGCTATTGTTGCAGGAAGCTGCTTTTATTTCTATGCTCCGTCGATCAACTATTTTCCCCACAGTCTCCTGCCGAAATTCAGCAGCTCCCTCCCTCTCTCCCTCCCTCCTTGCCTCTCTGTCTCTCACGCATGCCGTCTGTCTATCTGGAAACCCAAGGAGAAGGCTGATCACAGCAGCTCCGTGTAACACAAACAGCTGGGACTCTTCGGTGGCCTCCGCCGATGTCTATTGATTTAAGTAAATCTGAGACAGATAAAAGGGCCAGATCGAGGCTGATAAAATCTTGCCAATGCTGCACGGCTCGAAGCAGCGTGCGCTCGGCATCTCCGGAGTGCTGCTAGCAAGACGGCTTTAATGGGACCCCTGGTGCCACTCGCTGCGAGCCTCGCTCTCCCCAGCAGACTAAGCGCTACGGCCACCATGCCACAATGGTTATAATTTGGATCTTGTTCCTGACTCTGTTGCAGGAGCCGTGGTGCCCCGGGCGGGCCGCGGCCGTGCCCGAGGCCGCCGGAGCCGCCCCGAGCGCTGCCCGGCCGCGCCGGGATGCGGGGGGACGCGGCGGCGTCTACGAGCACCTCGGGGGAGCGCCCCGGCGCAGGAAGCTCTACTGTGCCACCAAGTACCACCTCCAGATCCACCCCAGCGGCAGGATCAACGGCACCCTGGAGAAGAACAGCGCCTTCAGTGAGTACCGGGCTCGCCTGGCCCCGGGCCGGGCTGTGCGGGGACGGGGTTCCCTCTCCCGCACCAATCGCGCTCTGCTCCGGCGGGCAGCGGGCGCTGGACGGCGCGGACGGGGCGCTGGCGAAGCCGCTCCCGCCTCCGCTGCTGCCCCGGGGCCACCGCACGGCGGCTGAGGCTCCTCGGCAGGCACCGGGGGCATCCCCCGGGGTCGGGGCTTTGGCCCCCTGCCCTCGCCCCGGCGTCCCGAGAGCCGCCCCGCTGGACGCGCAGCTCCCCCGTCCCGGGCTGGCCGCACCCCCGGCCCTCGAACCGGGCGGGGAGCTCCCGAGCCGGCCCTGCAGGGTGCGGGGAGCCGAGCGCCGGCCGAGGGTCGCGACCCCCCCGGGGCAGAAGGAGACCCCCAAACCCCAAGTTTCCCCCGACGGGGCCCGGGACCCTGCCCTGCGCAGCCCGCCCGAGCTGTCACTCGGCCATGCCAGCCCTGCCCCAGCCCGGCCCGCTGGGCAGCCGGTGCCAGGCACCCCCCGGGGCCATCCCCGAGCCCTGTGGGGCTGCCCCCATCTCCCCCGTCCCGTCCCAGCTTGGCTCCCGCGGGAGGCTTGAGCCTCCACCGGCTAAATCACATCTGTCCCCTTTGACATGTGCCGGGGAGCGGCGGTAATTAAGATGAAAGCGGATATGTCGGGAGTGAGGGCGTTCGTGCGAGGGCGGCGGGAGGGAGGAGAGTGGGGCTCAGCACCGGGGAGCCCCCGGCGCCCCCGCACCCAGCCCGGGCACAGCCCGGCCTCCGCCCCGGCCCCGCCACCCCAGGATGCGTAAATCCCGCCTGGTGATGGCACACAGAGATAGGGAGACCTCAGGGATCTGTCTGAAGTCCATAAAGGAAAACCACTATTTCCTAGAGAAACCCCCCCCTCGCTGTCACAGCCCGGAGGAGGCATCCTTCAGCAGCGAGCCGGTGCCTGATTCAAACCAGCTGTGCCAAAGCCAGCCCAGCTCTCCCAGGCCGGCAATCCAGCTCTGCACAGGGAACAGGCCCCCGGCTCTGCCTCCAGGGTTTCCAAAAGGCAGCAGTGGGTTCCGGTGCCAGGGTCACCTCTTGCTTCCAAGCACTCACAGAAAGTACAGAGCCATCAGGCCATGGCTGGAGAACTGAGAGCGGGGTTTGAGCGAGCCTGATGGAGAGCCATGCACATGCAACAGCATCTTCCGAGCCGTTTGTGCCTCCATCAGGGTCCTGGCACCTCTGGCTGGACATAAACATTTGGGCAGGTATTGCACCAGCCTTGCCTGTGACACTTCTCGTGCTGCAGGACCCCATCTTGGACGGCCTGAAAATCTCCTCCCTTTTAATTTGTCTGAGACAGTCATACAGTCCTTGTCTGGAGGGCTGCACTGACCCCCTAAATGACAAGCCCCTTTCATGATTATGTACATGGCTCTAAAATGCAGCGGCCTCACTCTGTTTCACCCTCTGGAGACCTCAGCAAGGGCTTTGTCCTGAAATGGGCGGCTTTGTGACTGGCTTCAATAAGTCAAGAGCTCTTGTGTTCCTAAGCATTAAAGAGGATTTAAACTTTTTTATACACATATAGGATTAAGTGAACCTCTAGTTCAGTGTCAGATCTTTTTCATTTTTGAAAGAGTTCAATCTCAATCAGACATCTTGGGGCTCATTGTCCACCTTGTCTTGAACAATTCCCTCATCATCCTTGCTTTGTATTGTTTCAAGTAATAATAATAATTTCATTCACATGATTGCACTGATTTTTCTGTGAGCTAGTGGCAACTGTGAGATCACACTCCTCAGGTAAGCAGCCATACAAATGCATCTCAAAAAAATTACACCTGAGCAATAACACATCTGCTAATTCTGTTCCTAGGCATTCTGGAAATAACCGCTGTGGACGTTGGAATCGTTGCCATCAAGGGCCTGTTCTCTGGCAGATACCTGGCCATGAACAAGAGGGGCAGACTTTATGCATCAGTAAGTTTGGCTGAAGTCTGGCATGTGCCTGTCGTTTCCTGGG
The DNA here is from genome assembly GCA_026261815.1 of Monarcha castaneiventris obscurior. Taxonomy (NCBI): domain Eukaryota; kingdom Metazoa; phylum Chordata; class Aves; order Passeriformes; family Monarchidae; genus Monarcha; species Monarcha castaneiventris. Next base: position 1,208,303 of record JAMPIT010000541.1, read on the forward strand.
GGGTGAATGGGTCCAGTGGGGAGCACTGATTTCTTGTACATCCACATTTCCAGAGAAGGGTGATGTTACAAGAGATTTTTGCCTGGAATTTTTACAGGCAATCAGTATATTCTTAACAGTGGGGAAAAGCTGTGTTCTTACTTTCTACTGCCTGGACAGCCACAGGTATGTGGAATGGCAGAACTGTCCATATTTTATGTGGATCTTGGACGCTGGCAGAGACATGTCAGACAAAAAATGTCCACAAGTAACTGAGCATTGATGCTATAGGAAAGCAACCTCTTGATGGGAGTTTCTTTGCACAGAGCTTTTGGGCGGGCAGTGAAAGAATTTACAGGTACTAAAAGGCAGGGCTGTAGCAAGGAAAACAAGAAAGAGAAGGTGCAGGAAGACAAAGGCGAAAATAAACACCTTATTTTACTCCTTTGACCTAATTTTTTTGTCCTGATCTGTGAGATAAAATCTGGGGTGTGCTGATGTAAGTGGGAGCCTTGCCTTTTCAGCCCAGACAGTATTTCCCCTGAGTGAATAAAATACTTCAGCTTAGACTTCTTCACACTCAGGGACACAGCAGGGCACGTTTGTCAGCGTGTACCATACACATTATCTCCCTACTTGAATTTCTCCCATTGTCTTTGATTACATCCCCGGCAATCTTGTGATCTCTTACTGCCAAACTGTGCAGTTTCCCCGTGAATCCTGGGGCATGGAAGCAGGCTTGGAGAGGGGAAATATGGCTGAGGTGAAATTTGCTCCTTCCTAGAAGTCATTAGATGTACTTGTGTTGATCTGAGCAGCAGGACATCCCCTTGAGCGATGTGACCTTCTCCCACGAGAACCCAGCCCGGGTGACACAATCAGCTCCGTGCCTCCCCAGCTTGACACATTTAACTCCACCTTTTCAGGAGTGTTCTGGCGGTGTTTACGACCCAATTTCTCACTGATTAAGGGGTGTGTATGTAAAGATGAGGGCTCTTTGCTGCTGCAGAGAACCAGACCACAAACGATTTTGGCAAAGCAAAATGCAAATGAAGAGGAGTGAGGGCATGGTAGCTCTGCTTGGCAAAGTTAAGGCTGTCCACTTCTGTGCTTCTGGTTAATATTCTGGTTGAAATGGGTATCTTTTTTCGATGGACCTCCTCCATCAGCTCAGAGCCAGCATCTGACCCAAAGAAATTATTTGGAAGGATGATTTTTTCATTTTCTTTCTTATTTTTCTCTCTTTCTCCTTAAAAATAAGTTTGGGTTTTTTTCCTTCAGATTACTTAAACTGAATTAAAATAAGACTAAAATTCTGAGCAAAAAGCTGCTCTCCTAAAGTGCAGAAAAGCCAGGAGCAGGGTAGCTCTGAGACTCCTTTTCTCCTGGACTTCCCTTTCTGGTGTGAGGAGCATCAGGCCATCCTGAAGCTTGTTCATCAGTCTTGTGCCAAAGAATATCAGCCATGAAAGGTTTCTGTATCACTTGAAAAGATAATTTGTCCTCTCCCAGCTCCAGTTTGAGAGAGGCTGCTTCAGACCTGTGTTTCAGTTATTCCAGTCCAGCTTTTTTCAGAGAAGCGGGAAGTGGTGAGGGCTCAGCTCAGGAGGAACTTCCTGGCTTTGCTTGCCTGGAGAAAACTGCCCAACAACTTTACTGATATCACTGGCCCAAGACCCTGTGCAAGGCCCCTGTTGCAAAAATCTGACCAGTTCAGGGAGCATAATTCAGGGAGCATTTTATGAAATCGTAGTGGAATAACTCCGTTATCCCTCGGTTCACCAGCTTCCCCATGTCAACAAAATGGGTTTGTCGAGCCTGCAGGATTCCTTTGTGCCCTCAGCAGATCGTGATAATCCTGCAGATTTATCCTGTGTGCTAAAGCCCCCCCCCAGCCAGAAGGGAGGCAGGCAGCAGGACAAATCCACCTACATCTGGTGGCTGCGTGGGCTCCAGCACCACAGCATCTGAAAACCTTGTCCTTGCAAGGAAGGGCGCTTCCGTTTCACAGCTGGGAAGCTGGGACATGTGGAGTCTTTTAAAATCTTGTTAAACGCCCATCAGCTTTTCTGGGGAGTGAACAGCATTAAAGACATGCTGTTAGTGGGGTCTGAGGGCTTTTCTGGCCCCAGCCTGGCTACCTGTGCCCTTTCCACGTCCTCCAGACGACGAAAAATATAAAACCATGGCGGTAGTTCCCTTCTGCCTCTGTGCTTTACACGTATTAGATCCTGAAATCTTAATCCCACAGGCAGAGCAAGGACGGGTTTGGGGTTGAGGAAAGGGGGACAGTGTGGGAAGTCCTTTGTCTGCACTGGTTCTCCTGCTCCCAGGCAGCGGGAAGGAGTTCCTTGTGCCAGGCTTTTGCAGAGCTGCGTCTCAGTCAAGGAGCAGGTGAAAAGGGGGAGGTTTGGACAGATCATATGAAATGTGAGCACCTGGGATGGGTGCATATTCTGCCTTAGAGTTTGTGACAAAGGAGCAGCCGGGTGTTTTGGGGGAGCACACTGGTGGGCAGAGTGTGCTTTCGTTTTGTTACGCTGACAAAGAAGCTCCGTAAAGGTGCAGGTTACTGCTCAAATATCCATCATGGACTGGATGTACCAGACCACAAGTGTGTCTAATACACCAATTGAAGAGACACATTTTACATTGCACTCTAAGATTTTGCCTTTTCAATAGATGGCAGAGGTTGATAGGCAGCAATTAAATCATCTGTCCAGTTCACAGCTGCATTGAATTCATAAACAGCAAATAAAATTACAGCTGAACAATCAGCAGAGCTATTCACTCCTATTCACGTGTCTTTTTTTTGGTTTTCAGTTTGGTTTTGGGGCCTCTTCCTGGGGTCTCTGGTGCACAGAGTGTGCTCACACAAGGGAGCACCTTGTTCAGGCTCAGTGCTTCCCTCCTGCCTTTTGTAGCACCAGCCTGAGGTTTTGTTCCCAAGTGTGTTGCTGTCCTTGTCCTAAAACATGCATCTTGTTTCAGATTTTGTCACTTTTCCTTTGCAGGAGAGCTACAACTCTGAGTGTGAGTTTGTGGAGAGGATCCACGAGCTGGGTTACAACACCTACGCCTCCCGCCTGTACCGGACTGTCCCCAGCAGGGCCGGCACCAAGCGCAAAGCCAGCGCTGAGAGACTCTGGTACGTCTCAATCAATGGCAAGGGACGACCCAGGAGGGGCTTTAAGACCCGCAGGACACAGAAATCCTCTCTCTTTCTGCCCAGAGTGCTGGATAACAAAGACCATGAAATGGTCCGGCTGTTCCACACGAACGCGAAATACCGGGAGAGTCTCCTGAAGGCCCCGAGCAAGAACCAGCGCAGAAGGAGAGGACACTGACGGGGTGGGGGGAGCTTGTGTTGGGGATGGGAGGGACAGAGAGCCTTCAGAATGCTACTAAAAAAACTAACAGCTGTGGTTGTACGAGAGGCATTAACACGGACAGGTTTTATACACTGTGTACTAGAACCCAAAACCACATCGCTTGCTTTTAGCTCTTGTAGGATTGTTACCTGTGGGGAAAGAGATGTGAGATAAGCTGAGGCACACTCTAAGGTAAATTAGCTGGGTGTAATAATTTTGTCAAGGACTTTCACGTTTTCTTAAAAAAAAGGAAATAATTAATTTTTATTTCAAGTATTTTCATTCTAACTTGTCATAGGTTATTACCTCCCAGACCATATGGATATTTTACACTTACCAAATTTATGTCCACAGAGAAGGTACAGCACTTTCATGGCTCTTCTGGCCATAAGAGGCTACATTCTTATTTTTACATAATACAAGAGTTAGAAAACTGGTGTTTGTTTTGTTTTTTTTTAAATTTACATATATTTATTTTTATTTTATGACCAGCTGTTATCAATCATACTTTTTCCAAGACTGCCCTAGAGAAGTAAGATTGTCAGCTAATTCAAACACTTTAGTAGACCTACACATTACGAGATTATCCTTGATTTTGTTAAACTAAAGCTCCGAGACGCCTGACCTTGTCATTTAAATAAATGAATGTTGGTAGAGTGGCATTTGCACTGGTCAGGCTTTGGTAGTATACATCTGTTTACCAACTGATGAATTCTCTCTCAGAATAGGACTCAAATGTGATGTGAAAGAGAATAGGCTCAGGTTGGATACTGGAAGGAATTGTTCCCTGTGAGGGAGGTGAGGCCCTGGCACAGGGTGTCCAGAGGAGCTGTGGCTGCCCCTGGATCCAGGCAGCATTCAAGGCCAGGCTGGACAGAACTTGGAGCAACCTGGGACAGTGGAAGCTGTCCCTGCCCATGACAGGGGGTGGAATGGGATGAGCTTTAAGGCCCCCTCCAACCCAAACCATGCCTGTTTTCTATTATTTTTCTGCTGTGATTCTGGAAGTTAACTTCTGCAAAGCTGAAGAGAGTCCACATCACAGATTCAATTCTGAGCAAGGGGTTAAGCTTTAAACATTTCTCTTGGCATCCAGGAGATGACAGAGTAGTACAGAAATTGAGATGTGCTTGGCAGGCACAAATAATGGTCATTTCAGTGAGGTTGGGCCTTGTGCTCTTCACTTCCCAGAATTAGGCCCTGGTAGTGGAGAGCTGGAGAAAAGAAGGACTGCACTGAAAGAAATGCCCCATCTGAATTTAACAAAAGATCTGTAAGTTAAATCTGACATTACATAGAAACACAGACAGGTGTGCATCCCATTCCCGGTCATAGTGAGGAGAAAAAAGGCCTTCTCGTGGGCTGCTGTTGAATGTGCTCGTTTAAATGCGCTCATTTAAAACTAGGTAGTGAAAAACCTTCCACTCACTAGGAGGTGAAACCTGTGAGAGAGAGGAGTAAGATGAGTCCACAGAATGAGGTGACCAAGCCTAGGTTTAGCACTGCTTACATCCCCATGAAGGTAAAACCAGAAAGGTGTTCTTTACACCAAATAATGTGCTCCATTCCTTCCACCTCTGTATCTTTTCTGTAATATTCTAACAAAGCAGGAAACTATGTTTGAATAAGAAAGTCAAAATTCCTTGATCTCCATTCTCCTTTATACTGAAATTATGTGAAAAGACCCTTGAAGGATGTGCATTAAATAATGGTGCACACAGAATACACCTAGGTTTAAAGAAGAGTACGGGAAACCATGACCCACGTTCCCAAATTTTCCTGCTTTTACAAAATAACCGAAAATAGTGCTGGGATCTTCACAGAGTTAACCAGGTGGTGTCATGTCAGGATCCACTGTGCAAAGAGCAAACAGAGAGACAGAAAAAGAAACAGAAGAATTCAGATTTCCTGTTTGCTCGCTCTCCTGTGAGCCACACAAGGCCCAAACTGCTGCAGGATCCAGGGTGCCTTCTGAAAGATGCTCGTATCAGGGAAGAAAATTAAGTTTTGCCTCCTGGGCATCAGGGGGGGTTTGGAGATACCTTGCTGGCTCTGCCAGCTGCCCTATCTCAACTCCCAGTTTCACTTCTCACCAGAGGCAGGAGCTGACTGGGCAGGAAAGGGGGATGCAGGGAGCCTTCCCAGCTCTCCAGCTCCAGGAGCAAAATGCAAGGCAAGGGAAGTGTCAGCAAGCCCGACTGGCAAGGAAAGATCACGTACAGCTGAAGGTTAAGATGTTTTCCCTCATGTCTAATTTCTAAATAAATAAATGAAAAATATTTATTTTCGCTGCTTTCAGATTGACTTTGCCTCAACTTGTAACAAAACCAAGATCCATTCTCACTCTCTCCCCTAAAATTGCTGTTGTAAAGTTAATGACTACTGAGTGCTTCAGGTATTTTTGATACGGTCCTGAAGGTCTAAAGAAAATGAACAAACCCCTGTTTCCGTGGCACAAAGATGCATCTTCGCCCCTGCTCCAAGTCCATTTCCTCCCAAACGTTTACTCTTCACTCCCAGCTTTCCTCAAGGGCAAGTGTTGGTGCTGGCTGTATCCCTTGCTTTGCTGTACCTCTGTTTTTATCAATTTTCCCTCTCATTCTTTGCTCCTGCCTCTCTTTTCCAGATGGCCCAACTCCCTGCCCTAAAGACCAGCAGGTAATTGCTGTGGGTGATGCAGGAATATCACTAATTACAAAACACCTGCTTACTCCTGCCTTGGTTTTGAGCTGTATTTCACCCTCATAGAAATATTGTTTTAACCACTTTCCCATAGGAAATTGCAATGAAGATAAGCTTAACTAATGAATTAATATCCTTATTTCAGTGTTAGTTTTCATCCCAACAAAGCCTAAAATACTAACACTGAAAAGAAAGGAGGGGGCAGACAAAAGAAAAAATAATTAACTGATTGGACACAATGGCATTTTAACTACTGTAGGTAAGTGATGATTTTCACATCAACCTAAAACAATTTCATCCACATTCTTAGAATTTTTCTTTGCTCAGTCTCATTGCAGCAATTCAAAGGAGATGGCTTTGGGATTTGTCTTCTTTTTTTTTTTTTTTTTCTTTTCCTATCTTTTAAGAAACATTAATGTTCTTGTTGAAATGCTTTTCATTACAGACATTCATTGCTTAATATTCTTTGAGCAACCTTGAATTCCACAGTTCCCAGACACTGACAGGCTGAAATCCCATTCATGATAATGATCCCAGTTGTATTTTATATCCCATTTTATTTCTTTGGACCAGAACCAGAACCATAGGGGATACCTTACAGCAGGAAGGGGATTTGAGCTATTTTCTCCTCAGGATTAAAACATCAAGGTGTGTCTCCTCTTTTAAAAGATTCTTGAGTGAATCTACACCTTTCCACTGTACAGGCTGTTATCAGGTTTTTTTTCTTTTGTGTTTTTTGAGGAAGATGTAAACTTGACCCCTTCGGGGGCTGCAGAGTTTCTGCAGATTTCACATACTCCAGAGCACAAAGCTATTGCTGTTCTCACCCTGGAGCCTGGAGAGGATGCTCACCACAGTTTAATTGCCTTCTCCTGGGCTACCTGCTCTACATGACCCTGCTTGAGGACAGGGCTTAGGTCAGTGCCCTCCAGAGCTCCCATCTCTCGACCTGTCCGTGATTCAGTGATTAGCTGTACTTAATTCAAGCTGATTATTAGTTGCCTTTCAATGTTCAGATTCCTGCTGTGCCTTTTGGAGTGCAGTTCCCTCTCCCAACCCCTCGGATGTCTCTCCATTCACAAGCCAAGCATGCTGTTCCATTTGGGATCAGTAATTCCCCAGCCCACCCTAACAATCTGGTGTACTAATAATCTGTTTTCTCCCTTAAAATCACTTACTGCACACTCAGCAGAGTTGTCAAATTTCCAGGTGTGAATAAGATTTGAGCAGCTGGGGTATGTACTTCCAAAAATTACCTTTTCAGCTTGCTCTTCTGCACCATCTCTTTCCCACACTCCACAAGGTATCTTTCCTTCATCTCCTTCACCTCCTCCCCATGGTAAAAGTCTTTCCATCGGTGACATTTCTAGCACTTTGTAGAACCATTTCCTCACAGTTTTGTACTTTTAAAAAACAATGTTCTGTAGAAATTGTACAAATTACATGAATATTTTGTTCCTTTCCCAGCCACTGATACATTACTTGAACTGGGCTTGAATGCCATTGTCTTTTCATGAGGCAGAGGACAGTGAATTGAGGGGTTTTGGCAAAGTTTTCATTTACTTGCTTCCAGACAGAAGACACACAGCCTGGTCTGGGACTTCTTGATTTATATCTGAAGCAGATCTTCTAGTTCAAGCCTTGCTTTATCCCATCATATCCCTGTTCAACAGCCTCATGTGAAATATCCTGGCCTCTGGTGATTATGTTGAGACTTCTGCGGCTGTCTCTTCATAAGAAGGAAGAGTTGTACTTGAAACATGAATAGCTCCCCCACATCAAATAACCACAAAGCAGGAATTGTTTCGAAATTGACTCACACCTTTTTTTCTCTCCACTTTCTAAGCATGGATTTTCCTTCTCTTTGAGCATCATTAATTTGCCATCCTGAGATTATATTCTGGTAATTCCGTCATATTTCTGGCTCCTTGTTCCACCGCTTTCTAGAGGCCTGATATTTGTTTCTGCAAGGCCTTCTTCTGCTTCCTGTTTGCCTCAGCAAGAGCAGCAGTGAACTCCATTTGTATTTGGAAACTGCCTCACACTTACTCCCTCAGCATTTAGAAGAGGGCCTGCTGACGTTTCTCAAGGTAATCTTATTTAATTACAAAGAATGTACAAAATCTGTTTTTCTCAGTCACCACAAGCATGAAAACCATGCTAGAGGGGATGTTTTGTTCATACTCTTTAACAGCACTAACCAGCCCCCAAACCCTCCCTGTTTCGAGTCCTTTTGTGAGCTCTTGGATTTCCTGCTTTACTTCCTGACATTTCCACTTTCTTCTCTGCTTTTCTCCCACAGATGTGCAACCCTCTGGAAAACAATGGGCACAGAAATCCCTTTGGCCACACGTGCCTTCCCTTTGGATGGCTGCACGGGCCCGGTGCTGGAATGGGGCTGGTGTTAGTTCAACTATTCAGTCGACAAGGCTTAAGTGTTTCTTATAATTGTCTGAATCGAGGATGTGGTTACACCCCCCAGCTTTCAGAAGGTTTTCTCCCATCCAGAGCAGCTCAGGGTGAAAAAGAAATCTCTACAACAAAGCTGTTGTTACAGCACGCTGATATTCACCAACAAATCTTGGATTCATAGCCTCACCTGTAAATATGAATGCAAAAGGGCAGAGAAGTAAATCTATTAAATTTGTAGCCAGGCAAGGCAATAGATGAGATATCACAGAAAAAATGCCTTTGAAAAAAGTCTCTTGGAGTGGCATTGAAAACCTTCCCCCTGAGCACCCTGCCACCACCGAGCACTGATGTCAAAAATCTCCCTCCAAGATAACCTCAGAAAATAAAGCTTTAACAACAGCAATGAAAACTGTGAATCTTAGTGCTTATTTGCATCTGATATAAAGCACAACATTGTTCACACTTACATGCCCATGTATGTCATAATAACATGGAATTTTCCTCCAAACAAAAAAACGTATAATATTACAAATCAGGAATCCTTTTTCTGGCCTCAAAAGCTGAGGGAGAGCACTAAAAAAAGAGAGCTTTGCAATGTACCTCTCCAAAAATGAATACAGACAAATTAAGCCAAACCTTTCTAAGTTTAGTCATAGAGAAATCACTGACTGCCATATTGATACAGCAAAGACATCTGCATAGTTGGGCCCAAAGCAAATGAGATTCCACATATTTTTACACTCCTGGAATTGAAATGCTTCGATTTTAATTTCAACATTAGTTACCAGTGACATGCTGAAGGCCTTGTAAAAAGAGGCATTCAGCTGTGACAGCTGTTTGTGCATTGTTGATGTGCAGAATTGTTTTCTAAAAACCAAAGGATATCAGGTTATTTCTCTGCCAAAAAGGTTTTGATAGGAACTGCTGAGATCTGTCTTACCAAAACAGCAATGTGTGCACAGAGGGACCTTACTGACAGCTCTTCTTCTTCTCCTTCTTGGAAGGCAAAATATTTTTATTGGTAACAAATACAGCATCTTTCTACTGGCTGCAAAAGAAATACCTTTGAGCAGGAAAATACACCAACAGAGAAGCCTTTCCAGCCCAAATTATTCCATGGTTCTGTGTGGAGAGCTCAGGCAGAGGGGAAGGATGCCAACCTGTCAAAAGCAGGGGACTGCAGAGGGTATCTCCAGATCCTGGCAGATATTCCTGCATCTTCTGGAGCTTAACAAGGGGATGTGAAATGTCTTTACTCACCCCTTGGTTGCTTCTGGTCTCCTCTGCTGTACAGATCTCCAGGGACAGAAGAATTATTGTTCCTCCTCTGTTCTGTTAATGACAATTTTAAAAATGATCATGGATAGGAATCCATAGCTGCTGCCAGAGGCGTTTTTCCAAGCTGAGTTCCTCGATTTGCCCACAGGAGAAGCTCAGCTGCCAGTGTGGGGAGGAGCAAGGTGAGGGAGGTCCTGCCCTTTGTTGTTGTTTCATGTTTTTCACTTGCTGGGGTACAGCCTGAGAAGGCACCTGGGGTGGGAAATGGATGTTCTCACCCACATCCATGTGGACACAACCCTTAAAGACAAACTGACCCAAGGAAGGAAACACTGCCAGCTGCAAGTGTCATTTTTTTTATTGTGGCCATTAAAATGACAGCAAAAAGAAGTGACCAGCTTCTAAAATATGAACGAATAGGACCCCAAAATACTTCATGAATAAAAGCAGATGCATAAGTATCTGGGTGTAAAACTTTACTTGAATTTTACTTATTTTTCTCCAATTTTAGGCCAAAATAATTTTTTTTTTTTTTGTAAGCAGAAGATGCCTTGGTTTTTGGATGTGCTCAGAAAAGAGCACTGCCCATAAGGATGATGTTGGAAAAGTTTATTTCAGCAGCATGAATTAGCAAAGCAGAGGGGAAAAGAGAGTGAAAATATGTATAAAACCCTAGGGAAATTTTGGAAACTTGTTCTCCTGTGAGAACGAATATAACAAAAGTGAACAGCTTGGATAAGGTAGCAGTCCTTTAGTCCACATATCTTCCTCCTCTTCTATTAAAGATTTGCTTTCTTCCTCCTTGGATTTCCAGAGGTAAAATGCTTTCCATAGGGAGAAAATGTATTGAACCAATTGATCTTTATTTCTTTTCAAAGCTGTCTTAAACAGTCCTTTGAAGTTTGCAAGTTCAAATGGCTCCTGCTCCCTTTCGGAAGGTTTGAAGGATTTGGGAAGGTGAACAAGCAGATCTATAATTAAAGAGCAGTTGATGGTAACTCTCCTCCTTTGTGAGCATTCTCGGGCCACCTCCAAATTTAGATGCTTGAAGAGAACCATCCCGTTTTAGTCCTGCAATAGTTTAGATGCCGCCACTGCATAGCAAGAGGGAAGCCTCTCTGAAATCCAGGGAACATCCCCTTTTTGGCCATGAAACATCAGGTTTTTTGTTCAAGGTCTTCACAGGTTAAAGAAAATATTTTTTCCCCACAGTATCAATCCTAAATGCTGTGGTGCCTTTATTGCTGAAATGTGTGGATGTGAAGAACAGTGAGGAGAACTGTGAGGAGAATTTAGAGACACCCTGGTGCTAATGCAAACGTAAGAAACACAGGACAGTGGGGGTGGCTGCAGAGCTCCTGGAGGATCCAGCCCCAGTGGGATGTGCAGTTCCACTGGCTTGGAAATACCTCTGGCACCAGCTGCTTGATTTGCAAATGTTTGTCTTGAAAGAAAGAAAGAAAACTAGGTCTGATAGTATCAAAATATCACAAGATTTCACACTTTGAGTGGGGATGTCTTTTTCTTTTGGAAATATCCTTTTTCTTTCATATGGAAATAATCTCCTGTTGGAAGTACTTCATGTAAGTTTGATTATTCAGTCTGACAATACATCATATGTGACAACCAGCCAATAGTTTGCCTTAAATCAATCCTTATCTCTACAAATGACTCCTTGCATGAATTTTGGAGGGAGAAACGGGCTCATTCACCAAATGTGACCAGAATCCAGTGCCTTTAGATGCTTCATTAAGAAAGAATTGACAGCGGGTCACGGCTCCACCTTCCTTTTGTGTTTTTACAGGGAAAAGCCACACAAATGTTGTTTTATGGAGCCAGGAGCGAGCTCGTCTGAAAGAAGTCTCCTGAGAGAGTGTCCCTAGAGGATAGGTGGCACACACTGCTGGGCCCAGCATAGCTGTGGTGTGATCCTGTGTGCCTGCTTTATGCTGCAGACATCAGAGGCTCACAGGCATGTGCTGCTCAGACCGTGAAACCAACCGAAAATTATTCTTAAATCCTTAGACATTTTTTCGTGGCAACATGGGTCTAAAACTACAGCAGCAGAAACGGAGTTTATTTGTGTCCCATAGTCTGTCTGCTCCGAGTATCTGTTACCCACATTCAGTAGTGCATATGGAAAGAAAACCCTCAGGATCAGGTTAACCCTTTCTCTCCCCAGTTCTGAACGAAGAATGAAGCAGTATTCCAAGAGTTTTACTGGAAATGTGTTCAAAAATAGCCATGGAAACTGAGATTCTCTATTATCTTTCAGAGGGAGGACCAGGGTGGTAAAACAAAGGTCTTCAGAACGGAGTCAGAGAGGTCTAACAAGACCTTAGAGAGGTTAGTCAAGAGTTTGCTTTCTTGATAAATCTTGGAGACAATCTAAGTCATGTTCCATGTAAAGAACATGATGGTTAAACAAAGGAAGAATTATTCACTTTTAGAAACTAGTGAAGTATTTGGTAAAAAAGCTATGGAAAGGCTGAAAGACACTTTGTGCCTCTCTTCCATGCAACACTGGTAAAACAGAATTGGAAAGGAGACATGGACAGATGAAAATGCAAAGAGAGATAAGAAAAATACTCTCACACCTTGAGCTGCTCTTGTGGTGCCGTTTCCTCCATGAGACTGATGGAGGAAAAAGAAGAAAAGGAGCAGGGACAGGTGGGGAGAAAAAAAGAGAATCAGTTTAGAAAACTGCCCTGGGTGAGCCCTGCCAGGTGAAGGCCGGTGGGTTTTTATCCTGCACACGCTTCCAGGACTAAAGCATTTTATCTGAGACAAACAAAATGCATCTTTTCACACCAGTGACATCATCCACTTGTTGCTGTGACACTTTGATTTCACTTCCTTAGGAAACAAACTCACACTTCCTATTTGGCCAGCCCGTGGTGGCAAACAGGGATGCATTTAATGGATGGAAACCTGTATTTTCAGCTGTGGGGGCACACGTGTGCTTGTCCTTGGAGACACCACGGGAGGGGAAGTTTATGTTATCCCAGGAAACGATGGGATGAGGCTCTTGGAGCCCCTCATGGCAGCCTGGGCAGGAGCCCCAGGGCAGTCCTGCAGGTGCTGGAGGGAGCAGGAGCTGGCACAGATCTGCACAGGCTCCACGTGTGCTGGCAAGGAACTAAAATAAACCAAAATAAACCAAAATAAACCAAATGCTAAGCCAAGAAAAAAGGCTGCTCCCATCCCCACTGGGTACCGTGACTGTGCAGGAGCCAGGGCAGTAGAACCAGGATTACATTTCAGGAACTGGCTCAGCTCTACAACCCCTCTGTATTTCAGCTGCTCTTCAACCTCAGTGGTAGTGCAAGGCAGCATTTTCAAATAATTCTGCATTTCAGAGAGGAGGTTTTCTTGCTCCTGCAGAGATACAAACCTGCCAACAGTTCCAGGACTACTGGGGCTCTGTGAGATATCTTTCTCCTTTTTGCTTCCAGCTGCAAGCAAAGGTAGGTCTCTCCCTTCCTGAGTGATTTTTTGTGCAAATCTTTGCATAGCTTCAGTACAATTGTGAGAGGGGGAATGGTTTTGAGCCAACTGAATTAATTGCGAATTGATTTAATGGGTTCAGCCACTGAATCTGAGTAACCAAGGTTTTGAATAACTGAGATACTTTTCAGTGTAAGCAATAAATGCCAGGGATAGAACTGTATTATAGGCAACAGAGACTATGACTGAGCTTTGGATAATCAAGATTCTACTTTGTATCATGTATACTTTGGCAGCAGCTGATTCCTGTAGCAATAAGAAAGTAAGAACATGTGCAAACTGCAGCATGACACTACCCCTGTGACCTCGTCAACAACTTCAAGGTCATCATTAGAAAATCCTTCAGCTTTTTTCTTTTTTTTTTTTTTTTTGCCTGGTTACACGTGGGTTGTTAAGATTTATTACAATTGTTGCAAGAGAACACCTGCTAAATGTCAAAAGATTCCTGGGAATCTTCAAGTGTTTTGTTAAGGCAAAACTGCGCCTTTTACACAGCTTTTGAGAATCCAGCCTGATGGAATACAATCCAGTCTCCACTGATTCAGGGTGTTTTATGATCAGATCTATGATCTGATCATGCCCTAAAGCAGAAGCATAACCACGAGTGGTATACAAATGTATTTACCCTCCAGGCAAATTTACCACTGTCTAAGATGATCCATTTTTGTTTCCTGGGGTTCCTGCCATCTATCATACTCTGAGTAAGGACCAGATCCTCGACTGAAATCAGCTGGCATTGCTGCAATGGCTTTGGTGAAGCTGAGTACTTAATCAGGTGCCTAAGCACTGTCTAAACACATCGGGAAAAATTAAATTTGACTTGTGAAATTTATCCTAAGCAAACATGGAGAAAGATCCTTAAGTTCAGGTTTCTAGAGGCTTTTACTGAAAGTCACCACGTGTCTCCTTTAGCTGCACCGCAGTGTTCCTTCCCTACATCACCATTTTATTTTCAGCTTAGCAATTCTCTCTTTTCCTTTTTTTTGTTTTGGTTTTTTTTTTCCTTTCCCTGAGCAATGAAACTCTGTCTGCTTTTCAAGACTAATATACGGCCCCTGAGTGAAGGCAAGGCTGTGATTCAAATCAAGGGTTCTGTTGACATTATAATCCTTAGGAGCACAGCTGGAGCATTTCATGAACGGTAGCAAAGACCCTCCATTGATTTACTGCCTTGGTATTCCACCAGGAGCCCATGTTCTGTGTCGTTGGCTGCAACACACAAAAAATAACTCAGTGAACTTCTAATTAAGGCATTTAGCTTCTTGCCCATCTCGTAAGAAAGGAGCTGTGCTATATGTGAGATGCTGCTGCTGGTTTTATGGATTCTCCCCTATTTTTGTAGCGGGAGGGCTTCAGGCCCTAAGAAGGTCCTGTGGGCTATAAACAGGATAAACACCCAAGTGGCTCCCTGACCCTTCCAAGCAGCGTGGGATGGCAGGAATTTTCATGCATCTCCCCCACAAGCTCTCTCCAAGTTCCTTTTCGTCCCACTTTTACAAAAGCCTTTCCCAGCCTCACCATCGCTCAAGCAGAGCAATACTCATCTCAGCAAAACGGGGACCCACAACTCTGCTTCTGGGCATGGAATAAACCCTTGCCTTCCTGCAGGGCCGGTCCCCAGGCACAGCATGCACGAGAGCAATTTGGGAGCCGTGCTCTTTCCCGTCTCGCCCCTCGTTCCCAGGCGGAGCGCGGCCGCTGCCAGCCCCCACTGACCTGAAGATGAGAGTTCCCTAGATTGTTTCCAGCTTGCACTGCTAGCCCCGCTGAATGAATAGCCCTGGCAGTATTTTTGGGGTGGTGACTCACCACGAAGTCATGAATGGCCCCTTAAGAGACCATCAAAAGCCCCCTGGTAAAAGGTTTTTGTTGTCCTACGCTCCAGCACGGTTTTCTCAGTCCCTTGTCCAAGCAGGACTTAAAAGGCAGCAGAGGAGACACACAGCTCCTGGACTGACACCATTCCTGGTTATCCCAGCCTGCAGCAACAGCCAGAACAGTCTTCCCAGTCATTGCAGGGGGTGCCAAGGTGCCAGCCAGGACCTCCACTTGCTCACCTGCCTGCTAACTCCAGTGGTACTTCAGGCAGATAAACATCATGGAAATTCCAGGGTCTAGGGAAAAAGGTGTCTTGGCAGATCTGGTATTGAGTGTATCAGTCATGGGTTTTTTTCTGCCTTCAGGAAGTGCTTCATAAACTTTATTGATCCTCTCACAACCAACCTCAAGTTGCCAGGCGCTGTTATCACAGTTCCTTGTACATCCAAGTGCCATGAGATTGAACAACTTGGGCAGGACCAAAGAAAAGCTGGTGTTGATGAGTGGTCTGGATTCAGAAAAGGGCTCGGAACAGCTGTAAGCCCTGGAGTTGTGAGTGTTATATTTGGACAGAAGGACAGCTGTGAAAAGGAAAAATGGCATATGTCCATTTTTTTGTCTGAACACGTGGCAGGAGATGCAGAGCTTTAAGAGAAGGTGCTGCCTGTTTATCCTCTTCCATCTCTGACATTTGTATTCTTCAGGCACCTTCACTGGGCTTCAAGTGAAGGTTCACTTGGTAGCATCTGCATTTCAAACTTTCTGCCTCTGACTGAGCCAGAGGTGCCACTGGTCAGAGCTTGGCTAAAGCCACCTGGTCAAGACCTGCCCAGCTCTCTGTCAGCACATCCAAGAGCTCAGTGACACAAATCCCACTGAACAAGGGCCCAGCACTTTTGTACCTGACCCATGTTTTTGGGACTGAGTACTCCAGGAGGTGGATCATGGCGAAAGAAAAATGTTCTGAAGTTGCCCTCCCATGAGCAAGGCTGGGTCCCTCCTCAGCAGCAATCCCTCCCTGGAGGTGATCCCCCAACCTCATCTTCTCAAATGTGGGCCAGTAGAGACAATAAATAAGTCAAAGGAAAGCTCAAGACAAAACGTTTGAGCCTGGAAATCTCACAGGGCGAACAGAGCAGATCTCTCCTGAACCACTTTCAGTGCTGCAGGATGATGGAACAGGTTTGAGCCCTGTGGGATGTGCAATTCTCCCGGCAGAGTTTCCCAGTTTGACTTTCCCAGGGTGTGCCTGCATCCTGTGAGAAGATACAGAAGTGTCTGGCAACACCAGGCAGGGCCAAAATAACAAAATTCTGTGTGTTTGTGGACTTGTTGCAATGATTTTATCCCCATCAGCTTGCTCTGAGCACCTGGGTGGAGAGAGGGGCTCAGGACAAAAAGGCTGAGCTGCTGCTTCGTGATTTAGCTGAAAACCTCTCTCAAGAACTGCTCAGTGTATTCCTTCTGAAACTATTTAGCTGTGGTTTCTCTCACAGGCATGAAGAGTAAGAGCTCTCACCATAGCTCACTTTCAGAACAACAGAAAATTTTCTAGTCCATGTATGGCCAAAAGTGCAGTGAAGCCATGAAGCGTTCCAATTATTGCTTCTTTAAAGGAATATCTTCACATTGTTCTTGTCCAACAAACAAAATATTCCATCATACTCATTTCTCTTAGAGCCCTGATTCCAATTTAGTGAAAAAGTTGTGAAACCCCTCCACCCAAGATCTGATATTAGTGAAATAATGTCATGTAAAATAAAGAGAGTGTGAGGTTTATGAGTGCTTATTTGGTGGGGCTGGGGTTATCCAATGGGAGAAATACTACCAAAATCCAGTGAGATATGGTTACCAGACAGGAATCCCAGGAGATTCTGTTACCACGCAGGAATCCCATGAGACAGTATTATCAAGAAGGAATCTCTAGTATTCAGTTCACCACAAGGCAGTAATATTAGATTTTTAGAATTAAATCCTGTGGTATCTTGTTTTATAAGAGTTGGCATAGGAGGGACAGAGAAAAATGCAATGGAAGAAAGATGCCTCCCTGGAACCTGAGCTGGGAGCTGTAATTGTTACACTGATTTCCAGCTGAAATAAAACATCACAAATTTTTCCTCATGCCTCTGAGATATTTTTACTCCACATGATATCAATCATTTATTAGTGAAATATATTTTAATTTTTTCTTTGCTTTTACAAACTACAGATTTAAGCATTAAAATGCCAAGGTGTGACTACTTTTGATTGGCATGAATACCTTCTGGATTTATTTGTCACGGGTTTGCTTTTGCCATCAGCAGTACTGCTGTGTTAAAAACGTGTGAAATGGCTGTTTTACATCAGCACCAAGCAAGCTCGTGGGCTGTTCAGAGCAGTGCCTTACACTGCAGGATTTTGTGATGCCTAACTCTGTGTCTGCAGCGTTCGAACAACACAGAAATGTTAGAGAATTGTTTTCCTCAGTAGCTTTTTTTTTTTTTTTTTTTTTAGTAACAGTGGCACAAGAAGGGACTGGGCATTTGTTTCAAGAAGAACTGACTTAATTTCAGCCTCTCTCAGGAGTTTGGCCATGGCATCTGCAAGCTGTGAGAGCCTTCTGGCAGTGATGGAGAGGGTTCTCAGAAAGCTGCTACCAAGACTCCCAAAGGAGGAGACCAAGCCTTGCTGTTCTCACCACACAGGTAAGTCTGAATGCTCATCATCTTTTAAATAAATGTAGCATTTTGTCTGCCTGTATCACCTTTATCAACATTTAATCAGATAAAATCAGGTCAAGGACAAAAGCCTTCAACATAAAGCATTTAGCGTGAAGAGAGAAATCAGTTTTGTGATTAGCCCGAATAAAGGCTGAGTATGTGTTAAATTAGGACCTAACACCAAATTCGAGTTGTACATTTAATTAATTCATCTGTATTTCTAAATAGGCCCTTCCAGAGAGAGATCTCTGAAACTGTGTTTTGGCAGGTGAGGGACACACGCAGGGGGTAACAAACTCACGTGGCTCCACACAAACAGCCAGAAACCTGTCAGGATGGTTCGTCACTCAGAAGTTGATTTTACCGACAGGGGACACAGAAAAAGACAGGATTTTAGGTGAGAAATGAGAGTGGAAGCCTGTTGGAAAGAGCCTTTCTAAGACACGCTGGGAAATTTTAAACAAGAGAAGCCAACCAACGTGGGTGCCGTGGATTGAGGCCGAAAGCCATGAAATGGCCCTGCAGATCCTCGTGGCTCCTTGGGTGCAGCCTATGGATGCTGAAAAAGCCTCAGCAGAGAGTTTCTTCAGCTCTCTGCAGTAGTTTGTGACAGTTCTGTCTTTCCCATGCAGATTACTTTAAACGAGATTACAGTATTGTAAACTTCTTGCACCTGCGGGTTGTTTGGCAGAATTGTTATGGTTCTAACTAAAAAAACATTCAGAGGTGGGTGTCTTAGAACTTGAGCAATCCCCTCAGGGGGTGGATGGCAAAACCAATTACCTTATGCCACTTCATACACTTTGCAAACTAACGTATAAAAGTCTTCTGAGAATTCATTAAAGTGCTTCCATTTGTCCCCGAGCCTGGATTTTGTGTCCCTTCTCAACTCGGCCGCGGTGAGAGCAGCGACAGCAGCCCCGGCATCACACCCGGCCCTGCACCCTCCTGGCTGTGCTGACCTCGAAGGTGCCACCCGGGGGACAGTGCCAGCTATTCCCGGGGCTCTTGGAAGCTGCGGAAGGGCTTGTCCCTGGCGTCCAGCCGTGCTTACAGCAAGCCAAGGGAAAAGAGAAGGAGGTGGCAGGAAGGGATCTAAAACTCAAGAGGCATTAGCCTGTTTGCTGTGTTTGAGGATACATCTGCTTGAGTGCCTGTGGACAAGGAAGGGGGCGCAGCTGAATGGCAGGCTTAAGGACAAGCCGGTTCAGCTTCAGAAGAGGGTGTACAAACACTGATCAGATCTCAGCCCTAAAAGACATAATCAAACAATGCTGGGAGCATGGAAGAGCTCTGAATGTGCTAAGTGGACCATCAGAAAACACAACACCCAGAGTGGGGATGTTGGTGGCAGAGGTACGAGGGAGATCACACAGAGAGATTACGGGTGATGACAGATGGAGAAGTTACTGGACCCACACTTGGGGAGATGCAAATCACAGCCCCTGGTGCTTTTGTGATAAGGATTTAAACCCTGTAGGTAATGGTTTGGGACCATTAGTTCACATACCGTGGCTTTACCCGTGGATGCTAATGGATTGCAGCCCTGGGGACAGCAGGATTGTGTCACCCCATGGTCCCGGGGCAGCTGAACCTCCCTCCATGGTCTCTGTGAGCAGCTGAGGGCACCCCACACACCTCTGCTGCACTTCTGGCTCAGTGCATGACATGTACCTCTGCCCAGAAGCCTGTGGAAATTTTAAGGGGGGACACAGCCTGTGAGTGAAGCTACAATGAAATTCATTCTGTGTGCAGTGACCAATTTCACATGTCGCCACAAGACAGAAAAGTCAAATGACTGAGTCGTCTTGGAAGGATAAACAAAATTAGTGCATTCAACATCAAGCTGAGAGCCAGGACAGCAGTTCATGGATCTCTTGAGACAATCTGTCAAGGAACTCTCAGCTGTATTCATGTAACATTGCACAAAGTTTGTCTCATCCTGCTTAGCTAAATATCTTTCTCTTGATGTGACGTGCTTCTATTTGCTTGTAGTGCAAAGAAGTAATTTTAATCTTCCTTGTTTCCCACCAATAACTCTCTCTAGTGTCAATCTCACCAGCAGCACCTCCTGAGCTTCCCTGCAACATATATTTTCAAAAACTTGACTTGGGAGCCGCTAGTTTTGGTAGGAGTGGTGTTTCTGCTGAGACACTTGGTGGACTCAGGCGGAGTCGGAGCAGCCTCCACGGCAAGTCACAGGATTGAGACTTGGGGCAGAAATCTGGTCCTGAATTTGATTTGGGATTTATTGCTCAGCAACTTGGAGCACAGCTGGCTCTCTAGCCAAAACACACTGGCAAACAGAGCAAAACTGTCATGGTAACAGTGACACAGAGCGTGCTGCAATGGCACCCTGGTCTTCGGAGGGAATTCCTAAGTGGTACCACAGTAAAAATTATGGCTAATAATAACCTTAATAGTAACTATTGCTGCTGCTAATAATAGCAGTAATTATATTTACGCTGTAACAACAGCGAGATATATTTGGCCAGGGTTTGGTGATTCCAAATTGCTCTCTAAATGTGTCTGGCAGATTTCTTTGTGAGCCTTCTGCTGAGGTGTTGCAGCTCCTTCAGCAGTGTAGGGTTAGTCCATGAGCAAAGGTGTTCTGCATTTTCTCCTTTCTGCAGGTGATGGAAATGTCATTCCCTTATCCCTGATTGTCACAGAAGCTTTAGAAATATGTAATTTACAGTATTATGAAAATTACAGTAATATTTAATTTGCAGTAATATGCAACTTGGTCATAAATGAGTTTGGTGTTGGTGATGCAGGAGTAGCAGCACAGCAGGGCATTCCCAAAAGGGAAGAAAAGAGTTCCCAAAGTCACTTTGCCAACACGACCAAATCATGATCCCTTGTATTTGGGAGCTGGCCCTGCAGTCTGTGTCCATGTTGAGTTGAAAGCACCAGGAATATTGAGAATGGGTTGCAAACCATGCCTCAGGCTTGGTGAAAACAGTGGGAATTTGCTGCTGCTGAATAATAATCTACAACAGTGTGTGTGAGGTTTGCTCCCATGGTTCTGAATTATGATTGCACGTGCACCAAAGCTGGTACAGGAGGGAATTTGGGGGTAGTTTTTTGGATATACACTCCTTAATTTGCCTGCTGCAGTTCAGATCAACTACTGTGGTGACAGAGAGGGGTGGAGAGAAACTTTCTAAGCTCTGCCAAAATGTATAACAGCACTTGCCAGCACAGCTCTTCTCCCCTCTCTCCTCCCTCTTCCCAATTTTTCAGCAGTGGCCCCAGCCAGAGTGAGAAAGAGCAGGGAAGCTTCAGAGGGAGAGGAAATGGTGAGCCCTGACTGTAGGTGCAGAACATCCCCGTGTGTTGTTAAGGATGACACTTCTTGCCTCTTCAGTGCTCATTGTGAAAACTGTCACTGCCACCAAAAATAACATTTTATTAAATCATTCTGGCAGCAGTTCAGTGGGGTCTTCCAGGCAAACAAACAGGGTAGCTCTGAGGGCTCCCTGCCTCCTGCTCCCTCCAACACCTTCCAGTCCCCAGCCAGTGGGATTTTTCCTGGGGCCACAGTCTGTCCCTCCCCAAAAAAGGATTCAGAGCCAGGATTTCCATCCACCCTCTTAGCCCAAGCCCACACCAACAAACATCCACCTTCCCCGGGGTACTTCAGCTGACAGGATCTTGAGGATTGGTCTGATCTCTCCAAGGCTGGTCCTGGTTTGACACAGAGCTCCAGTTCCAGAGGTCCTGGCATGATGTCTTGACCAGCTTCAGCTGCAAGTCAGCCAGCAGCTGATTTGTTCCATCCTGTCTGTGGTTTGATTGGGACTGAAGTCTTAGAATGATGTTTCTTTTTCCCAGAAAAATAATAATAATAATGAGAATGATAGTGATGATGTCTGGTGTTGTAGGCAATAGAAATGGCATCTTACAGTAACAACTTTTGTACCGTTATTATGTTACTTTGTCTTCCAATCCAAGAAACGCTCATAAAGATTCAAATGTTTTTCCCTCTGAAATCCTGCATTTGAACTTCAAGTGACAAGGAGCCTCCTACTGTGCTGGTCCAGCAGCTCTCAGGAATATAAGTTTGCAAATTAATAAGTGGAAATTGTGGGGGTGGGAGCAAAGAAGGCAGATTAATTTTGAAAGGATGTTTTTTTAATGGTAGAATCCTTTTTCACCCAATACTGGTACCCAAATTTAGTTTTCAACCACTGAAATAAATGGATACTCTGAAAACTCCAGATAGTTTTGTACCACCTCATTCCAGCATTATGAAATTTCATGAGGGGAACCAAAAATATTTGTTTCCCTGCTCCAGAGCAGTGCTGGATGGCTATGAAGGCACTGAAACCAGCCCCTGTGATTTTTGCTTGACTCTTTAAATACAGAACAAAGTGCATGCAGTGTGTCCCTGGCAGGTCACTGGGAGCACTGCTGGGCTCCTTTTGTGGAGGAGGGTGTGCTCCAGGGGTTATTATAAGACTCCAAGACTTTGGGGTTCGCAGGGCTTTTTCTGGCCGTGTCTCTGACTGAGTGGAATATTTTGTGCCTGGATATAGCACGTGGCAAATAGCACAGCAGTGACTGCACAGCACTGTCTGAATTCCCTGGGCAGGGAGTTTTCCCTTCATTATGTGTCATTCCCATCCTGCTGCCCTGATTCCAGCAGCTCTCATGTGCATCCTCCTTTCCCTCTGATACCGCGAAAAACACACGTGGAGTTTTGTATCAAAATAATAATCATCCTCCATGGGTGTGCTGACACAAAAACAGTGTCTCTGGAGGGGATCAGACTTTGTGTAGCCACAGCTTGTTTTGTTTCATCCCACTGTCCCAGGAAGTTACGTGGAAATGATCTCGGTGGCACCTTTCAGGCAATAATTTACCTGTTATTTCAGGTGTGTGGCAGCAAAGGGGAAATGTTGGGGAAAAAGATGTTGGGACGTGCTCTGCTGGGATGTGGCAGCTAAAAGGTTTTAGATGGCCACACTCTTGCCCTCAGCATTTGCAGGACACACACATTCAGGCTGGCTGAGTTCCAATCAATGGAGGCTGGAAATTATTAAAAACACCAAAATCTTCATTCTGTTGTTGACTGCCTCATTTAAGACTGGTTTTTTTTCCTCAAGTTAGTGTTCAAACTGGTCATTTCTAATTTGCATTTAATTCATTCTGCTTTTTAAAAAGCAGTCCCAAGCCAGGTAAGTGCCTGAACTAATTCCCTGGGGATCTCTTCCTGCAGAGCTCGTTGGCAGGATGGAAACTGTACGTTCTCCTGGTCCAAATATGAACATATTCTGAATTGCAAGACAAATAATAATCTTCACTATTCATTGCTGAGAGCTAAGAAGGCTCCATGGCTTCATGGAGCAAATTGACTCAGAGCTGGTCCTACTCCCTCTTTCACCTGCAGGAACAAAAGCAAACCCTGTGGGAAATGTGCTCTCAGAGCAGCACGAGGAATCATACAAAAGGAAATGAGCAGCCTTTATTGTTTCCTGTTGCTTGTCATTTCTTAAGGTGCATGGATTAATTCCTGCAATGCTGATGTTTCTGTAGCTCTCGAAGCTTTATCAGTGAAGTGAGAAAGATAGGAGTAAAAATAGTTAATGTTAAATTGGTTGACTAGAACAAAGCTGCTCTTGGGCCTTGAATAGCAAGGGGAATTAAATGGTTAAATCAAAAATCAAGCCGTGCCATCTCTGCTGGTTTCTTGGTGTCAAGGGGATTTTTCTGGGCAAGGATCATTCATCCAAATCTTATTTACCTGTATCTTGTGTGATGCGAACTTGGAGCGAGGACTGGCTCCCACTGTGATCTGCAGGGCCTGTAATTCCAGGGCACGAAGAGAGTGAGGAACGAAACCTGTGACAAATGCCCTGGACAGCTCTGCTGACAGATGAGTGACGTGTCTGCTGACAGGTAACTTGTTCTACACACTGCTGCAATACACTGCTCAGCTACAGAGCTGCCTTCTTAACTCTGCCTTCCAAGTGAAGGGGAAGAAAATACATTTTACCTGACGTGTTGCTGCTGTCGCTACCCTCAAACAAGACAGAATTTGGGGAGTAACCTCCATGCTGCTTGATTTTCAAGCTCTAGAGCTCTTACCTGTGCCTAGTTCATGGCTTGCAGTTTGCTTTTCAAAAACTCACCCATCAAAACCCTACAGATGTTTCTGGCTGGCTCCATCAGGAGCAATGTCACGCTGACCTGGTTTTATACCTGTTTTCAGGGCTTTCTGTGTGCCAGAGTGAAAGATAAAGCTGTTGCCACTGCTAATGCCACCGGTGGCAGCAGGAAAGCAGAGGATTTGTTTCACAGTTGTGACACTAAAGGTCAACTGGAAAAGCTGGTCTCCTGCACGCTCAGAGAGGTTATGGGTTGTACAGCTGTGTCCATATATGTTCTGACAGGTTCTAAGTGGTGCTTCGCTAGGGAGTTTTAAAATTCGGCCATACACGTCATTTGCTTACAGCAGCCAGTTTTCTTCACTTTAGCCACGGGTAAAAAGTGATTCATGCAAGAGAGGCCACATGTTGAACAGATCGGTGTAAACCAATTATGCTACGTTCAAAGTCAGCTAAAACATTCTCACACAAAAAGTCAACTTAAGCTACTATTTCCCGCAATAATAATAATAAAAATAAGCTTAACAAACACTTACTCTGATTCTCAAAACTCATTTTCTATTATGTTTCCTTTCGCCGGTTTTGCTTGGCAGGGTGCCAAGTAATGCATCAGCAGAAGTATGTGTGTCATAATCTGACAAAAGGAAAAAAATGTATATTTTTAGTTTTAAAGTGTTTATAATTTCAATAGGTAAAAAGAATACAGGACAAGGAAGGAGAAAATAGCACATGAAGAAGTGTCAGCAGTGAGCATGAAAGTATCAGCGTGTGAGCTGCAGCCTAAGAGTGAGCCTGGCTGGGAATAAACTTTTCCAAAGAAGACCAACATCAGTAACTGGGCCCTCCTGAGCACATTTCCCCATCTGTGTTCTCAGCAGACTTCCCTCCCAAACTTTGGTTCAAACTACAGGAGGATGAGGGGTATGGGGCTGTGGCAAAGCCCCAGAACAGGTTTGGCCCCCAAAATGATCTGCCTTGACTGATGGCTTCCCATTGTCCCATCCCACTGAGTCCATCCTGCTCTTCAATCACACAAACTGCAGTGCTGCTTCTGAGCACTCCTCACATCTCCATGCTCTCCACTCATCCCACCACCCAGTTAAGGGCTGGGAGATGTTTGGGAATGTGACTTCCTCTGCTGTCCTGAGGATGGGTGAGGGAGTAGAGCAGCTACAGGGAAAGAGAGAGGACAGTGGACAACAGGAAGCACATGCAGCCAGAAGAGCTGGTAACGGAGCAAAAGCCACAGAGCAAAGAAAACTGCTGGAAATACAGAGCAGGGGTGATGGTAGGGTCGGGAATTTTTGCTCTGGACAACACACAGCAAAAGAAAAGCAGGGAGCAAAGCTGCAGCCTGAGAAACAAGCAGAAGGTGCAATAGATTTTGTGGAAGTGCTGTTTCATCTGAGAGCTGTTCCTAGGCCAGGAGGACAAGGAAATGGCTTGCCATGACCACACCAGGTTGGCTGGTGAGTGGCCTTGAGTCCCCCAGAGGGCCGCTACCACCACCCAGCCACCTCACAGCTCTGAAGGGATGTTGTGGGAACATCAACCCATACAGAGCAAACAAACCTCGCACGGCAGCCGAGAAAAGGCTGAATGAAGTACCCGGGAAGTCAGAGGTCTGGGGCTTGATCTCCCAGCTCTCCCGGGCACCCCTTCCTGCAGCACCGGGTGGATAGAACAGCGTGGACACAAGCTGGAAGTGTGAACTGCAACCTCGGAGCTGCTGGAGCCGTGCAGGAGCCACACAGAGGAGCGCAGCCGTGTCCTCTCCGATGCCTGCCCTGCCCGGGGATGTGGCACTGCCCGAGCTCCCCGGCAGCAGAGGGAGCAGCTGCGGACAGCACCCTCACCCATCCCGAGCCCAGCGATGCTCGCTCCCCTCGCTGGATCGATCCAAGCCCTCGGCAGCGGGGTCACTGCCGCTCTGCTGCCTGCCCAGCCCCGTGGCTGCCGCTGCCATCCTCCACCGCCCCTTCCCCACACGGAGCGCGGCGGCATCGCCGGGGATAATGAGGTTTTGATCACGGCAAGGCAGCGGACAGCCCAGGCGCACAGAGATCAAACAGACCAGCTGCAAACAGAGCGCGGAGAAAAGGCCGGGGTGCCCCTGGGTGTGGGTATGTGCGCTATGCAGGAGGCAGAGGCGGCACGGCCGAGCTCTCCCAGCGACCCCGGCATTCCAGGCAGCCTCCTCTCCCGGGACCGCCGCCCCTGCTCACACACGGGGCAGCCAGACGTGAACGGGAGAAAGCTTTCCCAGGCTCTGCCCTTCTGCGGAGCGCCGGGTGCCTGTCCTCCAAAATGTCTGTAATTAAAAGGGGCGTGGGCAAAGGGGGAGCCGGGGTGCTTTTTCACCGTGTCTTCATAGCATGCAAACAGGGCGAAAGGGATTTTTTTTTCCCCCTCACAATATCCTTCTCTGTGCCCCTTCCAGTACAGCCCCCCATCCTTCCAGACCAAAGGGTCTCAGTGAAATGTTTGCCTTCAGGAGAAAAGCTCCTGAGCAATAACTTTCAGGGTCATTTACATCTATTTACTGGAGTTAATAAACATGTAAATTGATTTTTAAATTGTGGACCTAGATCCCTTCAGAAAGGCAGACAGAGCCAAGCTTGGATGGCTGCTGAGGCAGTGCAATTGCAAAATAATGCTCTAAAGGTATTCCAGATTCCTTCTTCTTTTCCTTTTTTTCCTTTAGGATCCATTATATGGGGCTTGAACCTGGGTGTGGACCTGAATTCTGTGGATGCTTTCTTCTTTTTTATACTTTAAGCCTAGAGGGATTTGGGAAGGGGAGCTGTCTGAACTGTGACATCCTTGTATGCTTTTTAGGGAAGAGAGCAAATGCAGAGATGAATTTTAGCTGGTTTAATATCTAAATCATTGCTGGGAAAGAGTATGTGACACCAGGAGTGGGGACACACAGCAGTGGAACATGGAAAATTCAGAATTAATTGTGGGATCATGTGGAGACACCCAGCTCCCCTTCACTGCCTGAAAGCTGATGGCACATTGGAGGGTCAGTTCCTGTCTCTGGCCTGGACTGCCTGACACTGATTTTTGGCTTCCATAGGGAATATCCTGCTTTAGTGGTTTCCTGTGCCGATTCTTCCTGCCAATGTCTGTGTCACAGCACAAACACCCCGAAGGTGGGCGTCTTGCACCTGCCATTTACACCTGGTGCAAACTGAAAGTGGCGTGGTTCTGCTTTGCCTCCCTCCCTGTGGGCTTTTCCCCAGGCACAAACAAGAGAAACCAGAGGGAGGGAGGGAAAGCAGAACCACACCAGCAGCAGGACCAGGGTTTTATTGGTAGCCTGCAGACAAGCTCACACACACACTAATACACACAATTTGAAAGCAACCCCAAACCTCATTGTTTCATTCTTAGCTGGAAACTCCTTGCTTTTCCTCTCAGAAAAGTTCACTGGGAGCCTTTATGGAAAGAGTGATGTCTAATCCTGTGGCAGGCTTATGAATGAAGCTGCAGAAGCATCCTTTATTAATCTGTGATGTTGTGGCAATCTCACCCGATGTTCTGTGTTCTCTGTGTATCCATTGAGGACGTGACCTTGCACACACATGGACTAGGAGCCTAACAGGGGGTTCTAGGACCCATTGCCATACATTCCAAAGAGATGGAGGTATCATCCCTTGCTGAGCCTCCAGGGCACATCCCTAACTCGGAGTCTGAAGGTGCTTAGAGCTCACACTGCTCTGGGCTGGGCAGAGCTGCTGTCCATGGCAGTAAGGCCAAGCAGAACTGGCCCTGGCCCATTGGCCATGGCCACCCCTCTGCTGCAGCAGGGAAGCTGTTGGGTAGGTGTGCCAGCAGAAGTGCCACTCCTTTTCCTCATCCCTCAGAAGGTAAATAAACTTAATCCCAAATTCACCCGCTGCTGTTTGCCAAGAGCAAATAATTCAGGGTTTGAAGTGAGGTGGGATCACACTGCTCTGAGGGCCCTGGGGAAGGAGAAGGTGTCCAGCACAGCCCTGTGGAGCAGGGCAGTTTCCAAGCCTGGGAGCAGCTGATCTTTGCCTGGTGCACGGCCTCTGCATCCAGAACTGAGATCATCAGGTGTGAGAGGGGTCTGCATGGACCTGATGCCAATAAAAACGCAGTAAATATCAGTGCATTTGACATCAGTGGATTTCATAGAATCACCGAATTGTGAGGATTGGAACACACCTTAAAGATCATCTCATTCCAACCCACTGCTACGGGCAGGGACATTTTCCACCAGACCAGGCTGCTCAAAGCCCTGTCCAGCCTGGAACATTTCTAGGGATGGGGCATTTTCACCTCCACAGTGAAAAATCTACATTGTGGTGTCTTTGAACACACACAGATGAGCGAACTTGTTTGAGGCTGGGACGAAACCACACCGAGGAGATTGCAGTTGCCCCAAAGCAGTGGCATGTGCACCTCACAAGAAGAAATAAAAGCACATCATCTAAGTTTGCTCAGGTTTAGCGAAGGTCAGAGATTTTCGCACCTAGGTGAGCTGTCATCTGCCCTGGGGCAATTCTCTTTTCTCTCGCATCCTTTGCTGGAACAGCAGGAGATCTTTACTGGCGTGAAAGACTAAACTGGCTTCAGGCTGTAAAGGACTTGAGTCACAAACCACTTCTCCCCCCCCCCTCCCCCGAAACACACTTTCATACTAATTCAGGACCTTCCAAAATTGTCCTAATGTCTCCTCACCTGTTTGTTCTGAAAACCTGTTGAGGGCCGAGGCTGAAGCTATGGGAGGTGACGAAACATATGGGATTTGCTCTAAGCAAAGGAGTTCTAAACTGATGGGGTCAAAACTTCTCCTCCTTTTAAACACTGAGCTTCATTTCCAAGAACCTAAACCAAATGAAGTAATTACCTAAGAACAAAGGCATCACTAAAACACAGCAGCAGCAGCAGCAGCAGCATCTAAGTAAAGATTAAAAAATAACCATTCCAATAAAAAGTGCAGCAATACTTGCACAAGTGGGCAGCTTCCAAGCTCTGGGATAAACGTGTGTCACCACAGCCCCTGTCAGTACAGTGACCAAGAGGGAGCTCCACATGTCTGGTGCTCCAGATTTCTTAAAGGGATATTTAGAACCAAAAACTTTATGGCCACTTTTTAACACTTGCTGCCTCTTTAAATGTTTTCCTCTTTATTAAAACCTTAGTCATTTGTTTTTGGTTTTCTGGGGATTTTTTTGGTTTTGTGTTTTTGGTTTGGTTTGGTTTTTTTTTTTTTTTTTTTTTTGCAAGTTCTTTCATTTTTCATTTCTTAAACCTCCCATTCAACAACTGTTTTGGCTTTTAATGAAGGGGATTTTTTTTCTGCATCCAGCAAACTGTAAACCACGTCGCTTGGATACAGCAAAAAGCTGAAATTCCACAGATTTACATAGTCATACATTGTGTTGGGGGGAAAGTGTGCTGGGCGTTCTTTGGGTTTTGTATCTTGCATTAGCATTTGTAGGCATTTGAGACAAGGAAAAATATAAAGAAAGGAGATATAAAGGGAAAAGAAGAAAGAGAGGGAAAGAGAGGGGAAAAGAGAAAGAGAGAGAGAAAGAAAGAAAGAGAGAAAGAGAGAAAGAGAGAAAGAGAGAAAGAGAGAAAGAAAGAGAGAGAAAGAGAAAAAGAAAGAAAGAAGAAAGAAAGAGAAAGAAAGAAAAGAAAAAGAAAGAAAAAGAAAAAGAAAAAGAAAAAGAAAAAGAAAAAGAAAAAGAAAAAGAAAAAGAAAAAGAAAAAGAAAAAGAAAAAGAAAAAGAAAAAGAAAAAGAAAAAGTTGCTGTGATGAACGTAAAATATGACCTTTTCTTTTTAAAAGTTTGTGCTGTCCCTCTTGTTTAGCACCAGTGCTGCTCACCCTTTCCCTTCAAGACGCTTCAGAGCTGTTAAGCATCTAGGGGTGATAATTTGACTTTCAGCTAAACCGGAGGGCTGCAGCAGACAGCAGTAGGTGGTGATGTAATAGGTACCAACGCACATGGATATATAAATATCGTGGCCAGGGCTAAAGCGCTATGGCTGAGCAGCTATAGAAGAAGATCAGCACTTCAGACAAGACTCCTGGAGTTGAGATCAAGTTCAGAAGCTCTTGCTCCCGGGATTTCCTCTCCATGCAGCCAGCACAGGGAAACCGCAGATCCTCGGGGGACTGAGCATTCAGCTCCCTCCCTCTCTCCCTCTCCGCTTTGCTTTTTGGTTTTCCTCTTTTTTTTCTCCTTTTTTTTTTTTTTTTTTTTTTTTTCTGTTTGGCTTTTTGTTGGTTTTCTCTTTTTTCCTCCCCTTCTTTGACCTCAGTATAAAGTGGGAGCTGGGGGGCGAGCGTATTTTCGGAGCGACCGGCGGCCGGCCCGTGGCTACCCGCCCCTAAGCCGGGATGCCTCTCCCCGCGGCGCTGCTGCCGGCGCTGCTCCTGGGGCTGCTGTGGCCAGGGGCGGTGCGTGGCCGGTCGCCCCCGGGTCGCCTCCCCGCCGGACCCCGCCAGCGCCGCTGGGACGCGGCTCTTTTCGCCCGCTCCGTCGCTCGCCTCCCGGCTGAGCGCCGCGATGCCGCCCGCGACGGCGACTACCTCCTGGGCATCAAACGCCTGCGGCGCCTCTACTGCAACGTGGGCATCGGCTTCCACATCCAGGTCCTGCCCGACGGCCGCATCGATGGGATTCACAGCGAGAATCGATACAGTAAGCAGGCGGCAACCCCCGCGGCGGGGCAGGTGAGACGCTCCGAGCCCGCGGGAGTTCTGCGGGAACGGAGCGACTCACCTGCCCCGGAGAGAGGCATGTCCCGAAAGGAGGGTGGGTGCACGTCAGACCCCGAGCTTCCCGAAAATGTCCGGCCGCCCGCAGCACCGCGGGGCTGCGCCCCTCGGCTCCCCCGAGGGTGGCGGGCGCCCGGGGTAGCGGGGCGGCGACGGACCCCATCGGGAGCTCCGGAGCTGCTCGTCGGGCGTGCCGGAGGGCTCGTCGGCGCTGCTCAGCGCCGTGTTGTCCCCCTGCCGCCGTCAGGCATCAGGTGTCGGGGTTGCCTCAACATCTGGAGGATCCGCAGTGCCATGGGCCGCCCACTCTGAGCAGGGGCTGGGGCGAGCCCAGCTCTCCCCCAAAACTTGAAAAGCATCTGCTGGGGACTTAACCCCGTGGCCCCATGACTCTGATATCCAACTGAAACAATAAGATCCGGGAGCAGGGATATAAGCTGCATGATGACAAATGTTTCATTTGCCCTAAGCACACTCTGGCTTATTTTAACCTTGTCTACACAAGAGGATGCCTGGGGGCAAAATAAAAATAGATACTTAGCTAAAAGAAGAGAGATCCCAGCATGGGGCATAGGGCAGCACGTGAAGGATGAGGCTGGGGTTCTGTGGCCACCCACAGCAGTACTGGGACGTGGGGATCCACACTGGGGATGGGAGCCTGTGGGTGAGTGCAGCGCTGTCACCACACACTCCAGGGCACACCCTTTTGTCCCCCTGATTCCTGTGCCTCCTCTGTAGGTCTGCTGGAAATTTCTCCTGTGGAAAGAGGCGTGGTGAGCATATTTGGTGTCAGAAGTGGACTCTTCGTGGCCATGAATAGCAAAGGCAAACTCTATGGATCTGTAAGTAGCCACTGAGTGCGTGCCTGGGGAGGGGACCGTGGTCAGCTGGGGTGAGATGTGTGCATGGTGCTAAACGCTGCCCAAGCCCCATCCTTGCCCCTCCGGGGTCGGGCAGCACAGAGCAGCCCTTGGTGCCTTGCCAGCAGAAGGTGTGCTGCCCAGCTATGCTGCTTACTGAGCTTTTGAGGTGAAACCCTCTCTTTTGCATTACACTTCCTTGGTTCTTGCATAAAAACTGTGGTCACCCAACCATGGCTGCACACCTTGCCTGCCTCATAGACCAAGAGAGCAGTCATTTGTGTGGCAAGACCTCAAGCTAGGCTTAGTCCATGTATTTCTTATATCTAAGTACGAACAGCCTTAGGCAGGTGTGGCAATCGCTCACTCCATCCCTCAGAGGGCACCTGAACTTGGGATCAGCCAGGCGCCCACAAGTGACCCTTTAGGATGTGATGAATTAGTGGTGTATAGATCACTCTTTGTTATTGCTCTTGAACAGAGAGTCACTTCCCATGGCAGTTCAGCATCCTTGGGGTCTGAACTTCTGTTTGTGACATGGAAGATCTACTAGGAGACAATACAGACCTTTTTTTACATGGGGTCTTTGGAAAAGATAGAGATTTCTTGTAAAATATACTTGAGGTGGACAATAGCAGGGTGCATCTTTGCCCATGTTGAGTTGTCCTCCTGCTTTTGAGTTCAGCTCTGTGTAAGTGACTGTGATCAGCATAGTTTTAAACTCATCTTCCTGGCTCTCCTTCCTCACCCATGAATTTTCTATGTCAGGTTGCCCAAGTGTCCTCTGAAGAAACTTGGGCTGAGGAAGAGCCAAACTATGTCAGAGTTAACAGAGTTTTCACATGAAGGCATGAAGCATCCAGAACTATTTTCTGGGGCGTTGGTCCTGTTACAGAGGATTTTGACTTATATAAAAGCCAGGCAGAATCAGTCACCCAAATGCATCCTTTCTTAGGGATACTGCTGCCTTGGTGTCCTGGGTAAAATAATCCCTGGCGCAGTGTTCAGCTTGGCAGGCTGAGACCTCTCTTACAAACCCCGAGGTTCTTGCTCAGCAACAGGAGATGGGTTCCTTTGTTCCTTTCCAGATAAGGCACTTGCAAGACCTGTCCCTCTTTGTACGTACTTGCAAATGAAACCACAGCCCTGAAAGGTTGCCTGCTGTCAGATCTGTTTTCCTGATCCATTAACCTAAGTTGTCCAAACCCTTCCTTTGATTTTAAATCTAAAGGAGCAAAAAATACTGTCCATGATGAGTGGCTTTAAAATGCCTCTTTCTCCTCAAGCAACATGAGAAAGTGCCAGTATTCTGACTTTCCTAAAGACTCTCAGGCAATTTTTTGCTGGTGGGACAATCAGGAGCAATTCGATGAGCAGGACCAGAGAACTGGGCCTTACTCACCTCAGCTCTGTTAACGTGACCCTCTCCCTCCCATGGGTGTCCTTCCCACCTTCAGGTGTACGTGCCTGGCCTGGGCACAGCACCCCTAATGCTCCTCTGGCTCCTGAGCCCTGTTTGAAGCTTCAGAGGCCACTTCAAAAGATTGCTAAGTGGGGGGGACTCACCTGCACCTTTGCCCACAGCACACCTTCTACACCTGGTAGCAAGACTATTCCCACACCTGATGTTTAAAATTCCTTCCCTCTCATTCTTTCCTTTTCATTTCAGGCCCATTTCAATGACGAGTGCAAATTCAAAGAGATTCTCCTGCCAAACAACTACAATGCTTACGAATCCAGGATTTATCCCGGGATGTACATAGCCCTGAGCAAAAATGGAAGAACAAAGAAAGGCAATAAAGTATCTCCCACAATGACAGTGACACATTTTCTTCCTAGAATCTGAGACATCTCCCTTCAGACCTACCTCAGCACAGGGGAAGACGCAGAACACCTTTGGGGAAAAGAAACATGGTGCACTTTTACTGGAGAGTTTTATGCAAGAGCAGGTGTAAGATATTTAAGTTAATTATTTAAATCTGTATATATTGTCACAGAATTTATTTATAGTTACTTTTTTTTTTTTTTTTTTTTTTAATTTCTGAGGACAAAACAAACCTCCAACCCAAGGTCTTTTCATTTCACGGCGCAACAGTAGAAGTCCTCTGCTTCGTGGTTTACTTAATTCAGTTCTGAGTTATCACAGGTGTGCTGCTACTCCGTGTCCTATGCCAGGTGACACCCAATTCCTCTCCTCCAACCTTTTGCACTGTTTGTGTGTTGTTTGGTGTTTATTGCCGTACAAGTGGTTGGTTGGTTGGTTTTCATGGCGGCTTTGTCCTCCCCTGCGCGTTTTCCACCCCGCCGGTGGCTCCCAGCGCAGCTCCGGGGCTGGGAGCAGGAGGTGCCTGGGAGCAGGAGGTGCCTGGGAGCAGGAGGTGCCTGGGTGGGATGCCAGCGTGGAGCCACACACAATGCCTGATCCCCTTGGCTATTTCACTGCAGTGGGATCGGTTTACCCCGGCACGGGGAGCGCGGTGCTGCACAGCGACCCCGCAAATCTGTTTTTAGATCTGCCAGCGCTGAACTTTGAACCTCCCTGCAGTCCATCTCCTCGGGGAGGCTGAAACACCTCTGTCAGCTCGGCAGGGCTGGGGCTGGGGTTTTCTCTTTCGATAAAGTGTGGCCCTTAATGGGAGCTTTTATTTGGTACAATTGCTTGGCATGAGGCTAAAAAAGAACGTGTCTGTCCCTCCCCCAGCAAAAACACTGTGGGACACGCTACCGTGAGCCAGCTCCAGTTCACTCAAATCAAATTCCCTTTCAGATTTGGAGACTACATTCGTTTTTCAAAGTGTGGGGAGCCCTATAACACCCCTGGGTTTTCTACGAGGCAAAAGCGTTTGCTGGTTTGTAGCAAACACAAGCTCCACAGAAAGAATTTAGATTGATGATGAGGAATTGAGGTTGGTTTGTACTATTTATTATTTTTGCTGCAGTATTTGGAAGGAGAAATATGCTGCTTTTTTTTTCCTTTCTCATTCCCTGATGAAGTTGATTAATTTCTACCTCACTAACTCTCAAAGCCAGTCTCGTAACAAATTCTGCATGGGAGGAAGGTACCCACTTTCCTGCTCAGCTTAAAGTTCTGGAGGAGGGCCTGGGGGAACAATCATAATCCCAAATCTCTCTTTTTCTCCATATGTAGCCAAAAGTATTCAGGATAGAGCTGGTTGCATCCTATTTGAGCCTTGTCACGTTTGAGCTATCTTTACCCAGTGGTTTACTTTTAGTAAGGGTAATCATGGTGAAAATATTTGCAGGCAGCTGTCAGGCTGCAGTACTGTATCGTCATCAAGTAACCCTATATTTTTCCTTATATATTTTGCAAGTGTAACTCATGTCTCTAATGTGATGAAGGAAAAGATAGGTTTGATTATGGGGGAATCACTAAAGGGATTCATGTATCTTTTTTATTTTTGGTCCCTTTTATTTTTTCCCCTCTCTTTATTTTTTTTTTTTTATTTTTTATTTCAAAGACAATTCATCTTTGGGGCATCAATATGTTAAGTGGGAACCAGGACTAACCACAATGTTCGATGACTTAGAGGATGTTTACAGATCATCTTCCAATCTAAACTAATTATTTCTGGCTACACACAAATCTTTGAGTTCAGCTTTTTATCTTTTCCTCTTTACATTCCTACACAAAAGCCTTTGTTCCTTTGTAATGGTATAGACCTGCCTGTATCCTCTACTTACACATGGCCTTGAAGACAAACTCTGCTCACCAAAGTTCAGTAAGATCAGAGCAGACCAAGACCAGACCTTAAGGCAGCTGCCCTCCTAGCAAAAATAATTAAGGAAAAGGAAATGTCATGCCTAAGGATTCTTAAGTATTTTTTTTTTTCTGTAAAACTGGGAACTTTCTGTACTTTCTGTGTTTTCTGTATGTGAGTAATCATTGTGTATTTATCACCACTACCTCTGACAACTGATGATTTTGTTCCAGATTTCAGATAGCAAAATCAGACCACAAAGGTTCTCTCTGGGAATGGTTCTTCTTTGCCACTTTTCACTTCATTAAATCCACAACCAACGGCCTCACACGAGCTATGTTCAGAGGTAGTTGTTGTAACTTTTAAATATTGTGATGCAACCTTGATAACAACGTTATATGGTATGAGCTGTCACCATTTACCAGAATCTGTCTGTAGTTTTATACAGGTGCTGTTCAAGACTGTGGTGTATGTGCTGTGCACACTTAAATGCATAATAAATGATGAACGTTTACAATGCCTGACACTCTGTGACTGATTTTTAACTCCTTTATAATGCAATACATCCTGCACAGAAAGGAAAAAAAAATGCTATTTCACTTTCCCAAAGCCTGGGGAGCCTTTGCACCTTTGCCAGCTACCCCAGGACTGACAGCCTGGATTTCTTACTCAGCTAAAGTTGCCCCTGCCAAAGCTGGACGTTGTCCAGGAAAGCCCAGCTCCAAGCTCAGTAACAGATACGTGCTCTTGCATCTGCCACATGCTGCTGCTCTCACTTGCGTGGTTTCCCTGGTTATTAACAACAGCAGCACCCAGAATTAATGGGCACAGGCACAAATCAGCTGGAAGGTTTATGCTGCTCGTTGTTAATGAGCAAAATAAGAACAAACCTGATTGCCCGGTTTGGGCTCTGCTCTCCCTGTGAAGTGCGACAACACCAATGCAAGAAACCCGTTTGGTTTGGGAGAGGATCTTTTTACAATTCATGTTCGTACTCAGTACATGTGTATAGAAATCTGAAGGGCTGTGTGACATCATATGGCAAGATCAGGAAACATTTCTTCACTGCAAGAGTGGTCAAAGCTCCCAAGGGAAGCGGTGGAGTCACTGTCTCTGAAAGTGTCCAAAAAATGAGTAGATGTGGCACTTTGTGACATGGTTTAGGGGACGTGGTGGTGTCTGGTAGAAGGCTAGACCTGATGATCTTGGAGGTTCTCCTTCAACCCTAATGACTCTGATTCTTTGGCACAACTTTTATTTATAAACACTCACACGGGTGCACTTGCACACACGCACACACGTTAGGTCCCATTTCCGTGCTTTCAGTTTTACCCTTTTCCTAGGATTATGAAAGGTTTCATAATGGGAAAGACAACATTCAGGTTTGATTTTCCACACCCTGAAAGCAAGGGGACTTTGTCCAGCTCAGTAAGGGCCATACAAAACAGAAACCCAGACCCCACCATACACACTCCTCCACTTCATTTTCCCCTGAGTGATGCTCTTTTCTCTGTTCCTAGAAAGGGGAAGGCAATGGATGAGCTGGGAATGTCCAGTGTCCTCACTCTGAACAGGGACAATTCCTCTCTAAAGCTGTGCAGGCTCTATAAATACGTGGCACAGGTGGAGTTTTTATAACTGCACAAGTATAGCTGCAGCGTATTTAATGCTGCTATGAATAGAGCCAGAATAAATAGGCAGGCAGACATAATAATTTCTCATCATTAACTTTTTTGTTTACCATGTTCTAAAAAGAACAAACACAAATTTATCACTGCCAAAATTATAACAAAATGTTGTTGCCAGGGATAAAAAATTTCTTCAGCCTTGGGGGTGAAATTTTATCAATTACAATTTTAAGATTGGAGGTAAATCCCAAGGCTTGGCTGTTAGGAAGGTGAGATTTCAGAGCAGTAGCTTTGAAGGGGTTCATAGGGCCTGGAGTACTGGTGCTGCACGTGTCCTACCCACAGAAAAATGTAAGGGCCACCACAGATGGAGCAGCTTGAGATGCCACAGAGGGCTCTGGAGAAACTTTCCTCCTCTGGCATCACCTGCTTTTTGCTTCATTGCTAAGCCAGCTTTCATCGAACCATGGAGTCATGGAATCATAGAACCATAGAGCCATAGACTCAGAGAATCATGGAATGGTTTGGTTTGGAAGGGGTCTTAAAAGCCACCTCTTTCCAACCCCCTGCCATGGGCAGGGACACCTTCCAAAAGACCAGGCTGCTCAAAGCCACATCCAACCTGGCCTTGAACACTTCCAGGGATGAGCTTTCCTCACGTTACCTATTGAGGCCGTAAAATAAATGCATTAAAGGTAAAAATCAACTTCAACTCTCCAAAACCAGTGACCATCCACTGATGCATCATGGGTTGCAGCATTCCTGAGACCACTGAGAGCATTGCCATGGCCAACGTTCCTGCCATCTACCTAACATTTATCTGCACAGAACAACCAAAAACCTTTCCTGAGGATGGATTCTGTAAGCCAGGCAGATTTCCCTCCAGCCAGGGATGATCCAGCCTGTGGGATAACCAGAAGGGAAGCTGTGCCAGCCTGGCCCTACACTATGCCCTTGCTTGCCAGGGGAAGGACAGAAACTCCAAGCCCCATCCCTGTTTGCAGCCTTGCCTGTTTTACACGGGTTTTTTTGCTTAGCATTTTGTGACTCACCCGTGACATCTCCCAAGTTGTCTGTATCTAATCTGCGCTAACAAAAATCAGCATGACAAAACGCTGCCTTGTATATAAATAGCCACAGGTTTTTCAGAGCGGGTCACCGAGTTTATGGTGCCAGAGTCGGTTGTTCACACTTCACCACTTGGTTTCCACCGCAGCCTGTGAACTGACCATGCAAGTGGCCAATTAAAGACACTCTGCTAAGGGCTGAGGAGGCTTTTGATAATGACTAGCCAGCACCGCAGCGAGAAAGTTAAAAGGAATCCCCTGAAAGGCTGCAGCTCCCTTTATATGACACAAAGCACTGTTGCTTGCCAAGCACAGATGAGAACAGATTTTTAATGCGGAAAAGCCAGTCTGAAGCTAAAAAAAAACGAAAAACAAACAACCCCACCAAAACAAAATCACCCCAGTTCTCCTTGTACTAAGTAATCTAAAAATGGATGGCACAGTGCAAAATTGTAATGCTATCAGGAAATACAACGTGCAAAAGAGGGACACAGCACAGTTTCTGTTCCCTGCACATGAGTCATGACTTCCAGAAATATTTCCCTGAACCATTTGATTTAAAAGTTTGATTACTTAAAAATATCATTCAAGAAATGTCTGCGGCCAGTCACTTCAGGCAATCACTTAACGTAAAACAATGTCGCTTGCTTCCATCATAGTTTTCATCATAAGTTCCAAGGCCAGGTTGGATGGGACTTGGAGCAACCTGGGGAAGTGGAAGGTGTCCCTGCCCATGGCAGGGGGTGGAATCAGTTGGGCTTTAAGGTCCCTTCCAACCCAAAGCTTCCTGTGATTTTGTGCTTCTAAACACCATCCAGTCCAGCACCCTCTCATGAGCAGGGACACCTTCCACTGTCCCAGGTTACTCCAAGCCCCATCCAACCTGGCCTTGGACACTCCCAGGGATGGGGCAGCCACAGCTCCTCTGGGCAACCTGTGCTAGGGCCTCACCACCCTCACAGGGAAGAATTTCTTCCCAATATCCCATCTAACCCTGCCCTCTTTCAATTTAAAGCCATTCCCCCTTGTCCTACCACCTTGTACCTTTGTTCAAAGTGCCTCTCCATCTCTTCCAAACCCCCTTTAGGTACTGGAAGGGATTCTAAGGTCTCCCTGGAGCCTTCTCCAAGGTGAGCAACAGCAAAGTCCAGCCCCCCCTTCCTGAATGCCCAGTCAGACTCCATGAAGTGTGACGGGGATGGTGAGCACCCAAAACTTAACTCAGCTGTGCCTCTGTGGTGGGTATTAATGACTGATAATGACAAGCACTACGAAAAATCGTGCCAGGAAGGTTTGAACCTGGGCAGTGTACATTAATTCAACTTTTTGACACTATTATCCCTGTTCTTTTAGCTCCTTGTTTCCAAGCTGTCATGAACAGTCTTCAAAATATGTATATTAATATAGCAAAATCTGTGAGACGTGAAGATTCGGGGTTTGCAAGAGCATGAGGTCAGTCAGCTTGGGGCTGAACAAAACAAAATGAGGAATGGGTGCTCATTTATTGAACAGCCTCTGTACCAGGCACTGAAAGAGTCAGGACTCCTGACAGAAAAAAGGTGGTGCATGACCAGGTTTTAGTTTCAAAGCAGGTTTAATAGAGTTTTTCTTAAATTCTGAGTGCTGGATTGACCTCAGGTAACTTCTAGTGTCATTCTGTGTGTGTACATGCAATTACATTTTATTACTAATCATACTATTTTATTGTGGGTAGATACAGGAGTACCCATCCTCTATGGCTCCCCAGGCTGTGTTGACCTTTACTATCGTTCATTCACACTGCTCCATATAGGTTAAAGAAAGTGATTTACTGATGTTTGTACCAATTAACATATTCCAGATTCAAATTGGTTGCTAATCAGGTTACCTCTGAAGTACAAATCAGATCTTTATCAGCTTAAAGGTATTTGGCAAGTGTCAAAGCCACTTGGTAAAACTCGGTGGTTTCTGGGGAGCTACTATTTACATACTTTTCCATTATCTCTGCAGCCACATCTGTTTGCTTCCAGTGCCTTCAAGAAAGGTGTTTGTAGTGCTGGCTGGGGCCAATACAGCTGTTGGATGTCACTGAGGGAAGGGTGCCTGTGAGAAGAAAGGGATGAGAAGCACCACCTGCGGGAAGAGCATCCCTGAGACCCCAGAGAGGCCCCAGCCTTGTGGGGATCTCCTTAAAGAAGATGAGAAGGAATGTCCAGCCATGCACTGATGGCTGCTTGGCAGTCTTGAGGGCTCACCCACGAGGATCATTTTGGAGCTTTTGGGGAACAAACCTTTTATAAACTCTTTCTCTTGGCCACATGGTAACTGGATCCTCGCTCTGATCCCTGCCCAGGGTGGGGATTGACCCAGGCTGGTTTGTGGCTGAGCAGAGCAGTGGGATGGGTGCCCATCTCAGAGCTCCTTCATCAGCAATCCAAGGTTGCTCCAGTGCCTCCCCATGCCCACTACACCACTAAAACCCAGCACTATAAAGGCCCTTTCCTATCTCAAGCCTCTCCTGGCCCCGTGGCAGGGCAGCCCCAGCAGCCAGGAAAGACTCAGCTCCTCTACCAAGAGTGAGTACCACTGCTCTGCCAGGCCTGGAAACCCCTCTCCTCTTCCTCCTGGAGGGAGGGAGACCACTGTGCTCCAAACCTCTCCCCTTTCTGGGAAAGGGCATGTAACAGCTCCTCAGTGCTCACCTTCCATCCCGAATCCCGCACCGAGGCACCCCAACGCTGCTGTGAGCAGGAGCTCAGCCACGAGGAGTTACACATTAACCTGGGCAGTTAGCTCCCTATCTCCCCTGTGTGCTCTCACTCTGGAGCCACGGTGCCTTTCCTTCAATGAGCCCTGAGATAAGGGCTGATCCCCGGGCACGGGCACTGCAGCCCGGGGTTACTCCTGTGCGACGACCCCGGGTCTCCTGCGGTGCTTGCTCCAGGAACCTGGGCAGGAATGACCTGCCAACAGCCATAACTTTAGCTGCAATTTATTACAGCTTTTCCATAGCCCCGAGGGAAGATTGCCTTGGTTGCTTTTAGCCTAGGTTTTGACCTTCCTCTGCCAGGGCAGGGTGACTGGCACTGCCTTTCCCCAGAGGTCCTGCCTGTGCCTGGCATCCTCCTCACATTATGCCCAGAACCATCCCCCATCCAAGCCAACACTCTTCCTTCTTCCACATCCTGTTTTGACACATTTACATACTCCTCTTTTGATTTTCCACCTCCTTTCCTGATGTTTTTCAGTTGTGTTCTCTCCGATCGCCTTCCATTTCTCTCCCACTTTTTCTACTCCTTGAACTCTTTTGCTCGATTTTATTCTGGAGAATTTATGCACCATGCGAAGGCTGAAGACACTCAAGGTCAAAGACACCTGAGCTTTACCGAAGCGTGGGCCTGGAGCTGCCTGCTGGCACAGGTCAGAGGAGCAGTGATGCAAACTCTGCCAACGTGGGAGCGACTCATACCTGCATCCAAGCCCGTGACTCAGATTTGTTCCTGCAGATGTTAATGTGCATGGACTGCCTGCTATGCTCTTGTCAGCGTGGGTTTATTTTCACAGAATCACAGAATCATGGAATGGTTTGGGTCGGAAGGAACCTTTAGAGGTCATCTACTCCACTGAGCAGGGACATCTTCAACAAGATCATGTTCCTCAAGGCGCTGTCGAACCTGACCTTGAGAGTTTCCAGGAATGG
This sequence comes from Monarcha castaneiventris obscurior, assembly GCA_026261815.1. NCBI lineage: Eukaryota > Metazoa > Chordata > Aves > Passeriformes > Monarchidae > Monarcha > Monarcha castaneiventris. The sequence continues at coordinate 1,249,878 of JAMPIT010000541.1, forward strand.
GGCATCCACAGCCTCTCTGGGCAACCTGTGCCAGTGTTCCACCACCTTCATTTCCTTGTACTTAGTCTGAATCTATCCTGTTTAAGTTTAAGGCTCTTTCTAACTGCTCTGGTCAGCATCTGTATCTGCCCTTAGTTTTCATCTTCTGTGTTGAATTCTCCTTTTCAGTTCAGCACAGAGCTCCTGACTTACCCATATTTCATTTTGACCCACTTATCTCCTTTCCCTCAGGCCTTCACAATTTCTCTCCCCACATCTCAGGGCTGCAGAGGTGACCAAAGAAGTTTTCAGCCAGCCATGGCCAAGGTCAGCCTGTGAGGTGTACCTGATGGAAAGAGAATTAGAACACCGAGTGTCTGCTTACGAGCCAGAAAAGCATAAAAACCAGGTTGTTTGTGCTCCCTGATAAGCTATCAGATGTGATTCACTGGGTTGTATCTGTTTTAGCAATCACAGCATGGGCATTTCAGCACAGGGTTTTCTAGCATGCTTAGGGTGGTCAAGGAAAAGCACTTCAGCATTTATGGAGCTGTGTAAGTTATAAATATAGCTGCCATAGTCCCATGCCCTGATGGAATAACCACAGCTAAGTGTGTTTTCATCAGAAAGATATCTATATGGATGGCCATCTCACGTGGCTTTGTGTTCAATGGGGATTGATAGTGATTGTGTTCGAAAGAATTTGATTGCTGCTGAAGTCAGATCTATAAATGGAAGCCCAAGAAATTGCAGAGTAAGCTAAACCGAAAGACTTTGACCTCGAGGGTCAGAAATTTAGCATCTTCTGCAAATCTCTAGAAATACTGGTCACATCCAAGGTGATTTGTTTTAATTTAATTCCTGCTATTTATTTGGTTTATTTAAATATACATATAGACAGAGATACACAATTTAAATTATACAATGGGTATTGTAGCCATAAAATACCATTGGCAAATAACTCATGGAGCTGATATTTTGGATTAATGGTTAGTAAATAGCAAAGAATGTGACGTCGTGGAATAAGATGATCTCACGTGATTATTCCTCAGGGTGTACTAGATTAAAGCTTATTCAGTAAATGTTATCATTTTGGAATGTATCTTAGTCCAAAATATAGATTAAAGGAGTAAATACAGGCACAAAGGTTAATGTGATGAAAGTCTACCAAAATATTCCCTGAGGTTAAAAATCCAGACATTTCATTTCAGTCTTGGTCTTTTACACTTTTTATTATCAAATAAATACCACAACGGCAATGTTCACATTAGAAATAGGACTGCAATTGCCACACTTCTAAACAAAGTCCTACTGTGCAACCTGGGTTACTCTAATAAAATAATTATCATGTATCATTAGGATTTAATTTGGACCCTGTAAGCCTCAGCTTACTCCTAGTCACAGGTATACAGCAAAATGAAGAAAAGAAAAAAAGTATTTAAAGCATTTTGTGAATAAAGGCTGAAAAATCACTGAATATCTGTTCAGGTAGAGCTGGTGTAAAAAGGGTCTCCAAGTATTCTGTGCTTGCCAGTCAGGTGAGAGTGAAGTAGTGACCTCACAGAATGAGGGAAGGCATGTGCTTGGAAACATGTGCTACAATATCAGTTGAAAGCTCAGTTTTTAAGTAAGTTATGCTCTTCTGCTTAATGATGACAGCAAATAAATAAGGCTACCAGTGCAGTCACTGCATGGCCCACACTGAATTGGAGTTTAACAGTCATGGAAGTATTCTGCTGTAATCACCTTCTGACTCTTACAGAAAGGTGAGCAGATGCAGAAATAAGGAGCAGATATACATTAAATAAAAAGCTGTGGGTGTTCATGTGGGTGTCAGAGTTGCAGATTGAAAATTGCCACATTCCCTTCTCCTCATGACACAAATCTGAGGTTTCTTTCCATTAGATCTCTGGAAGATGACGCAGTACAAATTTGCATTTATTCATTGTTTGCACACTCCAGCAGTTAATTAAGAAAAATATGGAAGCAAACATGCACCTGCCTTGCCAATTTGTTCTGATTCTAATCACAGGACTATCAAACTTGCTGTCCCCTGGATGGTGCAGGGAGCCCCACTCCCTTTGCAGGTTTGCCAGGGACAGTCGGGCACTCACCTGCACTGGGTGCTGTTAACAGAGTTCCCTTTGCACGTGACCATCAATAAAAATATTTCTTTGTGTTGGTGGCAGGAGTGCACTGAAGGATATATTCCTTGATAAAAGGGAAGAGTGAATGAACTGGCAAGCATAAATCCACATTTAAGGCAGATCCAGCACAGGTTCTTCATACAGGATCACAAAAGCACAACAGCCTCAGGTCTGTGAATGTGCCTGCAGATGTAAACATACACACATCCACTTAAAAACACCTCTGCTACCTATCAACATCTATTCCTTTTTTACCTTTTATGGAGATCTATGAAATTTCACTGAAATTTACAGTTCACAATTTTGCTCAAAATGGTGACACTAGCAGAAAATCTGCTCAGTAATTCTGTTAAAGAAAATGTTAAAAACAGTCACTGCTAATTCATTTTACATTTGACACAAGCACTTAAAAAATTGAGCTACTCTAGAAGCCTGTTTTAGTGACAGCCTCGGGAGATTTTTGTGGCTTTTTCATAAAATTTCTGTAAATAAAATCCACTTGCAAGTTAGTAGAAATAATCAGAAAGTCTAATACAGTTGTTTTTGGGGTATTTTTTAAGAAATAGAAGGCCACAACAACGTTGGTAATAAGATGATGGGAAACAAAGAATAGCCTGTGGTAAAAACACTCCTTTTTCCCTGCTAAGGAGATTACAAGGTTATAATTTGTAAAATAAGCATATTCCTGTTAATTAAATTAAGGACTTGGGCTGGATAAGCAAATATCAATCACAGGAGAGAAAGAGGGAGAGGGATGCTGAGTTTCACACATAATTTGTTTCTGGCTACTTAGCAGGGCTATGACAGACATTCGCTAAGTAGAAAGCAAACATTTACTATTTAGTTCTCCTTTCCAGCTAACACCTACACACCTCTATTAGCAAAAGCTGCCTCCTTCGGCAGAGAGGATGGTTTGTTGTGAAAATTTTTCCCTCTGATGGCTTTAAAAGAGCATTTGCTGCTAATTTAAAGATGTATCGGCACTGATTAATTAACAAACATATTCTTAGGCTTTTATACTTTTTTAAATTGCAGAATGCTTTATATTGCAGCCCTGATTCAGGTTTACTGAAGTGAGGAGGGATTCTTCTACTGCCTTCAGTGAAGTCAAGCCCTGAATCAGCTGCTGGTAAGGAAATATACCCAGCATGTGCCCCATCCCATCTGTGTCCCCCTGTTCATCCCATTTCAGACAAAAAAAATCTGTGCTAGCCTCTCATGGGTACAGGGGGAGTGTCTGCACGGAGTCTGGAAAAGTCTTCCCCACACTGCCTGTCCCCTAAAAATGCCGAGGTAGACAGCAGTCCCTCATCTCCAAGGAGGAATGGTTGTGCTCTCTCTGGCTGCCTCAAAGGTGCAACTCCTGCCCAAGGCCAGACCCACGGCAAAACAAGCCCTACACCCCCAAGGGAGCGGGGAAACTCCTTTTGGGATTCATGGCTCCACACCCCACTCACGTCCAGTGCCTCAAAGTTGCAGCCTCAGCTGACTGCACCCAACAAGGCCCCTTGTCTCGGGAGGCATTAATGCCACTTTGCTAAATGTCAGCTCCAAGTGGCACAGCCCAAACAAAGCGGGAGGAATGCTGTGTCATGGCATGGGCTGCGAGCTGCCAGGGCACGCTGAAAACAACAAAGCCACTTCAGCTGGAGTCCTGCAGGAATGTTGTTCCTTGGAAGGAGAAGGGGGAGGGAGGACGGGCACCCTGGGATGGGAACTGGCAGTTTGAAAACCTGTCTAAAGATACGGCACTTTTCTGTTCTTTATGTTTCAAAAATTACAATATAAAATGTGAGATTCTTTAATTTATGTGTTTGTTTCAAAAAGAAAAAAGTTGCAACGGGTGAGCAACGTGATAAAAACTGTATTAAAAGTCTTTAGATGGAGCGTTTAGACCACGCTGAGTACCACAGAGAGATGAGCAGATGAAGTGCTGTTACACATTTTGCCGTATTAATAATGTTTTAATTGTCTAAGTGTCCATCCATGGCATTTTCTTTCTATCCTGGGGCAAATCCAACGGGGTAATTAACCACAGTGCTCTTGATCAAAGGGTATCAGAGTTTAGATGAGCTCAGATATGGACTCACTGAACTGGTGACTGGGATGTGACACTACTTGCACCAGGCTTAGTATCAGAGGAGGGAAAGAGAGCAAATGTGATGCCTGTTTTCAAAAGGGCTCAAGAGAAGACTATTAAAAAAAAAATAGAAATCAGTAAATAATCAGCACTGGGCACCTTTGTTTGAAATCCTAATGGAAAAAAAAATTATTGCAACCTTTGTTTCAAAAAGTGCCTCTAACAAATATTGCCCGAGGTTGAAGAATGACTCTGTGTGTTCCTTTTTATCTCGTTCTGTAGTTATCTGTAGCCAACTACAACCAAACTCATCTTCAGTCTGACTCATTCCAGCCAAACTTAGGTCCTTGCAAATCTCCCCAGACATGCTCTTCCACTTATAGCAAAATATTTGAAGGATGTTGAACACCAGGGTTCTGGGTTTACCCAATCCCAAAATCAGATGGCTCAACATAAGACCCAACTGGAAAGCAGGGAAATTAAGAATTTGGAAAATTATGTCCTAAGGAGTGAGCTCTAATGTTTAACACAGCAACCTTAAAGCCCCAAACCCGGTGAGGAAGGGAGCTGGCAGCAGGCAGCATGACCAACACAGCATTCACCTGGGAAGACGTGGCCAACTCTCTAAATCAGTGTCTCAAATGCAATGGTATTTTTTTCCCCAAGTATTTGAAAAAGCAGTGACAGTCATCCCCATTTCTGGGTGAGAACATGCATTCTGCTTTTGAGCTGTGGCACAAGAGGTTTGCTCTTCAGTTTTTGAATGATAATGATGTTTTGTCACTCTTTCTATACACTGATGTTGAGTCTAGAAGTAAAAGGTAATTAAACACAGGGGTAGAGAGACTGAAATTAGTAAGATTTGTGTCCAAACCAGCCCCCAGCACATTTCCTTTGATTTCCAGGATACACTCAGCTCTTTCATGGTGGGCTGGGGGCACTTGGCGCCTCAGTGCTCCTCAGTGAGGCTGGAATGGGCTTCCAAGAACAAATGCTGGACCGTGGCCATCCCTACAGCAACACAGCAAGATCTGTGGGGCCGGATTGCTTATTCTTTGAAGGTGAGTGAAGAGAAAATGAATGAAGCCACCACCAAAGCAAGGTAACAACGTACAATTTGAGGCGAGCGAAGGAAGGAGAGCGGCCTTTGTGAGTGATGTGCATCCTGCTGGCCTTTTGTAGAGCCAGCTGTGAGGCAGAGCTGAGCTCAGAGCAAGGTGTCCAGGCCTCCAGATGTGCAGGTGCAGAGCCTGCACACATCAAAAGGACTGATGTTCAAATCCATTACCTGAACACCACCCTTCTGTATTTCAAAGGGAAACCAGCTGAACTTTCCCTGTAATCACCATCCTGCAACATCCCTTTAATGAAGCAGATTGCACAGGAGCCTCGTGTCAGCCAAATAAAGAGGGTGCTGGCGTTTCATTTTCCTCTGCTAGGATCCCTCACAGCCCTGCTCCTCCTGTGGGGAATTCACCAAGGTTATCCAGCAGCATCAAGAGGGGAAAGGCAGAGCCAGCAAAGCCACCGTGGGGTATGGTGGGCAAAGCTGTGGTCACGAATTGGAAATGTTGGAAGAAGGCTGGTGCTGGAATCTCAGGATAAGGGGAAGCACGAGCTGATAAACTCCTTGCGAATGCATTTGGTATTTTGTAATTTGGTTACGTTGTTTTCTGGAGCTTAGGAATTCACCTCTTAGCTCAGGGTGGTTAAATGTGCCATGACAGCAACAAACAGGACTTAATAAATCGCCCACAGAGATTTGATTATTTTGACTAATTAATTAACCTGTGATTGCTTGTTCAAACAGTAGTCAGTGGATACTTTCTAATACGAACCTGTGTCTGTGACTTTTACCTGTCTCAAAGAGAAAATATGCTGAAATTTCTGTATTTAGGATGTGCACATACATGGTATTTCCTCCCCTTCTGGACAAGTGGATCCCTAATTCACACCCTGGCATTTCTGGGTGAGTAACCTGCACATTTTAAAAAGGCTCTGTGCTGTGTTTCTAAAGAGTTCCTGATCAATCATCCACACTAACAATATTTTTCCTCCACAGTGTGCCCAGAAAATGATTTGGCAATTACATTTGTAATGGCCAGTAATTCAGTGGGTAAAAGGACATAAATGGGTGCCTCTGTGTCATTTTATCTTTTCCTTTTTTACATTACAGTAGCAGAGAATCAAGAAGGGACAGAGGGTTTCTGTAGACAGGAGATTTAAGGCCCACAGGAGCCTTAACAAAACGCACATGACATCTAACAAAACTGTTAAGGACTTATCTTGTCCTGTGATTCTGTGGTTGAGAAATTCATTTCAGAATTAGCTCCTACTTGCTGTATTGCATTCCAGACAGGAGGCCTAGTCTTTAAACTGTCTCTTCTATAGTCCCAGAAGTAAGTCTAAACTGTAAGCCAGCTGTAAACAGGGTATCTGTCCATATTATTGTTGAGATATGTGACCTGCCTCATCTCCCTGTTATGACTTTGAGCAATTTTCAATTTTCTAGCTGGGAAAACTGCTGTTTTCCCCATAGGGAATTCAGGGCTTTTTCCACAGATTTCATCTCTTTTGATCCACATTTTTGGTTTGATTTGCATTGTTGCATTGCTAGCTTTCCCACAAGAAAATAAGAAGTCAGTGATAATCCCCACCATTGTCGCTTAGACCTACGCTTCAGAATCATAGCTAGACTTGGAATTACTGCACCTGCTGTCTGTCACAGAGAAAAAAAGTGTTTATTCAAGAAACCAGAAGATGGTGTGGGTATCCTGAATTATCCCATAATTGTTCCTGTGTGCTGAGGACCCAGCATCCACTCTGGACATGGTTCAAGGGAGTTGCTTCAGGTAAGGCCTAACCTGATCCCATGGATTTAGTGGCCACTGGGGGCTAACACTATGTCAGGGACTTCACTGAGCACAAAGCTAGGCCTGGTTTATTCCAGAGAGAATTCAGTCCCCACGCTCTGATGCCACTTACTCCTAAAAGCAAACTGAAGCTCAGCAAGGAGGGAAGCCTCTTCCTTCAAACCATTTATTTTGACTCAAGCTTAAAGGTCTGCCGAAACAGACCTTCTTTTTTCTGCTGTACAGAAACAAAAGTCTCGTTTCACTGAGTGACATCCCACAGTCACTCACATGAGCTGCTAACTGGAACGAGTCAATCCACCCTTACCTGTGAGGATCAGTCCTGAGAAACAAAAGGTTATTTATTTTCCGTATTTGGTCCTTGTGTTTTATTTTTTAACCACCACTTCAGTGAGTAATAAAATCTGTTTACTTTTTTTACCTCCATTCATCTGCATGGTTAGGGTCTGGAGAGGTGGCTACAGACCATTCGTAGCTCAGCATTAATATCAACGTTATATAAATGCAATCTGATTAAATATCTAAGTTCCAAGCACTCCTTGAAAGCTGTGGAAAGAGGAAACGTTTAGCTCTGTACAAGCAGCCACTGGCTGGCTCACAAACAAGCCCGCAGTAGCCTATTTAAAGAACATTGCAAACCCTTTGGACAATGTGCATTTTATTAGGAAAAGGAAGCTCTGAAGAATACACACAGCAGGGAAAAGTAAACGCATTAACTGACTTTAATGCGGATAAAAATGGTGGCGCGGGGAGAAATTCTGTTCCAGAAAGGTCATTCCTTTGCCTCTGCATTCCTTCCCCACATTTACATGCTGCTCGCTGGATTCATCAAAGGTCTTCATTATTCGCTCTTGGCACGCATGAAACAATCACTTTCAGATATAATGACCTAATTACTCAAACAAGACAAATGGGAGGGGAAAAAAAAAAGGCAGTTATTTACTTCAGACGTTAGCGCTTAGCAGCTCTTCAGAAAAGCCATTTAAAGGATTTGTAGCACGGAGTGAAACCTCGAGAACCAGGATCACCCAAAAGGGTGGGGTTTGATGACTACAAGCACTGCTGATGACTCCCTGCCATTATGACTCAGGCTGTCCCAACTTAAACTCCTCTCCCTGTGGACCAGGTAACCATGGGCTGCAGAACAAGGAAGTTTCACCACGTTTCTCCCCCAGCTTCCTTGTGGTCAGTCCCAGCTCATCCTGCATGCCCAGGGCCAGCCCGGGGCTTTCAGTGACTCTGGGACCTCTACACAACATCTACACAAGCAAACTTTACCTTTAGAGGTAATTTATTCTCCCTCTGTATGTTTTTCTACTTCCTGAGCAGCACAGAAATCAGATGCAACAAAAGAAAATTTTGGACTGAACATTGGTAAATGAAGGCATAACCAGGGCCATTTATTGCTCAGATTTGCTGTGCCTGAAAAGAGACCCGGTCCAAAAGGGGGATCACTCCGGCTCCTCTTTATTTTGTGTTGTTCTGTAGGATGGCTCAGTAGTAATGATGTAATCACTACCAGTAAATGTCCCAGTCAGGCAACCACTCACTTGGCATTCACATTATTGCAGGAAAGAAATAAATACTTATGCTTATCAGTGCTGTGTCATTTACATAACCATATAAACTGTCTCAATTAAAAAGAGTTGATTCTGGGGACAAGAATCGGAGTATGACCTTTTGAGCCACCCTGCACTTTCCCCTACAGACGTACTTTATTTGCCATCCCAGTACCTCTGCAAGTGTGGGATATTCATCCAGTGCCAGGAAATGTTCCCAGATATTATGCTTGAGCCTGTTCTGTTCAATATCCACCATTATAGAGAGATCCAGCTCATTTCCTAATTGCTAAACATTTCACACGGGATGGCAATGGAAGGTTTAAGCCCCAGAGGGATCATACGTGTCTGACCCACAAATAATTGTTTGACACCAGAAGGTTTATTATCTCCTAGCAGGAATGAGAAGCATATTTCTTAATAGGTTCCCCACCCTGGGCAGTGCAAGCCTTCCTTTGAAGAGTGTCTCTATGGTAATTGATGTTAATGAGCAGCAAGCGAAGGAGAAACACTGGGTCACCAGGTAGGAAGCCCCCCAAGAGATAATCTAATTACTCTTCAAAACAAATTACTTTCAACCAAAACAAATTACTTTCAATCACTCTGCAACAGATAAGATCAGTGGAGCGGGCTCAAAGCTGATGACAGCTGGAGACTGAGGCTTCACGAGTTTATGGATTGATCGCTTTTCTCTTTGGTCCGTTTTGTTGAATGACAATGGAGTGACAGAAAACTGGAGCCAAGAACTGAGCTCCCTTTCATTTCATTCAGATGAATGCGGAGGACCTGCCGACTCCGTGCTCGTGGCTGGGTGGCTCATGGATCTGAAATTGGAAAAGCTGGAGCCAAGCGTGTCCACAGCTGTAAGGGGAGCAAGACTCTCTCGGAATAAATGCGCAGCCTGGGGGGGCTACAAAATCCACTCCTTGTGCATCTTGTTATGTAAGGAAGGGAAAACACGGCATTGTTGCTTTTTTTTTTTTTGCATTGTCATAAAGATGTGAGGCAAAACGTGGCCTTCATTCTCATGAAGCCTTAACAGGACTAAAGTAAAAATATTAATGTAAAGCGCAGCTCTGAAGGAAATGTCAGTCAAGGAGTTGGAGTGAGGGGTGAATGATTAATCAGTGGGGTTTTAGATCTGCTATTTGCTGTGCAAAGGGTTGTCATTGCTGCCTGTGTGAGAAAAAACCCATAAATGTGGGGATTATTGTCCTTTGAGAATGGGGTGCTGGTACTGCCACTGGGGCCATGAATTGAAAGGGTTTGTGCAGGGCTCAGCCACAGTTGTGTTGCTCTTGATGTCATTAGTATTGGCTGCTTCCTTCTACACTGTTGTACAGTCAATGGAACATCTGCCTGGCTGAGTCCAAGCCACACTGGTGACAATCTGTGTGCTCTTAGTCCAGGGAATGGGAAAAGGGCATCTCCTGCCTTGCCACAGCAGCTCTTCCTTGGAGCGAGGCTGCAGTGGCAGCGATCAGTAGCTGCTTTGTGACAGGCTTTATCTGCTGGAGGCCTCTGATAAAGAGCAATAGACAGGTCTCAGGGAGCCTTTGCTATTGATTGAAACCTCAGTGCCCCACACAGGGAGAGAAGGACTCCTGCCCTGCTCTGGGGATGTTCTGAACCAGGTTAAATTCCGAATTAACTGGGTGGAGAGTGTGTGTGTGTGTGATGTGTGACCATCTTTACAGCCCCCTTGGCAAAAGGAGAATCAAGAGATCCACAACCAGGAGTATCTGAGCTGCACATTGATCCGTGTGAAAGAGGCACCATCAACTCTGCTTTTCCATCCTCAGCACACCTGACTGCTCTGCTCACTTCAGGAACCGAGGGCTCTCTGCCTCTGCTCGTGCAAGGATCTTCCTGGTGCCTCCAGACACGAAAGAACCAGAGGCAATGGGGCTCCCACTATCGGCTTGAAATGTTTTAGGAGTTTTGTTTTCAGAAAAAGGGAAACAAATTGAAGATGTGTTTGACACAAAAAGTATTTAGCTTTTAGAAATGGTAAAATAGAATTGTTCTGACCATTATAGGTCTGATCACAGCTGTAAATACTCATAAAAATTACTGAGTTTAATTCTGCTTCCTACACCAAATCAATGTACACAACACACAATAGCCAGATAGTGGGGGATTCTACATTCCTTCCAATATTTGTGATGTTTAGACAGATAAATACCTTGTTATAATGCAGATATTTCATTTTACTTTCCAGTGGTGCTTCAGATTTTATCTCTTGCTGAAACAAGTTATTTAATGAGGCTGAATTACTTTTGGAGTAAGACATCCATTACTCACTCGTTTCCTCACTAGTCAGATGTGTAAAACCTAAGTAAACTTGAATTACTTTCTAAAGACCATCCAGGCTCTTTCCATGCTGATTTGTTCTGCTTCTTTTACTTTCAAATGGCCTTTTAATTGGCCATTAAACTAGGAAATTATGGCTGATTAGGATCAATCCAAATGCAATGTTTTGGATGGACTGGCTATTTGAATACCATTCTTTTAGATCCGGTGGTACTTCTGCTTTGTCAGCTAAAGGTCACTTTTAGCTGCATTGGCAGGATGCTTCAGTAACCTCTGCCCTTCAATTCTTGACCCCAAATGTCCCGCAGCCACCTTTGGTGGCAGCAAAGGGGACCCGTTGCAATAAGGAACATCAGAGAAAGTTACTTGGTTTCCCATTTCATGGCAAATCGTCTGGCAGCTACGCCCAGGCTGTGCTTTAGGCTTCATTTCAGATGAAAACTACTTCCCACCACCTCCCAGAGGAAGAACAGCTTATTAATAATCCTCCCCTCTTGCCTCTTGAGCAAAGTCATTGTAAAATCCTCCTACATGGCTGTCACCAACGTTAAGGGTGGGTCTGGGGGTCTTCTGAGAAAGGAGACGCGACATCACCACACTTTTTAAAATCCAGGTGAAGGAACTCCATGTACTAACAGATTTTGGAGGAGTTGCATGAGAATTTTAGTTTTTCTAAGATATTCTCCAGGGTTTTAGGCTCAGGGTACAAGCTGGAGTGAAAGGTTAGACTTCTGTTGACTCAGATGAATCATTTTGCTCTCCAGAAGCTGAGGAGATGTCTGTGTGCAAAACATTGCTAACGGCCTGAAATCATTAGGAAACTTTGTTCTAAGTTTTCGAGTTTACATTTGTTCAGACTGTTCCACAAAGGGCTTCATCGCTTCAGTCCTTCCTGCAGTATCATCATAATCAAAGGTGATGACAGCAGGTGAATAAGCGCTCCTCGTGGGCTGAATTTGATAATCATTTACATCTCTTAACAATTCATACAGCTCTGTTGGTGCCTTGCAATTCCTAGTAGTGATAAGCAGCAGCGTAGCATGAAACATAAGACAGCAAGAAAACTGTGTTAGCTGGCTTCCTTAACTCCCTTTCTACTTCTTTTACTCCCCAACATGGTAAATTCTTGTGATGTGTTCAGCACACACCCATTTTTATCTGGTCTTGATCAAGTATTTGAAGCCCCCCCCCACCCAGGAAAAAAAAAACCAAACCAAAAACCACAACTATCCAAAGTAGAAGTTCCCCAGACAGGTATAATTCTTAATTTTCACATCCTTCAGTCTTACCAGGACTGAGCCACCCAGAACTAACCCATGTAGGGACAATCTGCCCTTATAGGGTGGGCTGAATGTTGGCATCACATAAGCCATAACAACTCTCCCAGAGTTTCTCAGTTGAGCCTAACTGATTTTAGCTAAAACACCATTTAGATGGTCATAAGCACAATAAATACCTTTAGTGGTAGAATTTATTATCATCTTCCTGACTAGAAGAGTTTGCGGAATCAATTTTACAACAAATCAGGATGATTATCCTAGGTGTTTTTGAGAAAACATCTGCCTTTAAGCAAAGGTGTAATCACATTTCTGAGGTGGTTTAACTTCAAGGGAAAGGGGGGATCCAATGTCTCACCAAACAGACAGACAGAGCTAAACCCCTTTCATACCTCTCCTTCTGACTCCCAAAAAATCATCACCTGAGCACCCCTGGCTCAGTGTCCTTTTTAACAATGCACCTCCAGTGAAAGTCAGACCTCTGTGGAACAAATCCATCCCAGACTTCAGTCAGCGAAATTGTTCCGGGGTCAGGTTTGTTTTCGTGGGCCTGTATTGGTCTTGTTGCTGAAGTCTTTGCAAACCCTGGCTTCCTGCTATGCTCTTTAGGAGTGATTTTGTGGGAATTGCCACTCTATCAGGCTGAAAAAGACAACCTGATTAACTCTGCCTGTCCAGATGTATTTGTACAGGACCACAGCTCTAAGTATGCACTCCTACAAGTTTGAAGCATTTCTGGTATATCTTCTTCTACTGGCCTGTTCTCTGTCTATTAAATGAAAAATATTTCCAGTGAAGCTGGAACCTGTGATAAGGACAGCATCATTTAGTCACTGACAGGAAAAGAATACAGGTAAATGCTCCAAGGATACCACGTCTGACTGAGAAGCTGATGATCTAGAGTTACCTTCTTCTAGAGGAGCTTTCCTCATGGTTTCCACAAACACATTGTGTAAACAAAGTCCAGGGGCATTACTCCCTAGGCCAAGCTGGAAATCAAAATGTAATCTGTTGGCAAAGAAACCTGCAATTATTCCTTTCTGTTGCAGGACGAAGGTTTGCTCAAAACATAATAAAAAAAGGGCTTTTGTTGGGTTAGCATAAATAAGGTGCTGGAGAAGCACTGCACCAAATATGATCCCATAAAATCTGTAAGGTTTCTTCTATAGCAGAATTATAAAGGATTTCAGAGCACACAGAAAAGACGGGGCGGATGAAATACTTCTAAAACATGAAATAATGGCTTGTAGTGATGAAAAAAAACGCACTGAGTCTATTTGAAGCTGATGGGAATTTTGTGAGCCTTAGAGCAGACCTAACCAGAAGATATCATTTGGCTGTGCAAGCTCCAAGTTGATTCCAGGCTCAGCGTTGCTCTCCGGAATGCACTGACTGATAGCAATAGCTGAGGAAGCATTAGATAACAGAATGGTGAGAGCTATTTGAAATTGGTTGTCTGGCTGTGCTTGTTGGAAAGAACCAGCGACAACACACACAAATTGCAGTAGCAACGATCTCCCCAGGGTGTCGACCTTCCTCGGCAGAGGGGTTTTAGAAGCAGAACCCTGCTGGAAGTGGATCATTTGGAAAATCTAGAAGTATCTGATGCATTTGAATCCTACAGATTCACTGAGGACTGTGGTATCAGGGGAGAGACTCAGTGAGTGCCCGTCCCATCCTATGACATCCTGTCAGTGGGCGCACGCAGCGGGAGCTGTGGAATCTCAATTCTGCACTCATTCACAGCCCGGGGAGAAATATTGTCACCTCCGTGCCTCTTGGATTGCAGAAGCAGCTGGGAAGCAGAGCAGTCCCTGACATATGGTGGAGTAACCTCTCCTTCTTAGGCAGGTTTTTTAACTTGTGCTGTGCTGATAAGGCTCTTTATAGAACAGGCTCGTGCTCGAATAACTGCGTATCGCAGTGTCCTGTGTCTTCACTCCTGCCTTCCCTCATTCTCCTGACATACTGTTCTCCACCAGAAGCAAGAGAAAAGGCTGGACTGCTCTGCTGGCCCTCTGCCATGGGAAAAATAATTTTCTTTTCTCTGTCATTTCTGGGATGACTGGCAGGAACTACAGCAGAAACCAGAAACCAGCGGCATTAGCACTGACATCTCCAGCCCTGCCTGGAACCTTACTGCCCTCAGAGTATTTGCAGCCTCTGTAGTTCTACCACCTCTGACTTCAGAGAAAAGGGGGGAAGACTGACAGATCTCTTCTCAAAAGTAATATTGGATCACACTTGTGTAATCCCAAGTATAAAATCTGCAGGAGGTCCCAAAGACACCCCAAAGGAAGCAGAAAGTCTTCAGTGTTCCTGTGATATTTTCCTCTTCCTGCAGTGACTTCCACAAGCAAAGCTTTCACCATCACATTCCAAAGATATTCCATAACTGAGAAAATGCCTCTTCACCTAAACACATCCAGTTTATCGCATTTTGACCCTCACTCAGTCTTGAGTGACTCACCTACAAAATTTTTCCTTTGATCTCCACCACAAGGTAGCCTGCTATGACCAACTTGGACTCATGGGTGGCTTCTTGCCCTATTTTCTAATCATTTTTGTGGCCACCTTCCTTAGTTTCTTTTCAGTTAGTTTCAATGATGTCATTATCCAGTACAGTACAAGCCCTCTCTTACCTTTCTGGTGTGTTCCAGGATCTCTGGATGTTTGACTTCTAATTATAGCTAATTATATTCTTCCAAAAAAATTCAGCTTCATTATTACCCAAAGCTGGACTTCTCGTTCTGCAGAAATTACATTGGGACATTGAAAAGGGCAGTGGAAATAAATGATTCATTGCAACAGGTGAAAATGCTTTTGCAATTGTGTACTGTTTGTTCAGGAGGTATTTTTGTTCTGTAAGACTTTCCTCCTGGGTTTTGGGTTGTTTTTCCTATCCTCATAAAAGCAGAAAATCCAACACTACCAGGTTTCCTTATTGCAAGAAGCAGGTCCAGCACTGGAAATGATGGTGTGATTTACCCTACAACACCATTTGTTCTGCAAACATATTTTTTTCTTCCTCCAAATGCATTTGTGGGAACATGCAAATACATGTGTTTTTCTATTGAACTTTGATAAAAGATGCCAATAAATGATAAAAGTTCAGTGACACAGACAGGAACTGAAATGAAAATCCTGTGTTGCAACTCTTGTATTTTGAATACAGTGACATTCATTAGCTCATTTATCTGTTGCTAAAAATAAGCCCTGAATCGGAGTTAATCATCTAGGCTTTTTTTTCTTTACAGAGGCAATAAAGAAATGAACACTTTCAGGGTATATTTAACCCATATCTCTTCAGCTGCTGTTTTGTGATAGGATTGGTACTATTCAGTCCAACTAAGTGTTTTCAGGCACTTACCTCTGTCAGGGACTACAGGGGAACGTGAACAAATAATTTAGGTTGAAACCTTCCCCTAACAAGAGAGGCCATTCCAAAAAATTAGTTAAGTGCTTAATTTTTGTTTTAATTTGATTAGACACAAGCGCTTTAACATCAGCCCATGTAACATCAGCAACAGCAACAATGAAAATAATTTTTAAAGGCTCTCCATCAATTGTTGGGAAATTCTCCTTTATGGCCAGCTTTTTCACTGGTCTGAAATATCATTTAGTACAAGTGATTTTTCTGCCTCAATTTTTGATCTTCACAGAGATGAATGAACAAGTTGCAAGCATCGATTCCTTACTGCTTGAAAGAAGTTTGAACTTCTCGATGACGAAAATAAAACTTACGATCATGATTATTATTCACACTAGAGTATAGCAGAAGCAGTGATCATAAAATAGCTTCTATTCACTGAGATGCACAGAAAAATTGAGCTAAAAAAGCCTTTCAGATTAATTTCAGACCATAACCTCTGCGTGTGTGGTGGGTGCTCAGTACCTTGAAGAATGCCAGGATGAGTTACATGCACAACTGCTGTGGGGCCCAGGGTTGCAGGGCAGTAAGTGCCTTTGTAGCAGCCATGTAATAACACTGCAGAGGAAAAAAAGAATTAGGCACTTGCATGCCTTAGTATTATTTACTGGGCTTATGATAGTGTGAACTTCCGTGGGGTGGGAAAGACCAGAACTGGTAGGAAAGCCCATGATTTGCAGGATGCAGCAGGAGACACCTGAATGAGACGTGGTCCAAATCATTATTAATTATTCAGCAGCCATGCAGGGAAAAACTAGGGTCTTTTCTGGGTGCCTCAAGCTGATCACCAAAAAATGCCCAAAGCTAATCAAAAGCAGTAGCATTTTGAAATGACTGATAAGATTAAATCCCTCACTCCCGGTGAGTTTGTTACACAAGACCCTGATCATTCAAACTCACACTGATCGATGTCATTAACTCCAGTTAAATACACCTTAAGCTGCACATGATGATAAGTGCAAGACATCATCCTACAAGCCTCTGTATTTTTGTATGGCCTTGTCTATGTGCTCAACATCACCGAGCTAAGATTGCTCACGAAGAAAAGTTGTTTGTGTGAGTGTTTGCAGGAGGGAGATGCAAGTGTAGGCACAAAAGGATGAAAGCAAACAAGTAGCAAAATATAAAAACAGTACGTGGAAGCTGACAGAAGCTTTGTTGTTTCAGAGAGGCTGCTGGGGAGGTGGGGTTATGTCCTGTTTAGTTGTCATTTAATGTCCTGTGGGGGAAAGAACTTTTTTTTCTTTATGAAATGACCAGTTTTCTCTTTTGAAATCTGAGAAAATTCCTTCAATGATCAGTTTGGATGAACAGCAGAAAAGTCGGCAGCAATCCCTTGAAACATCTCTGAGATGCAAATAGGATGGAAAACCCCCAAATGTGTGTGTCTGCTTCTTTCCATCTCTCCTGGCACACTCGCTGAGCGAGCTCCTTGCGAGGCGCCCACGTGGAAAAAATCCATGCGCAGACCAGAAGAAAATTTCTATTTGAAGCTTAAATCGGGCGATGCAGTTTTACTGCACACAGGGGTTTGTCCCCCCCAGTCTCTTTGTAAGAAGCGGGGACAAACAGGAGCTGGAGAGCCCCCCCGGCAGCGGCTCCCCCGAGGCGAGGCAGCCGCATCCCAGGGGCCAGGCTCCATCTAGTGACACAGCCGGGGATGGCCGGGCGGGGATGCAGCCCGGGGATGCAGCCCGGAGCCGCGCCGGGACCCCCGCGGCCGCGGTACCTGGGCGGACCGGGCTCTGCAGGGCCAGGCCGGGCTGTCCCAGCGCCCGGGAACCGGGAGCGGCCGTCCCGCTCCCCAGCGCTCGGCCCCTGCCGGAGAGGCGAGCCCAGGTTCAGGCAGCAGCTCTCTGATTTCTGAAAGGGGAAATGAAATACAGGACGGGCAAGGGCGAAGGCAGGGGGTGAGCCGCGGCGGGGAGCGGGGCAGCCTCCTGCCTCTGGGTGGGCTGGGTACACACACGCCCACCCCCGGTGCCCGTCCCGGCGCCACATCGGGGCTGCGGGACGTGCGGTGCCTCGGGAGCGCGGCCGGAGCTGAAAGCTCGGAGGTGCGGATGCGGAGGAAGCGACTTCAGGGTGTCCCCTGCGAAATGATGTCACCCGCTCAATATTTTCGGGGGGAGTGACCGATGCGGCTATGAAATGGGCTCTATATCGGATGCGGCCGGATCGATGGGGCTGATAAGGGCGAGCTATAAAAGGCCGGGGGGCGGCTGCGGCCGCGCTACAGCCCCGAGGCGCCGCGCCGGGATGGGGCCGCGCCCCGCCGCGCTGGCGCTGCTCGGTCTGGCGGCCGCCGCCGCCTCCGCGCTGCCGCTGCCGCTGCCCGACGCCGGCCCGCACCTCAACTACGGCTGGGGAGAGCCCATCCGGCTGCGGCACCTCTACACCGCCAGCAAGCACGGGCTCTTCAGCTGCTTCCTGCGCATCGGCGCCGACGGCCGGGTGGACGCGGCCGGCAGCCAGAGCCCGCAGAGTGAGTGGCGGCGGCGGGGAGCGGCGATGGGGCAGCGCCGGGGCCGCGGGGGTGACACCGCTGTCCCCCCTCTCTCTGTCTCTCTCTCTGCCCGCAGGTCTGCTGGAGATCCGCGCCGTGGCCGTGCGCACCGTGGCCATCAAGGGCGTGCAGAGCTCCCGGTACCTGTGCATGGACGAGGCGGGGCGGCTGCACGGGCAGGTGAGCACCCGGGGGGATTTTCCACCCTGGAACATCCTGATAATGATGGGGAAACAAAGCTTTCAGGTGTCCGCCACCCTCCCTCCCCCGCCTGTTCTCCCTAGGACCTGCGGTTCTTGTCACCTTCGCTGTGGGGATTATTAGAAGGCAGAAAAGAAACATCGTTTAGAAAGTGAATTATGTTTTCCGTGTCTCCTGCCAAAATATACCGAAAGTACAGCCCAGGGCAAAATTGCATTTAGGTTTAAAATTCTCACTAGTGGAAGACTGTGATTCTGCTGCAGAAATAGATTAAGCCCTGCCATAGAATGTGAATAATTTCTCACTGTTCAGGTCAGGTATTTTGGAAAAAAAAAAAAAACATTTAAAAAGGGATTGTTCCTTTGGAGAAGAGCTGCAGCCAGCTGGCTGCCAGGCATACAACTCCCAGGAACATGGGGTTGCCATCTCTTAGGAAGGTGCAAAGAGAAAAAGGATTTTGAGAGGGAAAGGATGCTTCTCCACTGCCTCACTTCTGCCCTGCTGTAACAGCACACCTGCGGGATTCTGAGAGGTTGGGGAGTTAAGTGCCCCACTGGTGCCACTTGGTTAGGTCATGTTTTTTCACTAGGTAGAGCGACTAGTCATTGACATAAACTCATTTTTTAAGGCACGTGGATACATTATTGAGCGTAGTATTTGACAGGTACAGTTCAGATTCAGTCTGTACAGAAGCCTGAGTATCACAGAGCGATGGCTTCTCATGATGCCACAGTAAAGATACAGCTTGATTCTTTTCTGGTTACTCCAGCCAAATTTCTGCTGATTTCAGTCAGGAAAGGACTTGGCCCATTCTCAAAACTCCCAGTATCTTTAATAAGAGCAACACTGATGTTTCTGAATGCAGATATAATACAGAATTAAGCCTTTCTTTCTGAATTTCCTTGCTTTTCTGGGCTCAAATCAGTCGATGCTGTGATGAGGTGCACAGGTTCAGATGATACGGTAGGTCAGTTATTAGCTTAGTATTTTAATGTATATCCAAAACAAATCAGAGCCTGGATTCTGCTCCCATTGGAGCCACCAGCTGAACTGTAGCAATCACAGGATTTTAAAATGGCTTTCCTATAACAGCATTTTGAAGGCACACACGTTGACTGAAACTGCATTTGTTGGTGCAGAGTATCAGATGCAGGTTGGGGTTTTTTTCTGAAAGCACAAGAGCAGGTAGCTGTGCTGTCACATCTCCATGGTGTGGACACCTGCTGCCAGCCCGCACAGCCCAGCCAGGCAGCTCTGCAGGTAAATCTTTACCTTATCAGCACCACGCTCAGGAGTGGAAGAACAAAAGGGCAAACACGGTGTCTGGGGGCTGAACCTGTGCTCCTGCAGCATGGCCTGTTTTGACACTGGAAAAATGATGACTAGGGTTGGTTTTTGAATGTGCTCTGTGCTGTAGTCAGTAGTTCAGGGGAAATGCTGAATATACTGATGTACTGTGATTTCTCCTGTGAAAAAAACTAATCTGGAAATACTTAAAAAGTCTGATTGGCACTTGTTTAAAAAAAACACACTAGAAACCATCCCAATGAAGTGAAGAGGGAGAGGTATAGCTGAGACACAGGGTATCAATCGATTGGCTGATATAAATCAGTATCTGTTGTTTGTAGTGTGCACTTCTTGAGCAAGAAGCTCTTTTATTTCATCATCCTTTTCAGTGAGGCTGAGCACTCACAAAGACAGCTAACAATCCAGCCCCAATTTTTTGTCGTATGCACATATTTTTCTGAGATATAACGAGTATGGAAGTAAAAATACTGCACCACTTCATTTGGAGAAAACATCTTTTAAAAAAATATTTTATTAATTTAAAACATGCTTTTAAAAGACAACCAAATGCACACCCTTAATTTTACTCCATGTTACTGAGGTTGTTTGAGAAAGACCTGAAAATATTAAATATGCTGTCTGTTCAGACAGGCAGAACACTCCTGTAAGGACATTTCTGTCTCTGCAGACGGAGACATAATCAGCAATTCTCTTTTATTGACCACAGGTTCAATCACCTGCAGTGGCTGAGACTGAAATAGCACCAGAGCTGTAAGAAATGCAGTGCTGGTGTAATGATCTGGGGAGGTCTGACCTGCTGATATGAGTCTAATATACAAATACAATATATCATTTATATATATATATATATATATTTATAACTGAAGATACTACAGATATATAATATCTGTACAGGCCATTGCAAATGTAATCCTACAAATCCATACCTAAGAAAATACATTCTTCTGTACAAAATCCTAACTTGTGCTGGTATTAGTGTGACAGTTCTCATGTTAACATGAAAATGACACTCTGCAAAAGGGTCTTTTGCAATTTCAGTAAATTTTGAGTGGAAAAAAGTGGAAATTACTTTTTAGCATTGTTTTACTGATGGACCACGTTGCCTTTCTACAGACCTGATCCTGAAGCCCTTGCACAGGCAAATCTCTAACAGAGCAGGAGTTCTATACTTGGATTAGGACTCATGTCTGCAATTAAGTTCTGTCAGCAATTAAGGACAGTTCATCTAAATCAGCACTGGCATCTGAGACTCTTTTTCCCCGGTGCTCAGGACAGGATAGGTGTGGTGGCTGTGGAGAAGCACATCCCAGGATTCAAAGCTTATTTAATGTGATGGACCTGGAAGGAGCTTCGGGGGCTCTGGAACAGAATTAGAATATGGAATGGGATGGGATGGAATGGAATGGAGTGGAATGGAATGGAATGGAACGGAGTGGGATAGGATAGGATAGGATAGGATAGGATAGGATAGGATAGGATAGGATAGGATAGGATAGGATAGGATAGGATAGGATAGGATAGGATAGGAGATTGGGACAGGGCAGAAGGACACCCCCACTGAGGCAGAAGGACTTGTCCCATCCAAGGTTTGTTTTGTGGTTGAATACAACTGGCCTGGTGGGTATATTTGTAATTCTTGCTATTCCTTGCTCTTCAGCTCAGGTATTCCACTGAAGACTGTTCCTTTGAGGAGGAGATTCGCCCGGATGGCTACAATGTGTATAAATCGAAAAAACATGGGATATCAGTGTCTTTGAGCAGTGCCAAACAAAGACAGCAGTTCAAAGGGAAAGATTTCCTTCCCCTGTCTCACTTCTTGCCCATGATCAACACCGTGCCCGTGGAGTCAGCAGACTTTGGTGAATATGGTGATTACAGCCAGGCCTTTGAGCCAGAGGTGTTCTCCTCGCCCCTGGAGACGGACAGCATGGATCCCTTTGGCATCACCTCCAAACTGTCCCCAGTGAAGAGCCCCAGCTTCCAGAAGTGACTGTGCTCACACACGTGTTTTTACAGGAATATTGCAGAGTACTGCAGGGTTTTTAGCTTTTCATGTAGTGATATTTGGGAACTTCTTTGTGTATTTGAGTATGGAGCCAGCCTTGGCCTTGTTGTACCTGTAGGAGATGAGTGCCAAGAGGCTGTTCTGTAGTCTAAAGAATTGCCTATCCATAGTTTCGTTTGGAAAAGGAGGTTTAAATACGAAAAGTTTCACAGCTTTATCAGAATTCCTCCAGAAGTGGTGGTAAAATAACTGTAATTTTTCTACACCAGCTTCACTTCCACATATATTCACCTCTTACATCTGCTCACATGAGCAAATGCAGAAAACCTTTTCCTCTTCAGAGACCTTAAACTCAAAACATTTGGACCAAATTTGGACCAAAACTAGATGAAGGAAAACATCCCAGCAGATGTAACTAGAGTTAATGCTGCTTCTTGAAAGGCTGCTAACAGCATTCTGGGGAGAACTTTCCGTTGAAAGCATGCTACTGAAAAAAACAAATCCTGCTTGTATATTGTGCTTTTTCTTCCCTTAGAAAGTAAGGGAAGAAAGGGAAAAATTTCTCCCTTCCCTTATTTCTAAAGAGTACTTTGGGAAACTTGATAGTTGATTTCTTTTGTAGGCAAAATTATGTTCTCTGTGGCATCAGAATCATGCAGCAGAGAGTTCTCATCAGAATTAGTGAGAATTCAGTGTGTGGTTGGAAGAGTGCACAGGGCTAGAATTGATGTTCATCAGGTAGGGAATGAGCAGCTCAAGTGAGTGTTTAAATGAAGATTCTGTTGTATATAAGCATGTATATGTCATTAGCAAATGGAGAAAACCACTGAAAACGGATGTATAGGTCAAATCAGTTGCAAAATAGGTTTTTGTGTTTAACCTTTAGCCACCAGGAATTCTTTCAAGTCACTTCCAGGCTTGATTCAGCATCCATGGGAATCAGTGGAGAGATGGTTTAGTGAGTTAAAAGCTGCAGAACTGGGTCAGGATTCTCCTTGCAGGAAGGGATTGTGAGTACCTCTGGCCAAGGCACCTGATGTCTTCAGTTCTGTTCTCCCTTTGAAAAGATTCAATGAAGGAATAACCAAGGTGAAGCCAAAGGGGAAAAAAAAAAAAAAAGATGGTTCAGGGATTCTACTTGTTTCATTTATAATAGAGATTTCTGTACAAAAAAAAAAAAGCTCTACTGGAAATACTGGTGTTCTTCTGACCTAGCACTTCATTGCCAATGCAATATTTATAATTAATTTATTAAATACATACACCTGTTTATTTTGTTACTGTTATTTATGCTCAAAATTCTATTTATATACTCCTGAAGGTGGGTTTTTTTAGTTGTAACAAATCTTGTGAAGTTTCATAATCACGGAATTTTAGCCAACGATAGCTTTTTAAATTTCTGTGCATTATCAGTAGTGTAATGTGTACATTTGCAATAAAAGAGAAAATCATCTTCAACACTGAAACCCGCTTGACTCTTTTGTCTCTCCCTAAGTGCCATGGCCACACATCTTTTAAATACCTCCAGAGATGGTGACTCAACCACTTCCCTGGGCAGCTTTGTGACAAAAAAATCCTGTGGGTAGAAGGCTGCTCCCATTTAAAAATGGGAACCATTCTAGCCAGTGCTGCCAGGGAGAAAAGTGGTGAGTTCTGCCTGAAAAAGATGTCATTTTCTGGCAGGAAAAGAGCCTGAATGTTTCCATTTGGAAATGCTGTGAGTCACAGGAACAGCAGATTTCTTGGCTGGCAAGCGTCTCCCATGGTGTTTTCCCATTCTCTTTTGTGCTGAGCCGCTGCCACACATCCGGAGGGTTCCCACTCCTTATGTGCTGGGAGAGGTAGTTCTGATTTTCAGGGTGTTTTATTCCAAAATTTTTCAGATTTCAGGGGGTTTCACTTCCAGTTTTGATCAGACACTATATTTTCTTTGAACGCCTTTCAAGACCTTTTTTTTTAAAAAAAAAAATCCAAAGAAATCAGAAAACAAAATACGAATGAACTTTTAAAGTTCTATGAAAAAAACTTCCACTTTTACTTCTCTGCTAAAAAATTGCACAGATTTGACAGGAAACATGG
Organism: Monarcha castaneiventris obscurior; assembly: GCA_026261815.1. Taxonomy (NCBI): domain Eukaryota; kingdom Metazoa; phylum Chordata; class Aves; order Passeriformes; family Monarchidae; genus Monarcha; species Monarcha castaneiventris. Next base: position 1,273,635 of record JAMPIT010000541.1, read on the forward strand.
CAAATAATGGAGTTTGGAGGGTACACAGTTTAATTGCACCAGTGAGAGATTTTTTAAGTGGGTGTAACTGTGTGAATATTTCTCAGTGGTGCAAAGATGGGCAACCTTACATTTGGGAACAGCATCTCGAGCTGTCTCGTGACCCTATTTGGTGACACCTTTGGATTCCCATCTTCCAGCGGCAGCAGGATGATTTTTCCTGCAACAGCATGGTTAGAGGTTGGTTCAATATTTATTCAGACAGAGGGAAGAATGCCAGGGGCTAAATTAACCCACACCGCTTCCTGGAGCACTTTAGTTTTCCTTGGAGTTTTCCCATCCCGGCTCTGACCAAACCTGGCTGTTTTGCTTATAAAATCTGACAACATCTCCTCTGGAGGTGGGAGCATTGCTGGGAAATGCTTCCCCTGCCCTGCGACACCTGACTTGGTCAGGAACTGGGTGTGCAAAACCTCCAAAAAACAGCCCTGCCTTTGGTTCTGTGGGAATGTAAACACCACCACCACCCCTCACCACACACGTCCCCTGTCCCCTGTCCATCAGAGCTCCTCAAAGACAGTCGGACAATGGCGGTGCTTTCATTTGCAGCAGCACATTTTACAGCCCTAAAAGGGTTTTTAAAGCTCAGGTGTCAAATGTCTCCTTGTGAAGTCTCGGTTGGAAGCTATGATGTGCAAATACGAGTTGTTAGTGGAGTGGGGAGGCCGCAGGAAAGGAGATACTGAGTGTCTTCATTTCCACTTGGAGGAAGTGTAAAAACCTATAAATCAATTCAAGAGTCACAGTGTCCACTTTACCTCTGCTCAAATCACTGGAAACACTGTTGGTGGAAAATTTGGGGGCCACTCTTTCTACTCTGCCAGTGTACTTTGCATATGAATGGAGAACAACATGATAAATTAAATAAAATTTCCCTTTTTTCCTCAAAAATATATGTGCTCCAACACCAGGCTGGCAGAATAATGTGACGTACCCAGAGCCACATTTTCATTTAGTATCTGGAAAGTAATAGTATACGTTAAATTTAAAAGACATGCTTATAAATAAATATAAATGTTTCCTTTGACCGGTGTTGATGTAACAACTCATAAGGGTTTTAACAGAGCAGCCTACAACAGCACACTACAGTTTGGGTGCGTATTTACACCAAAAATATTTATGCTTTAGAATCACAGAATGGTTTGGGTGGGAAGGGACCATAAAGATAATCTCATTCCAGGGGCAGGGACACCTTCCGACAGACCAGGGTGTTCAAAGCCAACCTGGCCTTGGGCATTCCCAGGGATGGGGCAGCCACAGCTTCTCTGGGCACCCTGTGCCAGGGCCTCACCTCCCTCACAGGGAAAACTCGTGGGCATACGCACCAAAAATACACTTCTTGGAAGCCACAGATGCCAATATCACATGAGAGAGATGTGCAAACTCTATCATTCCATGCCCAGCGACAGCACCCGAGGGAATGACCCGGAGCTGTGTCAGGGTTTAGGCTGGATATCGGGGAAGGCTTCCTCACCCAGAGGGTGGCCGGGCACTGGAACCGGACCCGCAGGGCAGCGGACACAGCACCAGGGCTGGCAGAGCTCAGGGAGCGCCTGGACAACGCTTTGAGGCACGGGGGTGGGATTTCTGGGACACGGGGTGGGATTCTCGCGACACGGGGTGGGATTTTCGGGACACGGGGTGCGATTTTCGGGACATCGGGTGGGATTTCTGGGACACGGGGTGCGATTTCTGGGACACGGGGTGCGACTTCTGGGACACCGAGTGGGATTTTCGGGACACCGGGTGCGATTTTCGGGACACCGGGTGGGATTTTCGGGACACCGACGTTTTCCCATGGACGCCCAGAGCGGGATCTGTGGCGGCGCTCGCGCGCCCCCTGGTGGCCGCACACAGCCACAGCGCGTGGGCGTGGCTTAGACGACAAGGGGCGTGGTTAGTGCTGGCTGGCCACGCCCCCTCCCGCTCGCCGTCCGCTCCCGGCGTGCCCCGCGCCGCCATGGCCGACCTGTTCGATGGGATCGTGATGGCCGAGCAGAGGTGAGGGCACAGAGGGAGCCTGCAGCGGGCCCCGGCGCCCGAGAGGGGCTCCTCGGCAGCGCGGGGCTCCCCCGTGCCTGTGCTTCCCGGTGGGAGCTGCCGGGGGAGCGTGAGGGAAAGAAGGGCGGGTGGTGAGCCCGGGGAGGGCGGGGAAGGTTCGCCTCTGCGCGTTCTGAGGGAGCGGCCAGCGCGAAACGGGCTGGAGCTGAGTCGGGGGAGGTTTCGGCTGGATATCAGGGAAAAGTTCTTCATCCAGTCGGGCGCTGGAACAGGCTCCCAAGGGAACTGCTCTCAGCACAGAGTAGGACCGGCCCCGCCAGGCCGGATCGATGGGCAGAGACCGGCGGGGCTCTGAGGGTCAGCAGGGCCGAGGGCCGGCTCCGGCCCTTGGGTCACCACAAACCCTGCAGCGCTCCAGGAGAGAGGGAGAGTTCCTGGAAAGCATCCCAGAGGGAAAGGGCCTGGGGGTGCTGGCCAAGAGCTGCTGAGCACGAGCCCGGGTGTGCCCAGGTGGCCAAGAAGGACAATGGCATCCTGGCCTGTGTCAGCAACAGTGTGGCCAGCAGGACCCGGGCAGTGACCGTCCCCCTGCTTTGGGCACCGCTGAGGCCCCACCTCGAATCGTGGGGTCAGTCTTGGGTCCCTCGCTACGAGAAAGACTTTGAGGTGCTCGAGTGTGTCCAGAGCAGGGAATTGAGCTGGGGCAGGCTCTGGAGCACAAGTCTGATGAGAAGCGGCAGCGGGAGATGGGGGGGCTCAGCCTGGAGAAAAGGAGGCTCGGGGAGGACCTTCTCTCTCTCTCCAACTCCCTGACAGGAGCCCCCCATGTGGGGGTCAGATTTTTCTCCCGGGTAACAAGGGACAGGACAAGAGAAAGTGGCCTCGAGGTGCACCAGAGGAGGTTTGAGTTGGACATAAGGACGAATTTCTTCATGGGAAAGGTTGCCAGGCCAGGGAGCTGCTGGAGTCACCATTTCTGGAGGTGTCCAAGGAACAAATTGTAGCACTCAGGGCTCTGGTCTGGTTGACAAAGTGGTGATCATTTAAATGTTGGACTGGATGATCTCAGAGGTCTTTCCCAACCAAAATGAGCCTGTGATTCTGGAATGTAAATCAATTTTACATGGTATGTCTAAGCTTTGGAGGTGATGCATGTTTCTGTTGCCCGGAGCTGCCCGTGTGCAGTGTGAGCTCAGCGTGAGAGTAACAAATGTGATTCTGTGTTGCCAGGTTCCACGGGGAGGGCTACCAGGAGGGCTATGCAGAGGGCAGCCACGCTGGCATGGCTGAGGGAAGGAGGTATGGAGCACTCCACGGAGCCAGGATGGGCTCGGAGGTAAACGGGGAAATGCCTCAGGATTGGAATCTTCTTGTCCTTAGAAAATGACAGCCACACAGAAACTTCCAGGCAAAGCCTGGTGCACAGGCAGGCCGAGGCCTGCTGTGTTCCACTGTGCCCAGGAGGACCCATAAAACTGCTTTAAAGGTGCTGTTTTGATCTGGAGAGTTGAGTAAATGTGCTTGTGTTTTTTGAGCTTATTTGCTGTATGGGGCTTTGGTAATCTTTTTTTCCCAATTTTATGGATAAAGGCCCCCCCCACCCCCATCCCCCACCATCTCCTGTGGCTCAGCACAGGGAAAAGCATGGAATCTGGAGACATAAATGACACTGGTAGTGCCATAAATCAGCCTCTCTTGATGGAAGAGGCCCTTTAAGTCCTCTAGAGTCCTTGCAAGGAACTTGATAGATGGACAAGGCAAACTCAAACTCGCAGTGATTGCTTCTTCAGAGAGTTGTTTATTTTAGTGTTATCAGCTATTAGCCTAGAAAAGACAAAGCAGAACAGAACATGGCAAGAGAAGGTGAGAAAATGGCTGCTTATCAAAATTCCAGAGCTCTTTTAAAGGTAAATTAACCAATAAAGACTTGACACGACAGCTATTTTTACTTTTCCTCCAATGTTCAGTGAATCACTCTGACACGCAGGCCGGAACTGCGGAACTTTTCATCCAATCGTCCTAAACTACTTTTGCTGCAAAATATGGGGGACTAGAAGAAGAAAGATGGAGGTTTAAAACTGCAAAGTCTCCTCCGTCTTGGAACTTTTACTATTTATCTATTTACTACATTAACAAACCTAAAACTTCTAAATTCTTCACCCTGTGACATCCTTACATCATATTCTATCCCCTAGTTCACACCTGTGTAGATTTTAATTCCTACCAGGTAGTAGGGAGTTTTCTCCATGGGTAAAGGTCGAAAACCACGTTGTTCAGGGGGGCTTTTCTCTTCAAAACAGGCAGAGAAATATTCCCTGCACTCTGGATTCCCACACATAAAGAGGCAGTTCTGTGTGTCTCGTGCACTCCTTGTTCTAGTTCTGTGAAGGTTTGTGGCACTGTTCCTCTTCAGCACACAGAGCCAGTCCTGTGTGCTGGCACACCTGGATCCATAACCATTCCTAGGAATTCAGGGACTGGAGAGGGCTGGGGAGGCACCTCAACTTGTCCCGTATGTCCAGCTCCAATTTGTCATAGGTGCAGGATGAGAATGCCAAACAGCAGCCTCCAAAGCTGGGTGCTTTTGTACAAAATGGTCCTGGACAGACCATAGGAGAGAGGTGCTCTAATCTCCTCATCCTGGGAAAGCTGCAGAGGGAGGCAGGATTATAGACAGTGAGAGGGTGACTTGGGTAAACTTACACTTGTCAGCCTTTCCAGCTTGGAAACGTTTGTGTATCAGAGTTTATTTACCTGAAGAATGAGGTGCAGGGTGGTGCTGTATTCTTGTTTGACTGTGCTGTGTGTTGTTTGGGGTTTCTTCTTTCCCTCATGACAGACTCACTTTAAATTCACTTTCAGATTGGCTCCTACCTTGGGTTTGCACTGACGTGGCACTGTCTGCTCCAGAAATGCACAGATGAAAAGAGCAGGTGAGGTTAAAAAGACTAAAAGTCATTTTGCTGTGACTTTAATTCTTCTATCTTTTTTTTCTGTCCTGTTTTGATTAATCTCTCTGTCAGAATTGCCTTTTTGGTTGCATTTCTTTATTTTTCCCCGTCATCTAATCAGTATTTTTGTTGATTCTTGAATATTTCTTAACTTTAGACTGGGAAGTTGAAAGGGAAACCTTAACTTAGTCAGTTGTGCTTAATTCCCAGTTTGGAATAATTCCTATTTTGGATTTCTTAAATATGTGTGGAACACACCTGGCAATGAGCTAAATGGGAGAAGTTGAATTAAAGAAGGATGGAGGGCTGGGGTTTATGCTCTGGATTATTATGTATCAGTATAATTTTCATATCAATGGATTGAAAAAACGGTGGGAGGATCATTGGGTTTTGTTTTGATTAATTTCTTTTTTTCCTAGCAAAAAGATAAGGGCTCTGGATTCATTAATAGGGATGATTCAGAAATTCCCATATGATGACCCCACTTATGATAAGCTGCAAGAAGATCTGGAAAAAATCAGAGGAAAATTTAAACAGGTTTGTAGGATTAAATGGTTATTTTAGCACATAAATTAATTTTTGAAGGTATTTATTGTCTAAAGCCACACCAAAACACGGTATTTGTGTGGAGTAGTTCTTGCTCCCCTTCTGCAATCATAGCAAAACACTTGAAGTGAAATAAATGAAGTGAAAATCCTTGATAGTTGAAAATTCCCCAACCAATAACACGCCAAGTAAAGGAAAAAATTATTCTTTAAAAGGCAAGTTGGAAATAATCTTTGACAATTTGAATTACAAGTGGGACCAGAAGAAGAGAAATGGAACAATTGGGAGCTTTGTTGAACATTCTTCTTGGAAAACAGACCCTTTGAAACACTTGTGTGTATTCTTTTTTAGGTTTGTGCAATGCTAAATATTCAGTCTGATTTTAGAATTGGTACTGAGAGATCTTCACTAACATTTTGAATGCAACAGATGAAGATAAACGTGGATGACCAAAGAAAAAAAGCATTAAAAGAACAGAACTGGAAAAGTGTTTATCTGCTTTTATGTAAAAAAAAAATCAAAATAGTGAAGAGATGTTAAATGTTGAAGGGGAAAGGGAAAATCACTGGACTTGCAATGTCATTTGACATTTATTGATTTTACACACACTAGTGTGTAAAGCTGTTAAATAGAAATATTTATTTTAATTCTTTGCTAGTCTTTACTGATAATTCCTCAAAAGGAAAACAAGCGTTTGCACAGTTTCCTTGTTTTAAGGATGTTTGTTACTTAAAATTATCTGTGTATGCAGATCATTCACTTTACACAATGTGTAGATGCTGCAGGGGAAGGAAAATAAAATCAACTCCCTGCAGCCTGTGCAGTAGGAAACATTTTTGTGGGCAGAGGATGGAATGACCAAGGAGGTCAGAATCCAGAGGAGAAGGATGAAGATGCCTGCTCAGAACATGGAATTTGCACCTGGATTTTCCAATAGTTTTGCAGACTGAGGAGGGGGAGGGAGCAAACTCCACAAAATCTAACCCCAAAAAGTTACCAGTTTAAATGGTGAGTGAGATAAACATGACTCTGATTCTCATTGACTGCATTTATTGGTACCTCTTGTCACAGACCAGCTTTTTATTTGCCAGCCTTGAAAAGTGACCTCTTTAGTCTCATTCCAAATCAATGGATGCTGCCAGCTGCTTGTATTTCACTGTGTTAATTGAAGAGAAATACCTGGAGCAGGCTTAGCTTGGGCTGCTGGATGTCTCTGCTTTCCAGTTCTGTAAGGAATTCCAGCAGAATTCTTTAATCAGCTGCACCCTGTGTCTGGCTCTGCCTGCATGGCACAGTGCAGCCTCGTGAAGACAGGTTTGAGGATTTTTGTTTGTTTAATTGTCTTGCACGTGAGGTTTGCTGCACACAGGCAGTGTCAGAGCCATCTAGTGGATGTGTAGGACTGTAAGAGCTCACAGATTGGTGTGGTGAAGCTGTTAAAATAGTACAGAACGTCCACACTCATAATTGGAATTATGTGGAGAATTTCTTTGACATGCAGTAACACTGAGGTAGGATTCATTTGTACTTGTTCCCTCATTTGCAAAAATGTCTGTAAAAGCAAGGGCAGGGCTGTGAGAGCTCCAGGTGGAGCATTTGTTTAATAGAAGTGTGTGATACGTGAGCAACAGTCCAAGGTGCTGCTCCACAGATTGTATCAAACACAATTATTTTTGTTCAGCTCAGGAGAGAAGGGGTCTTTGCCAGTCAAGTGGTGACTGTTACTTGGAAAATTGGTTTGGTGGCTAATTTTCTTGTATTGCTTTAGTTTTATTTTTAATAAAATAATATATAATAATAAATTATTATATAAATACATGTGTATATACACATCCTTAACTATAAGTATTGTAAAAACCAGGATTTCCAGCTGGGGTGTACCAAGTTTAGGGTTATCTGTTAGGCCTTTAATTCAGTTTAATTTGTGTTTACACACTGATGGAGTCTCTTCTTCCATGAGTCTGTATTTTCCTGAATTTCTCTGTTTCACACTTTGTGTGGGCCTGATTTGGTTTATTAAATGAGGTACAGTTCAAAATTCTGTTGGATATGCACTCGTGTGCTTTCTTCAGTGCCAGTTTTTTTGTTTTCTGCAGTGAGTTGTGGGTGTTTCTGTGACGTTCAGGGCTGTGGCAGTGGAACATTCCCAGCATTCTGTAGAGGTGTTTTTATGCCTGATTTACAGCTCAGGAGTTAAAGCCCAGGTCACATCAAGAATATTCATTTGTCTTAGGCTGGGTCACAGAGAGATGAAAAAATTAGCAACTTTGTACAATATGATATTGGTTATTAATAAAGCAGGACATAGAGATTGTTGCTTGGTGCTGATTGTCCAAGAAGTTTTAAATTTTGCAGAAGTAAGACTTAAAAATATATCTGTGTATTCATTCACCAGCCTTACTTATAACTCAGTAGTTAGGGAGGAATGTTTGAAACATTTCTCTCACCAATTTCCGACTTGCCTGGACTGCGTTCTAGCTTGTTTTGTCTCTTCGTGATCATCTCTCAGCTGAGCCTGTGGAATATGGAATTTTATTAAAAGGTGGATACACAGCTCATTACTTCTAGGCTGCTGAAGTCCTTGCAATCCAGAATACCTGTAATTTTCCTTTCTGCAGTGTGTGCCGAGTACAAGAAATAGTGAATTTTGAGGCACCAGCAGAGAGAGGTAAACTTTGAGTACTGTTTGGTAAAGTTCCCAAGCACAGTTCTTGTTCTGTCTTCATTAAGCAACTTCCTTTATTTTCTGTCAACTGTACCAAAGGTGATCAATTCCAGCTTTGAATTAATATCTGTAATCAACAAAAATGGGTGAAATAAATCAGAAAAAAGAAGAATGTGGGTGTGCAGTTGTTTGCTTCAAAACCAATCTTGTAGAGGTACTCTGGCTCTTGAATCCTGTTGTTTTTCTGAAACAGGATTGTGATAATTTACATGTGAGATGAAATTAGGAGTTTTAACTTTACAGTAAATCAGTTTCAAATTTTGTACAGGTTTTGGTTTTTGAAGAGATGCAAGAGAGAGTTTGGGCCTGCCCTGTATTTATGAGAGCTTATTTACACTTTGGCTGGAAATACAACTTCCTGCATTGGAATAAAGGGAGACCCATCTGTCAAAATTCTGCCTGCACCTAGTATTCCACAGTGCTTTAGAGTAAGAATTTAATATTTCTGGTACTGTTATAATTCTTTCTATTCTTGGTGCTACTCTGTGTGAATGTTAGTGCCTTTTGAACAGTGCCCTTTGCAACTTGTTACGACCATGGCTTCTGGTCTAATTGCAGCCTAAAACTTCAGCTTTCATAGTTTGGCAAGTAACCATGAAGATTCTCATTTTACAGTCTGCCAGAGTTGTTTTTTTAATGGCTAAAGTTGTGACAGTACACATTCCCACAGAAGTGGATGTATCACCAGGGAAAACGGGGATTTGGGAGGTGTGAGAGGAGTTCTGCAGCAGGTTTCCAGTTGCAAGCTGTGGTGTCTGGGACTGATGTGTAAAGGCCAGCTGGAGCAATGCACTTCTGAAGCACTTCAGTGTGTCCCAGGGTTTGGAATTGCAGGACCAGCCTAGCCTGGAGTGATGATAAAAATAATAATAAAAACTCTTGTGTGCTATTTTGAAAGCTTGCACAGTTAGTTCACGTGTAGCTAAGCTGAATATCTCCTTGGCACCACACTGTGAATGCTCCTACCTTAATCACTGGAGTGTTTATTCCCTAAGTGTAGTAATTAATTTATTTCAACATTTTTCATCCTAGAATTCTTTAGTTCTGCTTACCAAATGATGCACTACTATGTGGAAGGAGACATGGTCACTAGGCTCATCTGAAACATGGGAGATTTCCTAAATCCATGGAATATATGCAAGGTGAAAAAACCCCACACATTATTTCACTTGATTGCAAAGCAGCTTGCTGCACAACATTTTAAATTATTTTATCCTATTTTATAACCATAACTAACTGAGCACTAGGACAGCATTCTGTGTATCTGGTTTTGGGAGGATTTCTGAATAGGAATAAGAAATGGCATAAAACTTCTGTTGCGGAAAAATTAGGAAGCTGTGTTATAGTTGTGCAGAATTTGTTTGGGTGACATCTGAAAGATTTTAGCTGATACTTGTTCCTAATAACATCGTGGAGTTTATTTTAGCAAAATGTTCAGCAGAAAGGAGGTCGATTATTCAGTCCCTGCATCCTGACTGTGCATCACAGAATCAACATCAGCATTTGTCACTATCTCTCATTTCTGGTTTTCAGCCCCCTATTTCTCTGCTTTATCTCAACACTTTTTAACCTTCAGCATCTTCAGGATTCTGGGGAATAATCAACACTGTGTGGAATCTTTCTTGATAGTAGGAACTGTGAGTCAGCAACCCTTTAATTTTTTTAGTTGCAGCCATTGTTCCAGCAGCAAGCTTTGCTGCTATTGTCCACTGTTTGTCCAGCTCACGTTTACTGGACTGTGGGAACGGATTAGGGTTTCATGGCTTTTTTTTTCTTCTTGCATAAACTCTTGATCAAAGACATTCCTTGGATGACAAAACACTGTATACTGTGTCACACAGCCCTGACCAGACTGCACGAACAGTAGTTTAAAAACACATGCCTACATTGTTCTCTAAACTGGCTTCTTTTTTTTTTCTGCAATGTATGTGCAGACATTGAATTTTTGAGACCCCGTTTACCTCCGTTAAAAACACACACAAATACAGAAATTATTGTTAATAAGCACTTGACAGTTTCTGAAATACAAGTGAAAAACAAATTACTCTGAGCCTAAGAATAGACAGAACAGAATGTCATTTCTAAGCAGAGCTAGGGGTCAGGTCTGCAGTGTATTTCCTTCCTGAGGAGACCTTGGTTATGGGGCAGGTAGTCAGGTGCACTGGAAACCTAAATCCACGTGGATTATGGCATCATTTGATGTGTCATAGCCAGAACACCTGAGTAAGGTAGAGAATGATTGGACCACAGTTTGGGAGTTCATTAACCTGCTTCACCATGGGTACGTTGTTAGAACCTGAGAGAATCTGGCTCATTATAGTTTTATGTCTTCTTTTAAGTTCTCTTATGCAATAGGAGGAGGACAAATTTTGAAAAAAATCCAGTAGCATCATTATTCCTCAAACTAACGAGAAAGAAACAAAATGGTGTTAGAGAAAAACATGGAGACACTTTTTCAAGGAGCCTTGCCTTGTGATTTGCCTGAAATACTCTTTCAGCAGAAACATGGGAGAAAAAGATCCCTGAAGGCACACTGAGCAGGCTTGCAGAGGGATTTAAAAACATGGGAGGGCTGAATTTAGGTGGTTGGAAAGCTGTTTGGGGAGGAGAGAAACAATGTTCCACAAACGTGAGGTTTGGCGTTGTTTGACTGCAGCGCTGTTGAGCACTGTCATGCAGAAGTGAAGGCAGACGAAACTTCTTTCACTGACATTGGAAAATATTACCCATAAATGAAGAACCTTTCTGATCCTATGCAGTCCAAGGATCTCCATGGAAAGAGAAACCTAAAAAATACGTGGCTGACTGATGTGTTGTCTAAAAGGAACAAAATGGTCAGAGTGAGTGACTGAAACGGCTACAGAAATACTGAGTCAAACCCACAAAATAAATGTATTACACTTATAAGAAATAATGTTTACTTATGAGTAAATAATTTATGGTGTCTTCTGGAAATTTAACAGCATGCATTGGCTGAAGGTCTGCTCTTCATATTTAAAACAGCCAAATGTAAAGAACTGTGGCCTGCAGGTGTTCAGGGAGGAAAGAAAGCTGTTCAAAAATAATACCCAGTATTTGAACAATCTGGAGTGATACAATCTAATAAAGGGGAGAAATGAAACATCAAAAAGCTCAATTGCCCGTTGCAGACAGTTTGCCATCAGAGCAGTGGCTCAGGGCACCAGGTCACTGCCTCGGGCTGGCTCAGGGGTGTTGTCGTAATGCCCTGCTGGTGCTTTCGTGGGCCTTGGGCAAGGACCTGCCCCTCTCAGCCCAGCTCCTTGGAGCCTGCTGCTGATGTTACAAATCACATCCCAGTCACACCAACAGCAACGTGGTGGCTGCCACAGGAGACCAGGCATCTATGGAATATGGCTGGTGAGGGGATTGAGCCGAGTCACAGGCTCTGCTGCCGGCTGGGATGGAAGAAACAAAACCACTGGGCAACACAGAATCTAAAATTTATTTACTCAGCAAGGAAGGGTTAGTGGGCAGCAATTTCCATTCCGTGATGTACATGCTACAAGCACGACTCACAGCTCTAGACCTCCATTCCCCACGCACATCCAGAGGAGGATTCCTGCTCCAGCCAGTCCATGTATCAGGTCCTAGCTTGGAGCTTGGCCCCTGCATGTCACAATTCCTCCTTTGGTTCAGCGTTCCTGGTGGTGGTAGAGATCTGTACCTGGAGCTCCCTCCAGCCCCGAGGGATTGCCCTCTTAGCCAGTTCTTGTTTGATGTGTCTGTCAGCACAAGCACTCCCAGGCCATTCTCTTTTTCCACACCTGAGGCCAGTTCCTGGTGGGGAGGAGGCTCCTCTCACCCTCTTTTCCTTCTGTAGTCGAGGTCCACCACCAGGCAGGGCCCCCACATTGTAAAGATGCTGCCCATGTGCCTTATTCCCAATTTGCCATGGACACGGGATCTTTCTGCCAGTAATTCTTTCTTCCTGTGAGAGCCCTCAGGAGAATGATGCCTGTGAATACTTGGTGAATTCCCTGAAATGTGAGACCTTTTAATACCTGGTCTTCAGACAGGCAGAACAGAGGACAGGTCTAGGTAGGGCTCTGCAGGTGCTATAGGATCAGCAAGGAACTGTTTCTGTTCTCACTCTAAGTGTTTATCACATTAAAGAAGCAAAAGGGTGACTTTTGCCTTCCTCCTAGATTTGGTCCTGCTTTGCCATTAAGGAACAAAATCAGAAGTCTGGCAAATGTCACATTATCGGTGCAATCCCATTGACTAATTTAGAGTCCCTTTCTCATCACTTGATTGCAATATCATGTGGAACTCAGTCAGAAGCCACGTGGGAATCGCTGCTGGCCATGTCAATGCAATTGCTATGAGCAATTATATTTGTGGGATCGTAAAAATACCTTGTTTGTCTGAAGAGATACATTTCTCATAAGATGATGTCGACAGGAATTCATTAAAATGCCATCATTTATAGCTTTACTGCCATTGTCCCATTGTAGGAATCTCAGAGTATGAAGCCCATGTTCTATGGCTCTTTTAAAACCTTCTAACCTTCTCTTTCTCCTCTATCTTCTGGAGTTTTCTATCACTTTCTATCACTTAAAATGCTTGAATGCAAGTGGATTGAGATTTTACATTTAATAAATCTTGTTTATTTTTTAATAAAGAGCATTTGAATTTAAATGTTCATAAAAGGTCCAAGACTGTCAAATGGCCTGAATTCAGCAATGGAACTGTGGAGGTTTTTGGGAGGTCTGTCAGAGGTTTTTCTGTGTATGTGTCTCAATTTGATGCAAAAAAATACAGTAGTTTTTCCTTTAATAAACTACAGCATAGCTTAGCTGAACATGCATATTTTTTTACAGCCTATAGCGAATTGTTTTTCTTGCTACATTCTTGTCTTTCTGCCCTTTGCAATGTGAGTAATACTGGCATAGTTCACCCAACATTCAAGTTTAGGAGTCTGCATTTAGAGATGATGTTCAGGAGAAGGAAAATGTAAATAATAGAGCTGACTATGTGAGCTTAAACCTACTTAAGTCACAACACTTGGTCAGTTTAGTGGAGTTTATAAAAGAGATAGGAATGGCAAAACCTAAACACGTTCAACCAAACCCAGGTTTACATTTCTGTATCACTGAATCATTTTTATCAGCACAAGATTTTTGTCAGAAGTCAAGGTCCCCTAACTGTGTCTTCACTTGATTTTCCAACGCTTAAGATCAGAGGGGTGAACCATCAGCCATACAAAAGTAAGCTATTTGTTCTTTCTAGGGTTTTTTTTCGTTTGTTTGTGTGTTTTTAATATGCTGGGAAAAATGAATTCTTTTTGGCCCAGACCAATTTAAGCTTTGGCTTGATGTGTTTTTGAAGTCCCTGTGAGTTTAGTTCAGGTCATCTTTCAGTGTTTCACACCTCCCAGTGTAACTCACTGTACAGAGGAGCTGCCCATTTCAAATGGAACCAACCAGACCACAGCTGTACTGGTTTTACTTCACCCACCTGATGTAGGATTTTACAGCAGGCCACACAGGCTTCAGGTTTCTGCCTGAAATTACTGGGAAACCACCAAGCTCATACGAGCTCATGTGGGATTCTTCTCATGCAGGTGGTTTCCCATCAGTGGTAACTGCCCTGAGAGAACCTTATTTTGCACTAGACAATGATTAACACGTTAGAAGTTAGCCCTGGAGTTTCATTTTTCATTTCCTGTGCTGCTCTCACTGCACAGAATCAGCAGTAAGGTGAAGTTGAGTCAATGGGAAACTCAGGAGGCAGATACTGAACTTGTAATTTGTGACAGGAAGGACAAGCACTTGGCCTTTTACAAAGATGTTTTTAAGGCAGAAATAATTCCACAGGATAAATAATCAAATACATAGGTCATAAGCTTGACCATCTCCACTAAAAATCAGCTGTTTCTGCTGTGTTCGGCTCTGAAAATAATAATAATAATTGGTAATGTGCATCCCGCATTTTCAGAGATAATTTGGAATGTGAATTGGAACACAGGTTACAGGTTTTTTCTTGTTTTACTTTGTAACAGTATCTAATTCTTCTCCTTCTATGTCCAATTCTTTTTTTACATACTTTTAGTAGGCTTTAATATTTTTCAGGTTTATTCCTTATTATCTTAGCTCTAAAATGCAAAAGCTGTGTCTGAGGGGAAGGCACAGAGAAGAAGGCAGCTTAACCACCTGGCTTTTAAAACCAGTTGTAAAGCTCTTCCAGGACACAAAACCTTGCACTGATGAGAAAACACAAGCACGAATTCTGTGCCATCCAACACCTACTTTGTTTCACCCTTTATTCACATGAACCACCCAAGGGCATTTTACTCTGACTAACTTCCTCTGATGTTAAAAAATGAAGCCTTCAGGCAGAAAAGAAATATTTTGCTTCTTTAAAAAGCCACCGTTGGTGTGACAGGCAGGCAGTCACCTACCCATGGCTCGAAACACCCACGGTTTCCTAAAATAACAACAAAAAAGGTCTTCAGCTTTTAAAAGGTGGAGAGTCAAACCTAGAAAATGTCATGTGCTTTACTCATTGCACCGGGGAGTTACGACCATTCAGCATTTTCAAGGCAATTTAAAAGAAGAAAAAAAAAGGGAAATTAAAAGACGACAACAGGCAGACGCTGGGTTTTACCAATTTTATTTCTAGACTTTAGGTTTTTTTTTTTTTGCTGGAAACTTGTCTGTTACAGGTCTGTTGGTGAAAATGTGCATTTCAGACCAGTGATGCCAATAAGTACAATATAAAAATGTACAAATCTGAATTGCTTTTGCTTACTACAGATTGTTATAATAACGTGACAAATAAAGCATCTCTGTTGGCATGTGAACCCACTTATCTGGATTTGGCCTTTTTTAGTACATACAATATTTTAAAGAAGTTTGCAGTACACACTGCCACTCAGTGTAACACATAATAAAACCAACAAGCACTAAACTCAATAATCATGTTTGGTTCAGAGACACAGAGATGCCACGAACAGAAGTGTTTTATGAGGTAAGCAGTAAGAAATGTTCCTGAAATTTGGACAGAATGTATCCAGTCCTCCTGGGTCCTGCGACTGCTAGTAGCATTGCAATGCTTATTTATGCACTATGTAGGATCTTAACTGCATTTGCCTCAAAATGAGTTCTAATTCTGTTTTGGTTTAGCAGCATACAGGCAACAGCTAGATTATTCTTCAGCATACAACTCTGTTAGCTGGCTTATTTATGAGATTTACAGGCTTTTTTTTAAATTAGCATTATGCTATAATTAAAAAAAAAAAACCAAAACCAAAACCAAAACAAACAAAAAAACGCTAGTATATCATAACAGATTAAACACACAAAATACTTAGAGTTCCAGAAGATAACCTATCATACCAAATGATGTGTCCCAGCTGAGGGGGAGCCACATCAGGTGGCACACAAGAGTTATATTATAATGCACCTTTCATATATCAATGTGGCTAATAACACAGCTTAAAACTACTATGATAATAAACCCCAGATCAGACAAAGAATCCAGCTTTATAAAATGCGTAACAAAAAAAAAAACCAAAACCAAAAAAAAAAAAAAAAACCACAACCAACCCTTGACATTACTTGATCTTCTGAAATGTCTGCTGGTTTTTAAATTAATGCAGAGACCCATTCAGAGCAACGTTCGATGCATTTCCGTTTGCAGTAGAACTATGAGGCACTGTAAGAACATCAAAACCTGGTCTAGACACGGGTAACTGAAGTATGAGGTATTGTGAAACAGGAACCTTTTTTGGAATAGAGCAGTAATCACATTAAGTAAAAATTGATCACATAAAAAATCTACAAAAAAAAAAAGATGTCAATAATATAATTTTCTATGAGAAAATTAAAACCTATTACATGGCAGTATATGACATTGTATAACAAAAAAAAAAAAAACTGATCCACAAAATAGCAGCAAAACACAATGACAAAGATACAGAAAAGCAATGTTAATTTTTTTTCAAACCATGCTGGGAATTTATCCATAGCAGCTCAATAAAAACGGAGCATCCACTCCTTTTCTTTTATCTTTTTCTTTTTTTTTTCTTTTGAATTTTTTTCTTTTTTCCTTTTTTTGTTCTTTTTTTTGTTGTTGTTGTTGGGTTTCTTTTTTACAATCAACACCTTAGCGGCAGTTTTCTCACATACATTTCACCATCACATTCTCCTCGAGCATCAACTTCAACAGCTATGTCCACGTCCCTTCAGCTACTTTCTAAAATAATAATAAAAAGATACATAGCCAAGATGTGCAAATTTTCTATTTGTAGCTAAATTAAAAAAAAAAAAATGGGGCATATACTGGAATAAAAACTTCTTTCAAGTACTCCAATTTTCATATCTATTAACTATGGCGTTTTTTCATGGTTAGACTGCTTTTGAAAATGTATAGGAAGGGGCCAAATAGACTGCTTGGTTTTGGGTTTGTTCTTTGAAGCGTGTCCTTTTTTTGCTTTAATAAGCTGGGTTAAAACTGCAACATCAAGGGTAGAAAGATTTTCTTTTTCAAAAGGGGCGATTGCATTAATTTACAAATCATACTGGCCTTACGAACATCCTCTGCAATAAATATTCTTTTTAGCCTTAACTATAAATTATATATTTTAGTGTTTAAAAACCTTCAGTTGTAAAACATCTAGCGATAATCCTTAAAACTATGTGTCCTATATGTGAACCTTTAAGGCCCCTAATTTATAAAGATGAGTTGGCACCAAAGGATTCTAAACTTCAAACTTTTCTATAGAAAAGGAAAGGAAGATATCCTGGCAATTTGTGAATGCAATTTTCTCTCACTGGAACACAACCTTCGGAAAAAAAGAATCACCTCTCCTCTAACACCATAGTTAAATGCACTTGCTTTGCAATTCCAAGTTTGCCAACAAGCACTTTATATATTTCCAAACCATTCCATTAAAAAGACAAACAAACAAACAAAAAAAAAAATTCCCACACAATAAAAGAATGTATTTCCTATATCTAATGGACTGAAAGTGCTTTGAATGGAATGGTTTTAGAATATTACAAACGAACAAAAAAAAAAAAAAAAAAAGACTGAACTGTGGATTGAACCTGACCATAATTAGGCTGAATATCTGTGGGGTCAGACCAGCATCTTTACACAGGTAACTACAAAAATAGGAAGATTACAAAAATATAATATATTATGTCACTATTTCGGTTTCTCTTTATAATAGGGTACTGTATGAGTAGGACATTGGCCTTTCCCAACCACGGTAAGCTGGAACCCTACAAATGCCTCAATGCACAGGCAATCCACAGGCACCAAAAAAAAAAAAAAAGATTAACATATAATAATGCTGCATACTAACATACACTAACTTATGGGTTACGTTAACCATTTATAAGGTGAAGAGGATAAAAAAAACCTAAGGAAATAAAATAAACATTTACAGATGAATTATAAAGTGACTAAATGCATAAGCAAGCAAGATACAGAAAAGCCTAGAACTGCGTTAAAGCTATGCTTTTTAAAGGAAAAGAATATTTCATTTACTATCTAAAAAAACAAAAAAAAAACCCTCTTCTACTTTAAAAATGGTTGGTTGGTTTGTTTTATGTAAGAAATCAACTCTAATACCTCCCCTGGAGACATTTTGTGTGTTAATGCCTATTTTTACAACATACAGACAAGAACACTTTAATATAAAAACTAGTTGATTATTATTGTATAAAATCCTCTATTTTTGTAGCACAAACCCCTGGGGGTAATGCAAATACTATTTTTTTCTTTTTTTAAGACAGTTTTTGGGGTATTTTTTGTTTATTTGTTTGTTTGAAGTCACAGATGGAAGGGAGACAGAGCAAGAAAAAAATATAACAAGACTGGTTTTCCCTTCTGGTATAAAAATGTCCTGGAGAAAAGGGTTTCTGGGGGGGAGATCCTGATGCCGATTCCTTCTCAGATGCCCTTTCTTTGTCTGCTTTTCTTGCCAAGCAAATCCATTAGGAAGAAGTCCTCTTTAAATGTTCACGTCTCGCACATCAGTAGGTGTGCAGGAGAGGTCTGCTTCGTCCTCTACAGTCTTTGTTTCTGAAGATACGTTGTGCTGCTGTGCCTGGCGTAGACTGGACTCGAGGAGGGACTCAATCTGTTCTTGGCAGGCTCGTAAACAATCCTGCAGAGGGGTGGAATGGAAGGGGGGAGAGAGACCCAAGAGTCCTTTAGAAAGATCACAGGCTGAAATACTGTTCCTTGACACAGCAAGAGAAATGCTATGGGGTTATCTGGGGGAGCAGCAGGCTGAAAAGGAGGCTGGGAAGAGCAGGAGAAGCACCTGACAGTGAAGGGATTGGATGAGCAAGCCCATTTTTTGCAGACTGCACCTTGCACTGCTGCCTCTCTGCCTGTGCTGTTACAAATTCACTGATCACAGCTGTGATTTCTACTTTTACCCCAGGAATCCTTCAGCAGCAGAGTCTGCTAGAAGCGATGCCCACAAAGAGTGACTTTCTTTTCCCCAGGCTAAGTTCCAATGACGTGAAGTTCTTAGAAATGCCATGTATATGTCTAGATGCCCATGCCCAAAGCTGCCTGCCAGCTGCTGCAATGTCCAGCTGTGGGCAGCTCGAGGCAGCTGATAAATTCCTAACTCTGAAAGCATCTCCAGAGATGGACAGGACAACCCCAAAATGGAGAGGCCTCTCAGAAGCACCACGAAGCGCCTCCCTAACCACGCACTACTGAGTTCATCCAAGCTTTCTGTGTGCTACCACATCCACCTGGAAATCTCAGTCAGGGTGAGACCTTTTCCTCTCACTTCCAAAGAGTTTTCTCCGAGCTGGCTGTGCACACAATGCTCCTGAGGGTTCAGGAGTGTGCACAGGCCTCGCTGGGCACTAAAAAAACACAGAGCACCAAGGAGGATCCTGTCTGTGGTGGGGAAAGGTAACTTCCCCCAGGCATTAAAATCCATACCATGAGGAGATGTATCAGATTCCCAGCAACCAGAATTGGAGAAAGCCTTTTAGCTCAACCTGCCCAGCCTCCTGCAGGTTAGGGAGGCCTGTCCACCCACTGCAGTGACACAGAAATGCTGCCCTGAACAGGCCAAACAATCCCACAGCATTTTGCCGAAACTCATCCAGCACGCTGTTTACCCTCATCTTTATAACAAACATCGTAAGCTTTTTCCCCCCAACATCTTTAACTCTGTGTATTAAGGACTTTGAAGTTTCCTTTCAGCATTGCCTTTTCTGATTTAACCTATGACATGTGTTAGCCCTTGCGGTGAACCCAGTCTTCCATGATAAATTGCCGTCAAAAGTGTTAGGATGTGCATGACTGAGAATGAATGTTGTTTTCCTGAGAGGGTGACCTGCCTGCTGTTTTCTTTATTTCCCAGTTTCAATTCTGCCTTCATTCAGAGGCTTCTTGTGTGATCTACCAGCTTTTCACTGATTCCACTACCACAAGAATCTCCTCTGCCACCAATAAGGGCACATGGCATTTGGGGTAAAATAAGATTAGAAACCCAAGCAAACAATTCTCTGCAAGTCCTTTCTGAGAGAGAGGGAGGTTAATCCTACCTCTAAGCAGATCAGACCATCAGTTACAGCTCACTGAAAACACATAACCTATGACCTTTCCTGGTTTAAACCCTAGTGTAATATTTCCTCTTGACAGAGACACACAGTGTTTTAAATGACAAAAAGAAACGCCTCATATCCTAAAGTCATCATGCCTTTGGCTCCTGCATACCTCTGGCCTCCACAATAAGGTCTCTATGAAGTCCTTGCACCCAGCCCTCCTCCAGATATGATGGATCAATCCTGACTGTAAGGCTCCCCTTGCACCACGGAGCTCCCTCACCCTTGGAATCACACGTGTTAAAGAGCAGAGCACCAGCACAGCTTTAGGTGTTCCTGGCTTTACAAAGCCACTTTCGAGGATAATTCTCTTTCAGCATGTTCAGTGTCCCAAACTGAAAGCACATTTATTTTTCAGAGCAAAATGAACCCTCTTGGGTTTTGTTTTGGGGTTTTTTCTTTGGGTGGGAGTGAAAAAAATGAGCGAAACTCATTTTCTGGTGAGTTTTGATGGGAACTTCGTGGGTTTTTTTTTTTTAATCCTAACCATTTGCATACAGCGTGTTTGAGCTCTGAAAACTAAAACCATTCAAAAGAATTTCTATAAATACCTATTCTTCTCCCTCTGGAGTCCAGTTATGAATAATTTAGGACTATGTAATTTAAAGGTACTTTTTGCCCACAGAATTTTTTTTTTCATTTAAAATTCTTAGAGTACAGCATGCTGTAACTGTATTTTTTAAAAACAATCTTTGCAATTTATTATGAACAGACTGTCTTAAGCTAGTTGAATTAAAAATATTTTTTTTTTTACTGTTTAAGGAATTTTGCCCACGTCTTATTCACATGACTATTAGATAAATAGCTGGCCTGTAGGAATGCATTAGAGCTAGCAAAAACTAACTTCAAAACATAAAATCCACTGTGAACAACCTCACCAAAGCTGTTTTCATTCTCAGTACTTCCCAACACTGAAAAGCAAATACAAAACTTGTGCATTACTCTGATAACTTCTCCCAACAACTTTTCTGCTTCACTACCCAAATTTTCAATGCCCACAGTTTGTTCAAGGTCATAAACCCTTCCTGGATTAATTAAGCTCCTCAGTGGAAAAAAAAAAAAAAAGAACCACCAAACTTGCTAGCTTAACTGATGTGGTCAAATACCTTTCAAGACACAGTGGACATGATCAGACTCCAGGGTCAGATAGGAAAGGAAACAAACAACAACAAAAAAGGAACTGCTTGGAAATCCTTTGTTCCTGCCTGACCCGTTCTGGATAACAAGCACATGTTTGAAGGTGCCTCTGAGAAGGGGCAGGCAGGAGACAGATTCCAATGCACTAACAGACAGCATGGAGACCCAATCTAATCTAGTTTAGCAAATTTCTGGCCTGGAAATGAATGTCAGGTAAAATTCCATCTATTTGGATGATGGGGTCAGGAATAGAATGATGGAAGACAGCCCAAGACTTCTAATTGTGATTATCTGACTTCTAATTACTCCTGATCAAAGGCAAAATGGGAAATTGGACTCCTACCAACATATAAACATGAACCATAAAGGAATTCCAATCAGGTGATACTCATTTTACTTTAGATTCAGCTTTCTTTGAGACTAAAGGTAAAAAAGTGTATTTATGTAACCTGAAATCCAACAGACCTGCTGCTCCAGCTAACAGATCATCATGGAACACCAGCCCTGCTCTTAACATTCTGAGACTATCCAATATAAAACATGTTCCCTGACAAGGGGAACCATCACTGGGGCATAACACACTTCATACAAATCCTAGTGGAATGGGATAGCAGGAATGGCATTTGATACCATGGATTACATAGACAGGTATTTTGGGAAAGTCTCCCTGCAGGGGAATCATGCTCCCTGTAAAACCAAGCAGATTCCTCTCTCAGAACAACTGCAGTGGAAGCTGCTGTTCCCTTACTCCACCCCAAACACAACAATACACCTGTACACACACAGAACTTTCTGATGCTAATTTTCTGTAGCAATCCATACAAAATCCTTACTTCTCCCTAACACGTGAATATATTTAGCACTGGAAGCTGGAGGGGAGTTATTCCCTTTTCAAGTTGTTAACCAAGCTCAGGTCAAACAGACTGTGGCCTTGCAGTGACTGTGGACAATTCAAATGAAATAACCAAAAATCCTCTTTTCTTGCTAAAGCAACTTGGTTTTCTTTTTAAAGAGCTCTGTCATCAACTAAGTCAAGTCACACAAGGACAAGCCCCTGGTGAGGGAATCCACTTCAGCACCCAGTATCAGGAATGGTTAAATCATGTTGTTTGAACCAAGATGCTGCCTGAACTGATAGCAAGCAATCTCCCTCAGTACCTGCTTCAAGCATCTCGCCCTGGATAGGGGCCAGCCACACATTGGGATTGTCTGCGTTGTTCACAAAGTGACTAAGAGCATCACACGTGCATACCAAACTGAGCAGCCCATTATTTCAGCATTTCATTTCAGGTTCTTAGAGTATTTAACACTTCCACACTGTATTACCTCAGCTGCAGTGATAGAAGTGGCAAAAATGACATGCTCACTCACAGGTGATCAAAATAACGAGCTGAGATACTGCATTTTTCAGCAATTGTTTCACACTTTCTATCAAAAGTAAAATATTCTTTTGCGAGTAAATAATTGCAACGCATTCCTCTTTCCACAAATCGCTCAATCCTGTCAACAAAGCCCAATTACACAAACCCAGTTTTGCAGTGGCTGGACTGGGACAGTTTTCTATGCATTTAAATGACTAACATGTAAAATAATTTAACAGCATCTCCAAGATTCTGCCCCTAACCACAGAGTTGTCTTTATTTGACTCATTGTCCAGCGCTTGGAGACCTCACAAGAACCTTTTTAAAGCATCTATTTATTGGTCTTCCACATTGTTACAAAACAAAGCTCAACTCTGCCCCAACTTCACACACCATTATGACATGGATCATTGACTTTAGGTCTTCCTTGTAGGCTCCCTTCCTGGCCCATTCACTCATGAAAGGTTTATTGCTCACTAGTTACTGATGTGCATCTCCTGGAAGCTGCAGGGCAAAATGAAGAGTCCTGTGAGGACCATCCACCTTGTCACAAAGTCGTGGGACAAGCATTTGTTCCAAAAAGGAATTCAATACCAGCTACTGTGCAGGTCTAGCACGTAATAAACCAAATTAGATCATTAGAACTCTTTTAAGAAGGGCTTTTTCACACCACTTGGCACAATAAAAGGCCTCAAGAATGGTCAAAGATAAGGTCAGAGATACCACAAGGTCTCAGTAACTGTTTCCTGGTCTTACTCCCCAAGTTTTGTTTCACAGAGGCTCCTGGTTTATCTACCCCCGGCCAAACATAGCCTCTGCCACCTCCTGTGTTGGTGCAGAGCTTCCTTCTCTCCCAAACACCAGAGCTGGACGTGCCATTCCCATCCGGGAGCTGCAGCAGCGTCACCACAGATTATCCACGGGCATCATGACAGCCAAAGGAGCAGGCTGGGCACAAGAGAGCACATTGAGAACCCCCAGTCTGAGGCTTGACCTTTCCCAAGATTTACTGTCAGATTAGCTCCCGTGCAGCAAGCAGGCATTCATTCTTAAAAACCCTTAACGCAGGAGATCAACCGAGAGGAAGAGTCACTTACCGGATCACATTTGATAACTTGTGATAGGAAATGTGTGAGGCATTGATAGGAGAGGAAAGTGTTAGTGTTCCCCAGATGCAGGCCTTGCACAGCTGCTACCACGCTGCCAGCTGCGATCATGGAGGGTGGGTTTGAAATAAATTTAATATCTGTATGAAGAAAGGAGAGAAAAAAAAAAAAAAAAGGAAAAAAAAAAAAGACTGAAATGATTGCTTTAGGAGAAGCCTGTCCATACACATACACTCTTTCTACCAGCATGGCTTTCAGCTGCCAACTATTGCATCCGAAAAGGCAGGGAAAATGGTGAGCAGAAAGGTGCCTCCTGCTCTGAAACTGCTACAGGTCCAAACCTGCAAACACTTATCCACATGAGCAACTGCTCTGCAGAGAGTGGCCCTTGCTAGCACTGAGCCTGGGAGGCCATTCATCACTTCGAGGTACTTCTACCATAAGCAGGGCCCCCATTCTTCCGATGTTAAAATACTTTGCTCCTGTGAATGATGCCACGGGGGTCAATGGCACTGCACATCTGAGAAAACCTGTTCACATCCTGCAGTGTTCTGCATGGTCAGATCCAAGGTGCACTCTAACAACGAGTCCCGGGGCCCTTTAGAGCAGAAACCTTTGCTCTGACACTCAAAGGAATATTGCTTTAATGAACAACAACATCAACAAAAAGAAAGAAAAGAGAAAGACTGCTTAACCCTGTCAGGAGGCAGATAATCCATATTTAAATTAAGGTTTCATCTTAAAAATGCTTTGTCTCAACCTAGTCTCTTGTCAGTGGCTGCCATCCATCCTGGCAACAGGGATTTAATGTAAATGTGGCATAACTAAGTGACGGGGGTCCCAAGAATTGGCGGACAATCAGTTACATTCTGATGTGACACCACGCTGACAAGAGGCTGGGCCCCCTTCCAGACTGCATTGCTGTAGGTCTCTCCACAAAGCCACTCCCAGGATCCCTTAAGGGGCTATCTCTGCCATTTAGCATGTTTTCCCTTTGGGTTTGTTTGGTTTGGTTTGAGTTTTTCTAGGATTTTTTAACAATAATAGTCCACATTTTAATGGTAAGACCCCTTGTGCTGAACAGGAATGCATTTGATCCGTGGCAGCGAACACCTTGGAGGAGAATCAGGAACAAAGGAAGCAAGTGGCACAAGTAAAGGTCCAGTTTTGTGAGGGAGAAAGGGAAATGCCACAACGTACACCAGAACCTGAGATACATTCCTTCAGCTTTTATCAGAATACAACTTCCTCTGGGCTGGAAAAATATAAACCATCTGTCAAACCCCTGAATGAAATCAAAGGAATGGACAGCTCAGAGGGCTCAGTGGAACAGTTTAAATCATGCATCTCCTTTATTATGATAAAATAACTTTTGTGTAAATGTTTTACCAGTGAAACGAAAGCTGTCAGGACTCCGTGGAAGTCCTGGCTCTGCATCTGTTTGTTCAGACACCTCTGACACTCCACTGTGGCCCTGACCAATACCCACCTTCAAAGGGGCACTTCGCCCAGCATCCTGCAAACCTCCAAAACTGACCTGACACATGGAATGCTGGCCAAGCTTTCAGGATGCACTGCCAGTGAAAATGCAAGCTCGAGCTAAAGTCATCTCGTTTATGTTAAAAATAAATGTATCAAAATAAATTTGGCCTCCCCCTTTTCCTAACCTGCCCGTTTCCGGGCAGATATAAACACACCCACCTTCTAGCAAGCTGCTGTCATTCCCAAAAAAGCAAGAGAGCAGCACTCCAGACTGCTTATTGGCACTGTACCCATTCCAAAGGCAGTCCCGAACTGAAATACTGACACTGAGCTGCAGGTGGACTTGGGGAACGGGGGATTCCGAGCATGGATCCCACCAGGATGGGGTTGCTCAGAAGGGTAGGGTGGCAGTGCCTTCCCGACACTGTTTACTGAGCTCCACAAACGGGACATGACCAAAATGTGTCACTTTAATGAGCCCATCCTGACAGGATCACGTTTGGGATTAATATTTGCGTCCTTCCTTTAAATGGAGCAGTAAACAAGAACATGAATTCATAGTCACACCCTCATTCTTTCCAAGGTGGAAAAGTGATAATGAAGTTTAAATGACCAGTTTGTGTCTGTCCCTATAACCACTCCAGACAAGCAGCATGGACTGCCTTTTTGTTGCAACTCAACAAGGAATTATTTGTGGCAGAGGCCACTAATTTCAGCATATTAATCAGGGGGCCCCTCTCGCCTGTAATTGGATGCCCCCAAGTGAAGAGTGTGGCATCATTGTCAGCCTCCATCGCCTCATCTTGCGCTATTGAGCGCTCAGGAACAAGGGGGCTTCGGTGAGATGAATTAGACCTGACACAGCCACAATGGGGTAGGGGGCCCCATCAATTGAAGCACACATCCCCAGTAGCCTATCTGAGACTTCATCCAAAAAGAATAAACAACTTCAGCGTTGTTAAAAAGAGAGAGAGGGAGAGAGAGAGGAGGGGGAGGAGAGAGAAGAATGCCAGCCACCCTGAAGGGAGGACAAAGCAGGCATATAGGCGCTGCAGCGCTTTAAAAAAAATTCCTAACAAGGCGAGTCACCCCTTTTCCTTTTTAAATGGAGCAGCAATTCCATCCGTCTGGAGAGCTGGGGGCTATGAATGAAAATCTTTTCATTGAGGCAAATCAAAACTGTGAACATAAATCACTTGCTGCAAGATGCAACAGGTTCCAACTGGTCACATACCTTGAGACTTCCAATTTTATAAAGGCCGGAGAATGGGAGAATTGTAACACGCTCCTTTCAAAGGGGGAACTTTCTTTCTCCTTTGGAGAGGACCAAAGCAACAACAATAATAATAGCAATAATAATAATAATAATAATAATAATAGTAATAATAAAAAGGAGCCTGGTATGTTTTGATAACCAGAGGAACATAATGAAATGCTGAAGCTCCAATATTTGTTGCTATTCATTGTTATGCTTGTATAGAGCTGCAGTTATCCCTCAACATTGGTCTTAACTTGGGCCAAAAGAGGCCTGCTTCCTTTTGAGCTCTCCCTGCCTTGCTCGGCCATGCCAAAGCCCCATTCATTAAGCTCAATTATGTGTTAACTTCAAACAACCCCTGGTAATTTTTTTTTTTCTTCTTTTTTTTCTTTTTTGCTTTTTCTCCCGAACCTACCACAGCACAAAGGCATCCTTTGGTGAAAATGGATTTTGCAAAACCAAACCAAATCAAACAAACCCACTTCTGCTTCTATTAGCCAGACAACTGCAGAAGAGAGCTTAGGAGGAATTCCCCTCAACTTCACCTTGCAGCGTAACCTTCTCTTTCTGGAGCAAACACATGCACACTCATCTACAAACACTTCCACAGCCTTCACCTTGGTGAGCCAACTGGCCAAGGCTTTGTTTCCTAAGCAAGCATTATCATTTTGCAGTCTCTTCTTAGGAGAACCTCCTTTACAGAAAAGGACACAGGCAAAGGATAGACTGCACTTGCCCCTGAGGCCACTTAAGCGAGCTGTCAGTGTTTCCAGTGGACTTTGGATCAGGCCCCACAGCATCCAGGCAGCACAAGGCACTTGCAGTCCATCTAGGTTCGTTTTGGCAAGGGGAAATGCAGCACAACCCAGCAACAGCAAAGCAAAGTCCAGATGCTGCTTAAGCCACATGTGATCTTCACTAGCCAACAAAGAAGTCATGAGAAACGCAAAAAAGGTAGAGAAACCCCTGACATCCAAAAATAACAATAAAAACACAGAGCCTAGTGGCAGCCTTCCTGAGTGCTCCTTCCCCAGGCAATATTCCCAACTTCAGTAGGGAGCTGAAGAGGGCCCCAGCTCTGGTGAGCTCAGCGCTGGTTTTTTTTAAAAGCTAAGTAAAACTCCCAGAACATGGTTCTCATTTACTGATCCATTCTCCAGCTGTGGTGTGTAGCAGTGTTAAATAAAGGCTCTGGATGTGCTTCCTAAAAGAAACATAACAACACCGACAGTAGATCAAAGTACTGGACTCTTAGCGAGTCTCCAACCTTTGAACTACTCTTGTTTTCATCCCTGTCATTGCCAACACAACCACCTAGGTTAAACATCCCCACATCCAAAGGGGAGCCCGGGTGGCCGTTCCTTTTAGCTTCAAACTTAGCAAATCACGCCTCCAGAGTCGCAGCAGCCTCGTATCTGGCAGAACCTGGCACAGAGGGACACACTGGACTCTCCCAAAATGTTGCTGCCGGTGGTTTGAAGGTTGTGGTGCTCCCAACACCGAGCATTACTCCAGGCAACCTCACCTACGAGCTGCCCCTTACGCTGATGTTAGGCCCAAGATGAAGAGCAATGCCAGTGTTTATAAACTTCTCTTTTAAGGCTTGGTTGTTCTATCTTTAGGCCTTGCAGCGGGGCCGGTTCTGCGAAATAAAACTTTTTCTTTTTTTTTTTTTTTTTTTTTTTTCCTTCTGAGCGCCTGCCATCTTCCTTCAACCTTTTTTTTTTTACCAAATCCAACCTCAGGAAACCAAGCTACACGGCACTAAGGGGTGCCACCGGCCACGCACGTCCCACCGAGGGCTTTGGAAGTGTGGATACCAGGACTCTTTGGCATCTTTGGAGGCCGGCCCTGCTCATGGCTCCAGCACAGCACGTGGTCAGGAGGGTGCAGATGGCAGCGGCTCGGTCCCGTGCCAGGAAAAGCCTCTGTGCCGCGTGGCCCTCCTCCAATCCACCAGCCACCGAGGAGGGGGGGAAGAGGCAACTTGAAGAGGGAAGGTTTAAAACCCCCACGCAGAGCTATTCACAGGCAAAAATCTCCCTCCGCCTTTAAAAACTCGTCTTAAAAGAATGAGTCCACACGGGGAGGGATTCCCCGCACGGGCAGTAAGCCTTTTGCAGCCCCCACATAAACCTGGTGTAGGGAGGCGAGGAAATCGTGCCACGCTGAGCTACAGAGAGCGGGGCTGGGGGAGTGGTGGGGGTGGTCCCTCTCCCTCCCTGACAACCACACCGAACTCCGACTCAGAAGCGAAATATCTCCTGAAAAGAAAAACTTACCTCTGGCAAAGTAATCCACCTTCTGCAAACAAGGGGCAATAATCGGGGCTTAAACTACCTCCCCGCAGCTCTGCGAGCCCTGAGACCGACAGCTACGGGAAGCTTTACAAGCCGGGGGGCGGGCGCGTGTCGGGGAGCAACGCGCTTTGCGCAACGTGCAGGGCTCATACCTGTAGCGCACAGAGCCACAAAAGTCTGAGCATGTTTACGGATGATCTGCTTGGTGTCCTCTGCCAGAGGCATTTTAGTAAGGAAATGTTCAATGAAATCGTGGGGGGTCATTGCAGCCAGATTCCATTTCAGCTTATTCACCAGCAGCAGCTCCATTTGCTGCAAAGACAAGAGGGAGGGGAAGGGGGAAGGAGAGAGAAGGAGGAAGACGGGGGAGAGAGAGGGGGGCAGCGTGGTTAGAGCCGCTCGCACACGGTGCCCCGGGCTCGGGGCGGGGGTCGCGGGGGTGCCCCGGGGCAGCGCCCGCCGGGGCCGGCAGGGGGAGCCCGCGGGCCGCCAGCGCCGCCGCCCGCGCAGCGCGGGGGGGTCCCGATCCCGATCCCGATCCCGAGCCCATCCCGGCCCTGTCCCAGCCCAGCGCCGCATCCACAGCTCCCGCCCGCCGCCAGCAGCCCCGCAGTGCGCTCGGCGCTTCCCAAAGTGCGGGGTTGGCGTTCTTTCTTTTTTTTTTTTTTTTAAATATATATTTTGTTTTCTTTTTTAATGTTTGTTTCGATTTTTTTTATTCTTGAAGTGACTGAACGTGAAATTACCAGTAATTCGTCGGGTCTAATGGAGTTATCTGTATAAATGCACAGTTTTTCTGCGGTCAGAGGAATAGTTTCCTTCATTTTTGAAGCCACAAACATGCAGGTAGCTCCGAGCAATTGCAATCGGCTTTTCTTGAGGGGTTCGAACGACAAAAATCTGTCCAAATAATTCATAGCCAAGGGGAAAACTTCCTCTTCGCACTTCTGCTCCTCGCAAACCTGCAAGAAGGAGAGAGATCGTTGAAGAATAATTTAATCGAGGCGAAAGCCAGGCTTGTCCCGCTGCTCTCGCCCTCCCTCCTCCCTCACCCCCAGGCTTTGCAGGGCAAGGTTGAAGGAGACGAGAGGGAAACGCAGTTGGGGAAAATGGTTAAATATGGGAAAAGCAGCGGCATCAAAGAAAATGAAAGTCACGAGTGACAAAGTGGGGGGAAATGTTGCGTTAGAAACCCGCAGGCGATTCATGGCAAAAGGGGAGGGGGGGTAATCGAAGAAGAGGTCTGTGCTCAGTTTTCCAGCCCCTAAGAACAAATTTTTAAAAAGGGAAGAAAACGGAAAGCGGAGGAAAATGCGAATCCCCGTTGTTGAGAACGGGGTGCAGAGCCGGGCTCGGCCCCGGACTTATTTATTTCGCTTTTATTTTTTCATCTAATTTGCCGTTGTGCTGCCGATTCCCCTCTCTGGTCGAGACACAAAGGTGGCGTCCAGCCTCATTTCCCCAGACGTCATCTTTTCAAAAAATATTTAAAAATATTTAAAAAATTATTCGAGCTCTCAAAAAAGGCTGAAAATGAAGCGGCGGGGGTCCTTTACCGAACCCCGTGCCTCTGGTCCTGCTGGGGGGCTCCAGGGGGATCCCCCGAAGTGAAATTCACCGCCTCCCTCTCTCGCCCTGCAGCACAGCCGGGCGCGACATTTCCCAGAGCAAGGCAGGGCGCTGCGGTTTCAAAAATTAATTAAAAATACATCGCGGGCACCCAGGGCTTCCGAAAAGGCATGAAAATGTAGCCCAGCTCCTGGGGCTCCCGCTGGGAGCCCCCCCAGACGTGTCCCGCCAGGGACGAGGCCCTTTCCCACTGGCTTTTCCCAGGCGACCTTGCCGCTCGCCGCCGCAGCACAAGCGTGCCTTTGAGGGGTGACCGCAGCTCCAGCCTCTCTTCGCGCTGAACAAAGAAACTTTCACCCTGCAACTCCCCCCAGAAACGCCGGAGCCCCTCCGGCCGGTCCCCCTGCCCGCAGCCCCAGCGGGGTCCCCCGGCCCCCGACCTTCCTCCCGCGGCCCCTTCCCCCGCTCCCCCCCGCCACACACACACACACCCTTGGCTTTGCTCCCCGGGACTTTCTTCGTTTTTCTCCCGATTAATAAACACTTTTGCTTCGCAAATAAAAGAACAAAGATGGCGCATAATACTGGCACGGGCAGCCGCTTGCATACGTGTACAAGGATATTAATTTAAAATAAAATCCCCAGAAAACACGAGCTGGCAGGGGCTGGCGGCGGCCCCGAGCGGCCGGGGGCTCGGCGGCCGGGCCGGGGCCGCTCCCCGCCGGGCCGGGGGAGCCCCGAGCCGGCTCTGCCCCGGCTCCCCGTGCCGGCACCGCCTCGCCCCGACGGCCGGAAAAGGTGCCGGGCACCCCCCGACCCCCGGGGGCACCGGGCAGGGGGGGGCTCGTCCGCCGCCCCTCGGCGCCGGGAGCCGGCTGCGGCAGCGGGGACACGGAGCCGGAGACAGCAACGGAGGCCGCCGCCACCTCGGGCCGCTTCCCCTCGTTCCACGCGGGCGTCTCCGAGGGCAGGCAACGTGTGCCGCGCCGGGAAAGCGATCCCGGGGGAGAGGGAGGGGGGGCAGGAGATGGGGCAGCGGCTCCCCGGATTAATTCGTTTCGGTGCCGGAGCTTGCAAGGAAAAGTCCCCGAAAGATACAAACCTCCAGCATCCAAGTGGCAACTATTTTCCTCATATATGGCAAGATTTCTTTCTGCACGCACTTGAAGTAGGAGACGGAGGGCGAGCAGGTCTCCTCCGCCTTCAGCATTGTCTGCAGCACCCTGTCATTGAGGAGGTTGGCATCCAGGTAGGCTCGTCGGATGGTCTCCACCTCGCAGCACAGCAGCTGATGTTCCATGTCTGCCTCCGTCGCCTCGAGTCAGTTCTCTGCAGCAGGACTGAGTCAGTCGCTCGCTCGCTCGCTCTCTCTCTTCCCCTTCCAGGAGTCCCTTGGATGCTGCTTCTGCTACTGCCGCTACAGCCCTCTGGAGGCTGCAAAACTTTCTAACTTCCAACAAAACTCTCCTGGTGTAGTCCCTGTGACGTTACTGTTGTTAAGCAGAGATCAAAGCACGAGAGAGAATGAGAAAGAGAGAGAGAGCCAAAAGCAAGGGGCAGAGCCCTAAAGCCATCCCATAGGCTTCAAGTCCTTCCCCTTTGCTTAGCTTATAGAGAGCAGGGTTTTAATGCAAATGAGACAAGGGCTCGCTTTCTTCAAGGGCAAGGGAGAGGTGGGGGAAACCCAAATTGTCTCTTCAGTGGATCATGCATAATTTTAAAAATGGAGCGAGTTCTGCACTGGGAGCCAAATGATGAATGGGGCTAAGGCCACACACAGACACCAGGGAGAGAAATGCAAGGAGACTTGGTATTATTTTACGGGGGCGCCGGCGAGGGGAGCGGAGCAGCACCAGTGCCTTGCTGTTCGTTATCAATATTATTATTATTATTACTATTATTCGTGCTGCCACCAGCGCGTACCTGCCATATCTGTCCTTTAAAAAGGCACGCTCCCAACCTGAACGCCTACTCTTTGTAGCTGGTCCCAAGGGAAAACCTTTCTCCCGTTTCCTCAGTCCTGGTTTTTCCCCAGCCAGGATGGTTTTGCTGCACACCAAAAATGTTTAGAAAATTGGGGTGTCCACCCCTCTGCCAAAATGGTTCCTTTTCTAATCTTTTTTTTTCTTTATTTTTTTTTTAAAGGTCTTTCCTTTCACTTTAAAGGTTTCACCTTCCCAGAGGGGCACGGAGGTGGCAGGGGACAGGGCGAGAGCTAATCCGAGGCGCAGCCGGTGGCAGCGCACACCGGGGGAAGGCCACGCTCGGCACCCCACCCCCACCGCTCACCGCCACCCAGGAAAAATATCCCAGCGGAGCAGCAAAATGGTGGCCAGGGCTCCCTCCGGCACAGCACCTACGGGGGAGAGGAGCTGGCGGGGTGGGAGGGAGGTGCCGGCAGCCGCCGGAGCCTGCTGGGGCCTCATCCGCGTCTCCAGGACATTCTGTCCACGCGTGATGTGCCATGGCGGGGCCCCGCCGTAAATAACTCCCGCTGCCCGGCTGAGCCGCCTGTACCTGGGAATGTTCTGCTTCGCGCTGCTTCTGTTAAAAAAGGGCATCTCTCAAAGCCTTGCCTTTCGAGCGGGTGACGGGAGAGCTTGAGGCCCGCTGGGGAGCACCGGAGCTGAGGCCGATGCATGGGAGAAACGCTTGTCCTGCACCAAATAGGAGTGGGGAGGAGTGGGAAGGCCGTAAATTGGGGGTCACGGATTAACCTCAGCCCCGGTGCTTTAGCATCACCCAGGTGCTGCACGGGTACCTGGAATGCCTGCCGGTGGTACAACACTGATGGCAGAAACTCCGGCTGGTGGCAGGAGCTGCTGGCTATGGAGGACACGCCATGGAGCCACACAGCATCTCTCCTGCGTAACCCGCGGGGAGACTGGTGCCAAAGATCACAGGGCATGTTGTTGCACAGTTGTGTGTTTATGTAATCTCTTTGCATGGACTGTCTGCCCATCTTTTCTCGTTTACTGGTTTGCTTGACCATTTGTCTCCATTTTGTCTCCGTCTGTCAGGAGCAGCAGAAGGAGGATGTCGGAGGCCCCGCGCTCTCAGTTCCCCTTGCATGCCGCAGCCCGTGGGGCGACTCGGGAGGGTCCCTCAGCAAGGAAACTGTCCCCTGTCCCCCCGCCTGTCTATTGTGCTTCACGCACAGGACGTGCGCTTCTGCTTCCACAACTTTAGCTGGCCGGGAAGGTTTCAATATTCAATGAAGAAACACGCACGACCCCGCACTCTCGGGTCGAAATCGGACGTGCCTCCCATGCACACCCAGGGGACCCTCTTTAATTACCAACCCTGCACCCCCAACACCTTTCTGGTGAGCAGCTGGTTTGGGGATGCAGGGCGAGCCCTCGGACCGCGCCAGCTCTTTCCTCCCAAACATTTGTTCCGTGCCACGCCGCCCGGGCACACGGGTGCCTCTCCCCGCGCGGCGCAGCACCCACGGCCCGGCATCCCCCCGGGTCGGAGCGGGCTGCCCGAGGCGCTGTGCCCCCGGGAGCGGGCTGCCCGAGGCCGCTCCATTCATAAAGCGGCGCGGCGGGGCGCGGGGCTGCGCGGCGGGCGGGCGGTGCCGGCGGCGGGCGGGGCTGGCGCGGGGCCCGGGGAGCCCCCGCGGGGCGGCGCGGCCGCAGGAAGCGGCGGCGCGGGAGCCAATGGCGGCGCGGGGCTGTTACCGGGCGGGACGGGCAGATCTCGGCCGGGGCTCGCCCGGTCCCGCCGACACAAAGGGGACGGGCCGGGCGGCAGCGCCAGAGCCGCCGCCGGGCCGCCCCCGCTCGCCCCGGTGGCAGCACCGGGCGGTCCCGCACCTGCCCGGGCCGGGGGGCGGTGCCGCCCGCCAGAGCCGCCGGCACCGCCCCGCCGCTGCCTGCCCGAGCCGCCGTGCCCGCACCGGAGCCCGGGGTGCGCTGCCGAGCCGCCCGTCCTGGGATGCGGGATGCGGGATGCGCGCTGCGGCCGCTTCCGCCGCTCTCGCCCCCGGGGGCTTCCGACGGCGCTTCCTTCCTGCCCGCTCTCCCTCCCTCCTTCCCTCCCTCCCTCGCTCGCTCGCTCGCTGCCTGCCCGGCGCTCCCCTCCCCGCGGCGCCCGCCCGCTGCCGGGGACGCCGCTGCCGCCGCCACTTTCTCATGATGTCATCCCGCCCCCGCCGCTGCGCGCCCCCGCCGCCGCCGCCGCGCGGCCCCGCCGCGGGAGCGCGCATTCCTGGCGTGCCGCTCCCGCCGTAATGTCGGGAAGAGCAGCGCGGCGGGGGCGCCGCTGGGGAAGAGACCACCTCCCCCAAAAAACCACCCCCACCCCGCTGTGTGCCCGGGGTGCGGTGTCCTGCTGCGGGCCCCGCTGGGTGAGAAAGGGAGGGAGCTGCTGGAGAGGGCCCAGCAGACGGTGAGGGGTCTGGAGCAGCTCTCCTACGAGGAGAGACGGTGGGAGCTGGGGTTAGTCTGGGGAAGACTGCGAGGGCATCTCATCAGTGCCTATAGATATCTCCCGGGGTGCCAAGAGGATGGTGCCAGACTCTTCAGTGGACCCCAGCGACAGGATGAGGAGCAATGGCCATAGACACCAAACACAAGAAGTTTCACCTCAACAGGAAGAAAAACGTCTTTATACTGAGGGTGGCAGGGCTCTGGAGCCAGCTGCCCGGGGAGGGCGTGGAGCCTCCCTCTCTGGAGACATCCCAAACTCACCTGGAGGTGTTCCTGTGTCACCTGCGGTGCCCCAAACCCCCAGGGCAGCCTGTGGGGACTGTGAAATTTGATGGAGGGTTTCTGTAGGGGAACCATCACCAAGCTGGGGAGAGGCACGAATCCAGGTGGGAGGGAAGACAGGGATGGCTGGGGTGTCCCGAGGTGAGGAGGTGTCACTGATGGGACCAAAGAGGCAGGGACAGACCCAGAGCTAATGGAATTTAGCCCAAATTTATCCTGGAGGTAAGAAAGCGGAGAAGGGAGGCAAAAGGGCTAAGGACAGGGGAAGCAAGGAGGAGGGAGCAAGGTTTTGTTTCTTTCTTCATCAAGGGAAACCTCCTGGTAGGCCAGGCCAGAAGCGAGCCAGTGGAGGGAGAGGCACCAGAGGAAGCCTGGCAGACAGTAACAAGGTGAATAAACAATGTATTTAAGCACCAGCATCCTCAAAGTGAAAGTGTTTTAGTGGAAAATATTTTGATTTTATAACCAGCAGCTACAGTTTCTGTTTTGCTCAGCTGAGAGCGTGTTTTGGTAATACATCAGCATGAAAATGGCCAACACAGACCCTGGGGTTTGATATGGATGTGTGAGGTGCAAAAAAGCACATCTTGGTCACACAGAGCATTTACAAGGTAAAGAAACATTTTCTCTCTTCCCCACACTGACACCTGCTCTTGTAGCATGGCACGGCACCTTAAAGGCACGTAATAAATGCCATTGGAAGTTTGTTGCTGAATTGCTTGTTCAGAAGGTTTTGAGGTATGATGTTATTATTTTTCTTTAAAAACAAACACGGGGAGATTTTTTTGTGGTGATTTTAGGCACAATTCTCCGTAAGTGACAGCAAATCAGCATGGATCACATACACTGCAGAAATGCTGTTTCAGGAATGTTTGGGGTGTCTTTTTTTAAAATATTTTGTTTGCCTTCCTCTGCCAGAAAATCCCTGTGCATTAGTAACTGTGATCCAGGGTAGGCTGGGCTGGTGGGGTGGCTCCATGAAGGCAGATTTGCCTCCTGACTAAACATTTTGGCTCCAGGGAGAGGCAAACATCCCTGTGCCCTTTTCTGGGCACTAAAAACGTGTGAGGATAGAAGCTTATTTTGGGGCTCCCTGGCCTATTTTGCCACTGTCTCCACCATCCGTTCTCCAGCTCTCCCAGAGCCCAGAGGTGAGGCTGTGCAGCCACACTCTGCACTTCTCGTTTCAGTCCACTGCCCTGTCCACTCCTTCTCCAAGGAACTCTGCCTGACAGTGGCAGATCTGCCCGCTGCATCTTTCCAGCACACCCTCTGAGTGAAAGTGGTACACAGAACCTCTGGGGCTGGGTTTTTGTGGGTGCTCAGCACTTCTTAACGCCAGTTTAATCCAGTGGCATTTCCAGGAGTCATTTTTTCACTGAATCAGGCGCCTGGCTCCCTTGTAATCTCCTCACCTTCTCTGGGGTCCCAATTCTTTGTAGATTAACCTGAGATGGAGGGAGAGGCTTTCAAAATCAAAGCCCCTATCGAGTTCTGACACCCAGCTAAGTTGTTTCCATGTTTCTCTCATCCTTTTCTGTTGACTTAAAATGAGGTGCTGTTGTTGGGCATCCCTGAAAGCTGGGGTTGCTGTGGTCACCTGCAAGATGTTTGCATCCCTCAGACCATTCTGAGAGCCTCAGCCACGCTGCTCCTTGCTTGTAAAGTGGATTGGCACCTCTCTGAAGGACAAGTATGCGTTCTTTGAACCTTCAGTAAAAATAATTTGGCTCAGAGCCAACTCTAAAACACTGGATTATAGTTTTGACCTGAAGCATAGATGACAAAATGATAAATTTGCAAAACTCAGGCATTTTTCGGAGCACATGAATTCAATGGGAGTAATACCACCAACTTCAAAGGGAGCAGGATGGAACCTGTAATGTGTAGCCCTAATGACTACAATCAAATAAACTCACTTTGCCTGGGTTTTCTACCACCTTTAGCCTCGTGTGTGTGTGTCTGTGCACTTTTATGTGTGTGCCAAAGGAGTGGATCCAGGGTGCTGCCATTTCAAATCTGCTAGATTGGTGAAAATATAAATAATGATGTGGGGTGGCAAGATCTGGGAAATCTGGTTTACTTGTTTCCACAAACCAGTAAGGGAAGTGAAGAATTGAGAACCCTGAGAGATGAGATTATAGTCTCGGTGAAGCCTTCAGAAATATTTATACTTAATTCGAGTTCTTTGTGGCAACTGGTGTTTTCTTATTTATTTGAGGTGTGGCTCAATTTGGTTAAAAATGGGTGTGGAATAGCATATTTTTTGGGAAACACTAACCCTAGAATGACATCTTTGTATCCTATTTATTTTATATTCTTTTTGCCGTGTCTGGAACACTACACAGTGTCAGCAGCAGCTCATTTGTCCCCTCTGGTTGGTTCTTAACCTGACTCACTCTCCCTGCAGTTACAGGTAGGGACAGAAGAGGATGCCAGTTATGATAATAACCTCCTATTTAAGTCAACTGAATTTCTTTTGTTGGCTAATTTTCATCTGTGTTTGGTCATCACTGACCAAACTGCTCAGATTTGCAACCTTGGGCTGTGAATGCTTCTTTTCACGGAAGAAAAAGAGAAATCATCTTTCTGAGTGTTTATTCCATTTCAGAGGTATTAAAGTAAAAAAAAAAATCAAAATAAAATAGGAATGTCAGTTTTGATCAACAACTACATCAGCCCAAAATGCACCCAGAAGTCTCCTCCAGCCACAAGCTGGTGGCGTAATAGTGTGAGTGCTGACCAGCAGCACATCTTGAAACGAACAGGTAACATCCCAGAATACTGAGCTGGGAAAAAGGAGGATCTGGAAAAGGGGAGTGGCTGCATTTTTGCTTGAAATGCGTGATGAAGCTATGCCCCCACCTTATCTCTCCTCTTTAAAAATCTGTGTATAGTTGGAGCATATTTTCTTCAAAACCCAAGTGTTTCATCAAATCCCAGCTTTGCCTTTGAATTCAGGCTGGAGGAGGAAACTGGTTAAAAAAGCTGAACCCCCCACAAAATGTTGGTAAAAAAGCAGGAATTTTTTCTCAAGAAATACCAAGAATATTTTTTCCTCCTTCTGGAGACATCAAATGATGTAGCACACTGATTTGCATTGATGGAAATGAAGCTAAATGATGAATGGTTTAGAAGCTGATTCAGGAAAAGACTGAAACATGTGCCTAAATTTAAATAAGTAAGTGCACCGGAATTACTCATGTGCCTAAAAATTAAATATCTGTTTAAATACACTGCTAAACTGGAGCCTAAGGGTATGGTTTAAAGTTAAGGCTAAACTAGTCTAGACAGTAGCTGCTGCTGAAAGTGTTTTTTCTTCTCCTGGTTGACTTCCCTGAAATGCCCATCCTGGAGTAAAACCAACACAGCTTGTTGACAATAACAGCTACTTCCTCAACAACTTTGAAAAGTGTCCATTTCTCATAAAAATGAAAGTAAAAGTCTCAGTTAATGCTAAAATCCACGGAGATGGGCTGGAGTCAGCTTTTGTGCTAACATGCAGCCCCTATTTGATTTCACAAGCTCCAGCCTGTTGGAGACAGAACAGAGGGGAGCAGTTCTCACGCTGACTGGGATGCTTTTATTTCCTGTGCTCGTGGGCTCTTCCATCCTGCCAGCGATAGCCAGGGGGAAGGGAACAGCCGAGAAAATGTGTCAGTGAAACCGAGCTGGCTGCAAAGCAACTGACAGCACACGGGGTGCTTTGGGCTGCTGGCCCCTCTCAGTGGGATGCAGGAGGTGCTGGAGTTTTGGGCTGCTGGCCCCTCTCAGTGGGATGCAGGAGATGCTGGAGTTCTGGGCTGCTGGCCCCTCTCAGTGGGATGCAGGAGATGCTGGAGTTCTGGGATGCTCACCCTTCTCAGTGGGATGCAGGAGATGCTGGAGTTTTGGGATGCTCACCCTTGTCAGTGGGATGCAGGAGATGCTGGAGTTCTGGGATGCTCACCCTTCTCAGTGGGATGCAGGAGGTGCTGGAGTTTTGGGCTGCTGGCCCTTCTTAGTGGGATGCAGGAGGTGCTGGAGTTTTGGGATGCTGGCCCTTCTTAGTGGGATGCAGGAGGTGCTGGAGTTTTGGGCTGCTGGCCCTTCTCAGTGGGATGCAGGAGATGCTGGAGTTTTGGGCTGCTGGCCCTTCTCAGTGGGATGCAGGAGATGCTGGAGTTTTGGGATGCTGGCCCCTCTCAGTTGGATGCAGGAGATGCTCGAGTTTTGGGATGCTGGCCCCTCTCAATTGGATGCAGGAGATGCTGGAGTTTTGGGCTGTTGGCCCCTCTCAGTGGGATGCAAGAAACACTGTAATTTTGGGATGCTCACCCCTCTCAGTGGGATGCAGGAAACACTGGAATTTCAGGATGCTTGCTTCTCTCAATGAGATGCAGGAGATGCTGGAGTTTTGGGATGCTGGCCCCTCTCAGTGGCATGCAGGAAACACTGGAGTTTTGGGATGCTGGCCCCTCTCAGTGGGATGCAGGAAACACTGGAGTTATGGGATGCTGGCCCCTCTCAGTGGGATGCAGGAAACACTGGAGTTATGGGATGCTGGCCCCTCTCAGTGGCATGCAGGAAACACTGGAGTTTTGGGATGCTGGCTCCTCTCAGTGGGATGCAGGAGATGCTGGAGATTTGGGATGCTGGCCCCTCTCAGTGGGATGCAGGAGATGCTGGAGTTTTGGGCTGCTGGCCCCTCTCAGTGGGATGCAGGAGTTTTGGGATGCTGACCCCTGTCTCCTGCGAGACTGACTGGTATTTTTCTGGAATAAAGCCATAGAGATCTCAGTCTCTCACTGCAGACACTGAAAGGCAGCAGAGGTCTGAGGACCCCAGGTATCCTCCAGGTAAGTTTTCTGTGGAAGGAGGAAAACTGGGGCCTGTGGATTTCCATCATGGACCATTTGTGCTGCTGCCATGGACCTTGGCTGCCTGCCTGTGAGGGCTTTGTGATAAGACCCTGAGCACTGATCTAGCAGGTTTTTAATCAAATGTTTCCATTGGCTTTAATATGTTGTACCCATCAGATTAGAGTCACTCAGCAGAACTCCAGCCTTCCACACAGTGTCTCATTTATCCTTGTTCCTGCCATGTGCCCAGCTCTGCTCTGCTGACGTTGGTTCTGGTTGTGCAGTCCTGTTGTGGGGTTTTTATTCTTTTTTTTCTTTTGGGTGGGGGGAGTGGTG
Organism: Monarcha castaneiventris obscurior; assembly: GCA_026261815.1. Classification (NCBI taxonomy): domain Eukaryota; kingdom Metazoa; phylum Chordata; class Aves; order Passeriformes; family Monarchidae; genus Monarcha; species Monarcha castaneiventris. The sequence goes on from JAMPIT010000541.1 coordinate 1,313,611, forward strand.
CAATTAGCTTGGTTGAAGCAACTAGGCCAAGGAACATCGAGCAGTAAAATAAAGTCTTGATGACATATTTGAACTCTTGGAGACCATGGGTTATCTGATCTGCAAGGTCACTGCTATTCTCTGGGAAAGTTTAAAAGAATCTGCTCCTGTTTCAAGCTTAAAGGGCCCTTCTTGACAATTTTAGGATGCAAATTCAGTTTTTCTGTACGTACATGCAGTTGGTGAGGGTTTCAGACTATTTAGTACCTGTATTTTTATTTCCTTTTCTTTTAACTGCTCATCAAAAGCAAACAGAATAGAATTAATTTTAATGAACAGAAGGAAAAAGTGACTCCAGTGAGGCTCCTTCTGCTACCAGAACAGAATGAAATGCAGAAAGGAAAATAACAATAATATGAAAATGAGAAACCTACAAAGAACTTAAACATGCCTTTTAATCATTTAAGCTGTCATCAGTAGCAGAAATAAGGAATTATATTTCAGACATGACTTATACCAGGCATGCCTTAAAAAGAAAAAGGCAAATTGATAGTGCCTGAAGAGTCTGTGCCTGGGAATAAAAAAGTGCAGAATTAGGCCCTGGGAAGCCAAGTGTCTTTTCCACTGCTCAGTCTGTAGAAGAAAATAAATGATGGCCCTTGATCTTTAGCAGCTCTAACAGACGGACTCGGGGAAGCAGGAGGAGAATAACATCAGTGACAGTTTTGTCCTTCTGTGTTTCTGAAAAGCCAAAATGTTAGGAGCTATTCCGTTTCAAAGATTCGTTATGGATATGATTAGCTTAACAGTGTTCTCCTGTAATACAGATCATAAAGTCCCGTCAGAACGGAATCGAATGCTAAAAAAGTTGCATAATAACTTTCACAGACCATTAAGCTTTAAGGCTACAGCGTGGGAGTTTGCTACAAAGAGACCCTCTTACAGCAGCAGATACTTTAAGTGAGAGGTATTTCCCACCCCGGGCTTTATTTGCTGCCAAGTCTGATTTCTGGCTGTGTTTATGTTCCTATATGGGCTGGCTTAGCTTGGCAATGGGGTTGCTGCAGTGGCACGAGCAGAGCTATAGGAAGGGATTGGGCAGGCTGTTATTTTCCTTTCATGGGAAGCTGAAAATGTAAACTCCTGGCCATTTTATCCTTGCTGGCTGTAGCAGAGTATCCCCCCTCTGTTTCCCTCCTATTATAGTAACAGCATTATTCAGCAGGATGAGGTTCCCGGTGTCTTTCCTGCCGCTCTCTGTGCTGTTGGGAACAAGGATAGTGCACTCCCTTGCCTCAGGGATTATGAATTCAGTGTCCTTAAGGAACACGCAGTTTATCTACAAAGCAATGCACTACTCGTGCCATAAAAATTCCTTATCACCCGGCAGGAATATGGATTCAGATCCATTTCTTGGGCTCTCTGTAGGTATCAGAGTTTAAGGAAGGGATCCTATTACCTTGCCATTATCTCCTTGGGCTGGTTTTACCCTGGTATAATTCCATGAAGCTGCTTCTGACTCAGGTGGGGAATGATTGTGTGTGTGGACTTGATGAAGTTACAGTGATAGCAAAATGTGAGCTGCAGTCTCAGGCGGGGAAAATCTTTCATTTTCCATTGATAAAAAGTTTATGATTAATCACCGGCTTGATTGCATTGCCCTTTAATTAAGCTTGTTAAGTGCCGAAAGTGGGGACTTTGGTGTGCTTTTCCTTTGCTATCTCCTGACCGTGCCTCTGCTGGTGTGATTTTATAGAACCGTAGGATCATTTAGGCTGGAAAAGATCATCAAGTTCAACTGTTAAAAAAGGTCTTGCAGTGATTTCCCTTTCCCGTAAGACTCCCCAGGCATTTAATTCATATTACTCCCTGCTGATGCTGCCACAGTTGGAACCACCCTAGTGGAAAGCAAAAATATAGGTGAAAAAATGTGTTGGTTTCAAACCTTGGGATTTTCTTCTACAGAAAACTGCTGATTCTAAGCACGGATCTATAGCACAGGCAGCTGATCCCAGCAGTTTGTGGTAAACTTCCTCACACAGGATCCCACTGCACCTCACAAGCTCACCAAAAATGCCACCACTGACTGCAGGAGAGCCAGGGTTGAGCATGGCAGCTCCTCAGCACAGACCCCATGGGTCAGGATAGTTCCATCCCAAGCCACGGGAGCCAGGTCCATCTCTGGTGAGACAGGTCCTGGCAAGATCAAGAGACAGAATGACAAAGGGAAAATTTTAGTTCTGAACACAGTACCTAGGAGAAGAAACCGTTTCAAATCTCAGCATGACCTCCCTGCAGAAATAAAGGGTGTTGATGATGCCTGGGCTGAAAGATTCTGCTCCCTGAGGTCTGGGATTCCTTCTGACAATGAGCCATTTTAACCCCTTTGTTTTTCTTCCTAGTGCTGGTGCTTTCCACTGAATCACGCCCTTGTGGTAACTGTGGTGAAGCACTGTGCCCCCCAAAAATCTCCCCCATTCCCACAGTGCTGCCAGCCCAAGGAGAAACAGTCTTGATAGAAATCCCAGCAGGACTCTTGAGCTCCTGCACTGAGAAGTGAAAATTCGAGCACCACATGTGGAGCTTGCAAGTGCAGCTTCCCTTGGTCCCAGCCTACCCTCTGTGCCAGGCAAACGTTTTCTGACTGGTGGTTATTGTCCTTCCAGCAGAAATGTAGCAGCAATAAAGTGTCAATTGAAATATCACCAACCAAAGGAAAGGCCAGGGCGCTGTGCTTCAGGGGGGCTCCCTCACAGGAGTGCAGGAAGCCTCAGCTCCTTTTGTCCTGAGGAGGATTTGGTGGCTGGGCTCAGCGAGGAATGGCCACGGGACAGGGTGATGGAAAGGGACCAAACCCCCTCAGGACTGGGTGCCATCACTGTGCCTCAACCCACCTGAAAATCCAAACTTCACCCACTTTCACAAGGAGTTCGCTGCCTAGAGAGACAATCACTCCCAAACCAGGACAGACTGAGACCTTTGATGGTATCAGCCTGAAGATAAGGAGGAGACCTGCCAAGCCAGATGTTGGTTTCACTGCGTGCCTAGCAGGCAGCCCCGGAGGCATCCACCCTTTTACGGGTCACCCTCAGGAAAAGTCACTGCTAAGATTCACCCACTAGAAAGCACAGGCAGGAGCTGGAAGAGGGCAGGGATCGGGCCCCAGGTCTGTTAGCCCACTCTGAGTCCAGCCTTCTGTGGCTGCCCGTGACCATTGTGGGGCTGTTCCAGACGGCACTGTCAAACTTCCAGGCCTCGCTCCAGTGGAGCTCCTGCAAACACCAGTCAGACACAGGTCTCTTCTGCTCCAGTGCATCTTATTAGCAGGAAAACCAGATTCTCAACTCAGCCTGCATCTTCTACCCTGCCTTTCTGACAGAAGAGTGTTTAGAAACCCTCTCTGCCGCCTTTGCTCCCAAGCTGAGGGAGCCCAACCAGCTCGGGGCCCTGGCTCCGTTCATGGTGTAGTTATCTCATATGTCTGGCTCAGCTGATCAGGGGAGAGATGGAATTACACCCAGGTATGCAATTTTGGACTAGTTTAAATGATATCACGCAATAATAGTAATGATAATGATGATGATATCTTATGCCATATGTGAGAAAAATTAGCTATTGTCTCAGGACGCACCTGACGAGCAGCACAATGCAGTGTTATGTGCTTAAGAGGGAGAATACAAGTTACTTCACTCATTTTCATCTCAGCCTAGGGCTTAAATCTGGGAGACAGAATCGTCTGCATGAGAAATGTGGCATGAAGCATCAGCCGGGGCTGATAGGAGCTGCAGGCTCCCACACAGCCCACCCCAACGATAGCACTATCAGATGGAAAGGGGTTATACACAAAGTGTAGCCTTGCAGCCTCAGCTGAGTATCTTTGCAATGGTTTCCCACATCACTTAACAGCTTGTTTAACCTATCATGATTAACCAGCAGGCTCTGCAAGAATTTCCCACAATCAGTAAAAATGCAGCAGAAGGCCTGAAGGACCATGGTGGAGGGCAAACACAGTGATGGACAGTAAGTGTGTGTTCATGCCTCTCCTGAAAAGTACCCACAGCTATCTGGGTTCCAAAGCGCTGCAAATTCCTTGCCAATATTTTAGTTTCGACCCTTTCCACATATATTGCAGTCAGGTTTAGGAAAAGCAGCAGAAATCTTGAAGTCCTATTACACGTATGGCGGAGCTTTGCAAAGCCACAGTTTTTTCTCAGGCTGCACAAATTATCAGTTATCTCTCTGTCATTCTCAGAAAAAGACTTGATCTTGAAGTGATTGCAGGGAGGTCTTTTGCTTGAGTCTGTAAAGACTTTCATGAAATGTGGCCTTATAATAAATAAATGCCTTATCTCATATGCCAACTTACTTTATATCAAATTCACCTGGAGAAAGACAGCATGTTTGTTTTATGATGCTTTTCACCTCCTTTTTACCATGCACCTTTGCCTGTTTACTCCTTTGCAAAGTTTGGCACTTGGTAATGGATCTTCCAACCACGCAAGTTAGAAAATTCCCCTCTCTGTTAAGATCAATGATTTCTTCTCCTTCTAATTCCAAACTGCTTTCTTTATCATGAAAATTTTAAATTTCCGTAAATAGCCATCCTGAAATCTAGGTGAATGCGAAACAAAACTAAAAACAAAGTGAGAGGAAGTACAATGTGCAGAAATAACCCAAATGCAAAGCCTGTATTCTTTCAGGAGGTGCTGAGCACCCCTGAGAGCTGCTTGCATTGATAACGTTCAGCAATGGAGGTGCAAAAGCATCCTACAAGGCCCCTTTAAAACAGCCCCTGTCAAGCCTGCCTTCTTAGATCAAAGTCCAAAACTATGCTCTATCAAGCCACAAAACTTTAGTCACAGAGATGCAGGAAGGAAGGGCTGGCAGATGAAGGTGACAGATAGCAGAAGTGTTTCTTAGAGGAGAACTCTAGTTACTTAAATGCTGCTCAACTGAAATATCGCCTTTCCACAGCTCAGCTCCTGGACACCCAAAATGATGTTATTCCACCCAGAGAGCTGGCGCAGGGTACGTCAGCAGTGAGGTAATATTGACAGACAAACACAGCCATTGTATTCACAAACGTTCTCCTCACGGAGCAAAGAGCATTGTGGCAGCATACACTTACTGCCAGCATGGTAGACTGCAATGTAATCAGTGCCTTGGATGCATTGGGAACACAAACACAAATAGATTAGCTAACAACCAAATTGTATTTATCTTGCCTGACAGGGCTCGCTCCATAGTGAGTCACTTTCTGATCGCATGGCGCTGCCATCCCGGCTGCTGGGCGATGGCTGCTGCTGAGGAGGAGCTCCAGCAGCCCAAATGCTGCCGAGGCAGCAGCGTGGGCACCGAGGCTGATCCCCGGGAGATGCGGTGCAACCAGCGGCTGCATTCCCTGGGCCGGGAATACTCGGCCTCCTGGGCTCCTTACAGCTCTCACGGGGCTCTCGTGGGAGCAGAGCTGGTTTTGGGGTGGGATCACAGCCTCCTCCTTGTGCTGTCCATGCTCTGCTGGCTGCAGCATCCCTCACCTCCAGAGTCCTGGGCGGGAAGAGCAAAATCCTTGCTCTGCTGACCCCGGGAGCGCTGGAAGCCCTGGGATGCAGCCGAAGGTCAGCTTCAGCCGCCCTGCTGATCCCTGTCTTTACCTGCCCCGAGGCGAGGGCCTCCCAAGCAGCCAGCACAGGTATCGATGGCCAGAGCTCGGCACAAGCCAGTGTTCCAAGGATTTCTCCAGGAGCCTGGGTGCTTTTGCTGGCCGCGGTCTGCGCCACCCAGCGAACTCCGGCACGTCTCCATGACCTGCATGGATTTGGGATCCGCAGCACTGACGGATCTATTTGTTGGAAATCAATGGGGATGTGCAGGAAACTGCATCTCCCAGCACCGCTGCCTTGAGGATTAAAAGCGCCTCGCGTTCATAATGAGAGTAATTACCTTGTTCGAAAATAGTTGTCAACTTAATGTTAAATAAGAAAGCTTTGCGTTGAGGTCATTCGGGTTCCAGGTGAAAACGTGCTGGGGAAGACAAATATTCAAAGCAAGAATGGGCATGAATGTGATTGGGCTTGGTTCTGATCAAGTTTACATTTGTTTAAAGGCCCAGCCCAAAGCCTGTGAAAGTCATTTGGAATAAATCAGCTGGAGTCAATGGGATTACCCTACTGTCAGCCCGGTATGGGTGAGATCCATTTTCTGTTTGTGGTTTTCCTTTTCACACATTGAGAGGGAGTCAGCGCGAAGGGCCATTGATTGTTTTGTAAAACATCCTTTGGATTCAGGGGGAGCCCGCCTGCCTACAGGATATGGCCCATAAAGGCACCGGGATGCTGAGGATTCCTCCCTCTGGATGTGCCTCATCTGCCAGGGGTAATCAGAGAGTTAACAGCTCTGGCACGGAGAGCCAATTGGCGATGGGAGAGCCCAGCCAGGCATTAAAAAACAGAACTAAAGGATAAGTTAAACCTCATTCTTCCCGGGAACCCCGATGGGTGACACTTGTCTCTTATCACCTCGGCGTCCTGCTCTTTCATCAGAACCGATTACTTCATTTCTCTTTTCGTGAGTGGCTGGTGATGCTTTCATGGAAAACCAGTCCATGGAAATGCTGAATACCTGTAAGTCAGAAGAAGGGAAGGATGCAAACCTGCAGTTTTCCCATGGCCTGAAAATGACTCCCTCCCTGGCTTAGGGCAGCCACAGGTATGCTGTTAATTTTAAGTCCTCTTGCCAGAAGGCTATAAAATGTCTTTTCATCTTACGTTACATAAGTATCCAACAAATAAGAAGACTGTTATTACAAAGGCAACCACACAGAAAAAAGGTTTCATTTACTCTGAAAACCTGCATTAAAGACTTGTGATGTCTCTGTGGAACTTGTAGGTTGCTGTGTACTGTTGGAGAGGAAAATCCATTGGATTGTTTTTTTTTTTTTTTCTTTCAAAAAAAGAAGTAAATCTGATGCAACATCAAATTGGAATGCTGTGAGGAACCACCCGTGTGATAAATCTACTGTTAATCATGGTGATAATTTGCTCTCAAAGACGATGAGCTTCTATATTCTTTCAGCTTAACAGGCAGCATTCTGGAAAACAGTGCTAATATTAAGCACTCTCTAATTAAGCATCTCAAAGATCCTTCTGAACTAGGCAGAAAAGATTGATACATGTCAGGAGTGAGAACTGTGAGGTGACATCTTAAGACATGAAACCACAACTGAGTCTGACGATGCTCAGGAATTGAGAGAAAGTGCTCAGCAGCCACAGCAAGGGTCCTCAAAATCCTTATGCTTCTTGTCATCAAGGAAATAATTCTGCTTGGCTTCACTGGGTGCTGAATGGTTGCTTTGCACTTTGACCCGGTTTTCTCCAGGATAATTAGGTGTGTTTTTGGGCCAGTGAGGCAGACATTGCGACAGTGAGGTAAGGCACAGGAGGATGCCTCTGTGGAGGTGATTCAGCACACATTCAGCACACCTCTCAGCAATCCAGGCATTCTTCCTGAAGTTGTTTCATTGTGTTATACCCTTCTACATCTTCACAAGTTGATTAGCGTCGGGTATATTTGAAATATGTCCTAAATCAGTTAACTTTCAGGCAGCAAGGCATCCTCACCTGCTCATTTCACAGGGGAAAAAAAGAAAAGCCCCAAACAATAGAAATGTCCATGTGAGTGTTGACATCCTGCTTGTGAACCAATATTGTCACAAGCAATAGGCTTGGAGAGAACAAGCCAATCAATGAATATGAACTGACTTACACTGAGCTGAAATTAGATCCAATATCCTGATTGAAGTTATTACAATTAACTAAATAAATACACAAGCCCAGGTAATTAATTTTGTCGTACCATGGTGCCTAGAGGCCACATCTGAGGCTGAGAGACATCTATACTAAGCACTGAAAATACATGCAGTAAGATACAACCCTGATCCTGAACAGCTTGCTGCTCATATAGACAAAAGGAACAAAGGACTGGGGACAGAAATCATTCTTTATTGCCTCCATGTCAGAGAAACTGGCCCAGAGAAATTGAATTGTCTTGCCCAACACTGTATAAGAATTATTTGGCAGGACTGAGAAGCAAATGGGGAACATCAGTATCCACTTCAGGGTCTGCCCGCCCTTTCTCTAGCACAAACTCCTTTTTTTTTTTTTTTAACCAGGAGGCTTCTCAGGCCCAAGACAGCCCTGAACTCCTGTTTCTTTACATTACATTACTACTCCTTTCAAGCACAGCACGGGGCAGGAGCTTTTGGTTTCTGAGGTCTTTGGTGAGCCTGTGTCCTGTCCACCTCACCTCTGCTCCCTATTAACCAATCATATTTCTTCAGCAAAAACTCAAGGCCTCAAAAGCACAAATCCATGAGCACCCACATTTCTGCTGACGGCTTTCACTTGGTTCAAGAGCTCCCACACATTCTTCCTTAAACCTGGGAGTCAAGCTTTGCCTCCTTTATGTACATTTGGAAATCAGCTGAGTAGGGAGAACTTTGCAAATCTCACTGCAAGGGGAGCAAATGTGTCTTGTAAATCTTGTAGAGGCATCTTCAAGTGTTACAGACTTAAATCCAAGACATTTGCTCTGGCCTTTCTCCCTCTACTGTCTCTCAACCTTGGTTCTTTCAAAATCAATGGTAAAATGGTGGTGGCTTTAATTTAATCTAGAATTTCATCTTCTTCTCCAGACAAGCCATTCACAGTTCTCAAAGTTTCTTTCCCCCTTTTTCAGTAGAGAACAAACCTGAGGAGAAGGCTGAAAATCTGAGATTTCAAAAGTACTGTTCTATGTCTTTAACCTCAGATTTGTGGTCCAGACCCTGATAGATTCATTTTGCAGTCAATTAATTATCATTTGCGTTTGAGGAGGTTTGAAAAATTGGCTCAAAATAAATAGTCTGTTCTTCTTGCAGCCTTAACTATGGAGGTATTTGTAGTGATTCTGTAATGAAGATTTCTGTTTCCAGCAGTTTAGCTATAAAATATGACTTTATGTGAATCACTGAGTCCATCTGGAACTCCAAAAAGCCAATGTCTGTGCCATCTTCCCGGCCATAAAATTATTTTCTGCCTCTTTGCCAGACTGGATGTTCTAGGAAAGGTCCAACTGACAAATTACAGAACAGTGCATCGAATAATAATTTTTCTCCCAGATAGTCACATGTCTGAAACAAAATTTTCCTTTGGGTAGCATGGATATATAATTTGAATGCATGCTTATTTCCTAGTTCTGGAATATTTATTTAACTGAAATCCTGCAGTTATAAGAACTGAAGAAAAAGATGGCCTGGACATCTCCCTTTTTGATGCCTCCTGGCTGCAAGAGTGAAGAAAAAAATAGTCCTCTGTGTTTGATGGATGCAAGAACAAGCTTTTCCAACCATGGAAAAGCTTCTGGAGATGCAAGTGAGGTTTTGATCCCTAGCCCCAGTGTCATCCATCCTGTAAAACCTTCTGGTTTTATGATTTCAAACAGGTCAGTGAGAGCGAGGTGGGAAACTGCAGTTTCAAAAGAAGCACCACAGCAGTGTTTCAGCAGAAAATCTCGTGATTTCAAAGGGAAATCTAATATTGGTCCTGGATCCCTTGCAGATTCCTTCAGGTCCCAGCACCTCTGCCTGTCACAGTGGCTTGGTGCTCAGACCTGGAGCACGCAGCCACTCCACAGGCTGCACGTGGCCACCATAACCCTAAACCCAGGGTGCCGCTGCGAGGAGAAGTCCTCAGCCATGAATGAGAGATATTTTCCATTTTCAGCTCCGTGTCATATGAATGGAAATTGTGCAACTTGCTCAGGCTGGTGCAGTTTTGGGCTGTGCATTTGCTGGTGTGAACAGGAACACGGGAGCTGTTTTCTGTTTCCTGTGTTTGAGCGTGGTGCAAACATGATCCCGGGCCTTCTGCAGCGCTGCTCGCTGAGACACCCTTTCTTTAGGAAAGCAATTCGGGAAGAACAACAAAGAATTCTTCCTTGCAGAAAAGGTTTGTGGTTGCCTTGCCAGCTCTCAAAATTAAAACTATGTTCCAGTCAAAAATGCCTATTCAGGCTGACATCAAAGAGAAAAATGTGAGCAGGTCAGGGAGTTTAATTTCCATGGCACTCGCATTTGTGATTCACATGTCGGGCGCAGTAATGACTTACATGCCCATTGGCAATAATGGAATAGAGGCCCAGTGTGGACACAAAGGGACAGGATCCCGAGGTAGCAGCAAGGGGATGGATTCTGTGTGGGGTGGGATGCGCGGAGCCCCTTGAAGCTGGGTGGTGTCACTCGGAGCACGGGCCGCTGGTCTTTCTCACAGCAGCGTTTCCATCAATGAGAACCTTGTGGAGCCCCATGGCCTGGGCTGAGGCTTTTGGGAATGATGCTCACGGGGGGCCTGATGCCGTGAGGGCTCCTTTTCATTGTCAAGAGACTGGGTCCTTGTATGTGCACTGAACATAGCGGGTGACTCCCGAAAATCTGGGTCTCGGGGCTTATTTCCTGAATCCTCTGAGGTGTGTTTTCATACCAACTTTGTAACTTCTCAAAACCTCCAGTCCAGGTGAAGGGCTGTGTCGTGAGGTTTGAAAGCAGAAGGTATGTAAACTTTTTAACAGTGTCTGTATATTCTCCTACTACTCCTTATTTGCTTTTCTCATGGGACGATCCAAGTAGGCATTACACACTGTTGATAAATAGATTTTCAGCCCATTTCATTTAACCATTACTGCATTTCCATATCAAAGATTTTACACTTGGCATGCCCGAGCCTATTTTATTTGTAATCTGTTCTCAAATGAGAAGTTTGGAATGTTTTTTTCATTATGTGTTTCATCTGCAATGAACTGCCCTCGTGTTATTTTTTAAGATGAGATCTTATACGCTACCTCAAGTCATTCTACAACTCATAGGCTCTTATTTATTCTGGCCTCCTAATCTAACACAATTTCTGTGTTGAAACTTGTTGCTATTTTTTTTCCAAAGATACACCATAGGATGCTAAGCATGTGCTCTATATCAAAGTGCAAATATAAACTAGTTGATAGTCTCTAGTCACACCCTGGATAGGTGTGGCATTTGGGAATTTTTCACTTGCTGGCTGGAGATCAGAATGTGCTTAACATGGTTCCACACACAGGATCTCGGCTGGGAGAGAACTGGTTGGGGCTTTTTGGGGTTTGGTTTTGGGGGTGGTGGGGTTTGGTTTTTTATTTTTTAAATTTTTCATGTCTGTTGTTTGAAGGGTTGGGAGCTAAATAGTTGTACTGTTTCCAGAAACAGATTTTCACATGTTTGGCTATATTTAGAGCTGCAGTTGGGAGATTTGAGGGTATGATAATCCAGTGCCTCACTGTCTTTCCTTTTCTCTTTCTATCACTTCATGATGGACAAGCTTGATTCCAGTGTCAGCCTAAGGCATGGTGCAGAGCTGCACCACTCCAAGAGAAACTCCAAGGAGGAAGTATGACTCAGAGAGCTGCAATTCCTTCCACAGTTCCTCCTTGTTCCAGCCAGGGAAGTAAGTTACTTCGGCATTTGAGCTGCTAGACTGAGGCTTGCTTCTGCCCTGGTGCTCCCAAGCCTCAGCTTGCAGGACAGAGAGAAGAGGGACAAAGGTCTGTGCCAGGATGAGGGGCCACCAACCTGGGAAAGGCCTGGGACCACTCAAGCCCCCTGTGGGGTTTCACTGGGGGCAGTCACCTTCCAGCCACCCACCTTTAACACCAAGAGCCAACCACCCACCTTTTTATGCTTAGAGACTGGCAGAAAATTTGCAGGCAAGCATTTTCTCACTGAAACAGAAGCACTAATGAGGGCATTCCCAGTGAAATGTTCAAAATCAGTGTTTCCTCACTGGTAGTGCCACTCTGAGGCCTGAGGACATCCCCTGATGTAGGATCTGTTTGCAAATGGTGCACATGACTCTTTCACCTGCCTGACATTCTGCTCAGCATCAACATGCTTTGAGGAAAAACATCAAATAATAATAACAATAATAATGAAATTCACAGCCCTTTTTTGAATATTCTTTTTCATGGATGGCAGAAATGCTGTACTATGGAGGGATCTTCAACTGAGCACTATTTTTAAAGAGTTTTTAATATGGCAGTGAAATACTATGTTAGCTGAGGCAATGTCAGTTGAGAGCATAGACTAAATACTGAAAGATAAAAGGGGCCAGGAGAACAAGAGAGAAATTTATCCATATGCACATCAGCTAGATGATCCAGGTAGGAATAAGACCTCAATACTTGTTATTAAGCCCTCTAGGATTACCAGGGATAAGTTTTCAGGAAGTATATTGCAGTTCAAAAAAAAAAAAACAAAAAAAATCCAACCCAAAACCAACAGCAAAAAAACCAACAATGAAACAAAACCAGGAGCAAGAATCGACTTCAGAAAACAGATCTGGCCCTCATGTGGTGTTCAGCAGCACAGATACACACACTCACACTTCCTGCCTGAGTTATATCAGTTTCAAAAATAGCCTGTGAAAGAAGATTCGGGCTATTGGAGCAACTTCTGCTTTCAGCAAAGTGGACTGAAACATGGAGCTGAGTTTATACCTCCATGTGTGATTCGAGGTACCCACATGTATAAAGCTCATCCTTCTGCTGCGAGCTCTGAATGGCATCAGTGCTAATTCACCTGGGTACCTGACAGATCTCCGGAGAGATGTAGAAAGAGAAACACCACTCACTTGAGCTGGTCTTTACTCCTACACCGAAAATAAATGATGTACAGGAAGCCTGCAGTTCAAAAATGCAGAGGTGGCTTTTGTTTTGCATCTGTTTATTCAGGTATTTTAAACAGGCTTAGTTAAAATAATCAGTTGAGCCTTTCCGACAACTTTGTAAGAAAGCCTTATGTGGCTAATTCTTAAATATCATCAGACAGCAGGCTAATTGTGTCCAAGTGCACATTGTTGCCCCAGGTTGCAGATAACTTCCTGTGTTGAAACGACGACTTTAGAGAGCGATATCCTCGTAGACAAGGAAATATCATCTTCCAGCCCTGCTGGGTCTTACAGCAATCTGTGAGGACTCCCTTCAGCTGCCTGTCTGTGCTTAGCCGAGGTATTAGACACATTCAGGATGCTTTAAACTTATGCACCTTCTAAGTCACTGGATGGGTTTGAGTTCACATAGCCAGCTGATTTAGTCGTGTCTCTGGTGCTAACAAAAAGTGAATATACTGACCTGCCAGGAATCAATCAAAAATATGGCAACAGAGCCCTTAGTGGGCCAGGGTATGTACCCTTTTGAACAGAAGTAAATTCAAAATAACTCCATGAAGTCAAGTCAGGGGAGAACTTAGTCCCCCTGATAAGTAATAAAATAAAATTGGCTGGATGACTCACTGTGAACAATTCAGTGAAAATATTATCTGTTTTGTATACCCTTCCTTTTTCTTTTCTCCACATTCCTCTTTCTCTTCCTCATCCCCCTTTTAGCCTTTTCCGCCTTGTGATGCCACACCAAGAACCCTCAAGAACCAGAGTGAGGCAGATGACAGAGTGAGAGGTTTGGAGAGGATAAAAACAAGCCACTGCTGGAAGTGCAGGAGATGGTAAAATCCCAATAATCCATATTGATATCTGACATGACTGACAAAGGAAAGGCTCATTCCTTGCATTGTTTGGGTTCCTGAGAGTGCCCCTTGCCTGCTCCATTGTACAATATAGCCCAGATAAAATGCAGCTGCAAGGGGGAAAAGGTGACACTGATCCTGCTCTAAATAGGAGTCAATACTGTGCTCATGGCTGCAGTGTCTGAAAGCAAGATATACTATTGCTGCTGCAGGACAAAGTTCATGGAATATCAAGTGTTGATAGTCTGTGCTCAGAGTCTGTAAATGTATGTACAAATGGGTCACATCCACAGCTGGCATCTGTCTGGCTCCAGATCTGGTCCAGTAAGTTTCTAAAGAGTAGTTCACGACAGACCATTGAAAACTTCCAAAGACAGTCCCAGGGCACATGACAGAAATGGCCAAGTGGGACAGCACAGTAGAAGAAAGAAATCCTGTGGGTTCATTTCTTTAAAGCATAGAAGTCATTAATCATTTCTATTCCTTTCCATTTGAAACAGCTGCCTGCCTGCATTTGCTAAGTAACTGCTTTCCTAACCACACAGCAACCAAGCTGTGGGCCCCAGAATGCTCATGCTTCCAGATATTAATAAACAATTTCCCTCCTTCACTGTGTCAATGAAAGCACGTTAACATTCTTAGCATCTGGTTTTGGTAGGGAAATAAAACGCTGACGGTTCCACACTTTATGAATTCCTTCCCCCAGAAAAATCTCTCTTAACTGCTTGTCTTCCCAAGCGAGGCTCCGGAAGTTCAAAAGCTGGGCGCGTCAAAAATCTCAGCGGCCTTCTACCCATCACCTGCGATGCAGGATGTTGCTCGTTATCAAATTAGAAAATGACCTCTCCTGTGGCGCTCGCCCGCTCATCTTCTGGCGAATCTGAGCGACACTTCCCACGCCAGCTCGCTCCTTCCCGAGCTGCGGCCGCTGTCATCTCCGCGGGCGGCTGCAATTAGCGGAATGCCAGCCAGCAGGTGGAGACGCACGAAAGCAATCCCGATCCATGGACAGCCTGCCTTGACATCGCATTCCCATAGCCCCGGCCAGGCGCTCCGGCGGGCCGCAGCCAGAAAACATCGCCATTGGCTTGATGGAAAAGTTGAGAGCTGAAGTCTTGGCTTGCTGACAGAACATGTGACGGAGCAGCCCCGGCCGGGCTGAGGAGCCGTCCTGCACCTTTCATGTCTCAGTGAGTGCTGCAGGGAGGCGGGGAGGGGCGCCGGGGGCTGACTCTGGCCTGACCTCGATTCATTCCGATTGTTCCACAGCTCAGAGCTGCCTGTCAGCCTCAGCTGTGCCGAGTGATGCAGGGAGCCACACGCACTCCGGGCTGGGCACCTTCCCTGCCGGCCCTGTGCTGCGCAGAGCCGGGGGGCTCCGCTGCTTGGGACCCCCAGGTGCTTTTCCACCTCTTTGCTGCAAAAGTGCAGCCTGGGATGGGATGAAAACAGCTCTGCTTCCTCTGTTCCTTTCCTAACTCCTCCCACCCAGTGTTTCCTCTGTCGGAGTGGAAACACCATTGTGATGGCTGTTTCTGAAGTGTCCCTGCCAAGATCGGGAAGTGTGGAGGGACACAGAAGTGTGAGGAGGGGGAAAGGGAGCCTGGGAGTCATTTAGGGAGTGGGGAAGCTGTTTACATGAGATTGGGAGCAAATCCAGGGACAATTCTGTGTCATCTTCAAGCCAGTGGTTAAGTTTCTAGCTCTAATGTCTCTAGAAATGATAAGAAACCGCAGTACTGGCTCTGCAGAATACCTGATGTGAACTGATTACCTTCACTGGAAACATGCACACGATGGGAGCCAAGCCTAAATGCCATGCCACAGAATGCTGTGGCATGCCCTTACAAACCCCTCCCTTACACCAAAAATGATTGCTCAGGCTGTGGAAGACAAATTTTAAGTGACAGGACATGTCAGCATCCACACGAAGGTATGGAGTGAGGGAAGGAGATGGTGTAATAAATTAGGAGAGCTTTGAAAATTGCAAAAATCACCTGCAAACATTGTGAGAGATTTCAGTGTTTGAACACACGACATATTATCAAATTATATTCATTGTGGAGATACCTGAAAACACGGTGTCTTGTTTTACAACTCAAGACCCCCCCCAGCACTTAATGTTTTGCAATGAGTTTGTCGGAGTTTGTTATTTTTCCTTCAAATGAGAAAAGCTCTTCAAATCCTGAAAATCCAGTTCCAGTGTTCCAAGAGAAATGCATTTTGCAGCTTTTCCATCCTTTTGGATCCCTCTCCTCCCCCTCCACACTGCCTCTTGCACTCTTGTCTTTGGAGAGCAGAGTTTAGCATGCCACTGAGGAGATAGCCTGCATGCAAAGTCCCTCAAACATAAACACACTTCAGGAACAGATTCACCCCAGTGTGCTTCCAAATGTGGAAACCACATTCCATCTGCACTCCATCTTATCAAATGGTCAATAGCTGGGATGTTGAATGGACATTCCTTAGAGTGAAGATTATGAAAATATACATTACTGCTCGGCAGTGATTCACCAGCTTCCAAACTCTCTCTGCCCGAGAGCAGTTGAGCTCAAAGTGGCTCAGGCTGGGGACTTTGGGAATGCTGTGCAGGAATTTGGCACACTGAGCTGCAAAACTCTCTTCAGGTGACTTCTCTGGTGGTTAAGAAACCCTGTGTTCATTCAACTCAGGTATTGTTCTGCATCTGCTGTCCTTTTAAAAGTCTGTTATATCTTAATTTATAGATTATGCATCATTATAAGAGGTGTTTTTTAAAAACCTGTCTCTGATTTCCTCTCAGGCTCGCAGCACTGTGGCATCAATGAGTTCTGAGCTGTCACCCCGACAGAAAAATCAGAGCCCACGTGAGTGTGCTTGTCACACAACCCTGCCTGATGATAAGGTAAGTTATCACCATTATTCTTTGACCTAATTTTTGGCTTGTAAATGACTGGGTCTAAATTCCCAGCCAGAGACTGAAGATATTGTTTATTGATCTATTGTATAGGATTGCCTTGAAAGAGTCAGCATTTGTCTTAGGTGACTCACAGATTGCTCTGATGATGGATGTGTGCTTTGCTTTGCTCTCTGTGTCTCTCTCTTGTTCCCTGTGTACATATGTTTATATGTCCATAAATACATATATATAGAAATATAAAAGAAATGGTTTGCTTTCCTGACGCACCCTTTAGAGTCTTGATTTCTTCTGAGGGTTGTTTTTTAAAGAATCCCTATTAGTCAAGCAAAAGTTACTGAGGCAGAGAGAAAGAAACTGCTGAAAGTATTTGGAATAAAAGACAGTTTATCATTTAGGGCAGTGGGATAAGGGTGCAGGAGAGTGGAAATTCAAGTGCTGAATCATGTGGACACGCTTTAGTATGTAGTTGGTAAGTTGTTTCATCTACATGGTGACTCAGTTCCTTGTTTATGACAGGAGAACAAAGCTTAACAGCCTTGTTAATGAACTAAAATCTATGAATCCATATGAAGGAATATGGACATGAAGGTGACGGCAACTCACTCAGAACTTACCCAGTTTATCCCTCCCAGCCAGACCTTGCTGCTGGATATAATTTTGGATCCTGCCTTAAATAATATTCTGTTGAAGATCTCTTAAAATTTTGGTCTCTGTGGCACCTGTTCAAACTGAAATTAGGTCCTCGTTGGGTTGTGACAGAAGACAATGAAATTAAACTAAAGACATAATCCCAAATGTATGATTTTTGGGCAAAACACAAAGGTAGTTGTCCCAGGACAAAATAGGTCTCTCACAGAGATGTGTTTGCACCAATCAAACACATTAATGAAGGAATACAATTTTTTGAAGGATGAGTTTGGAAGATATTTTGGAAGCACCTGAATTTGCTATACAACTACTGTTAAACTGCAGGCTACAAATCCTTGAGATCTACTTCCAGAGAGTATCAGGTGCTATTTAATGCAAAATAAGGGTTTTCTTTCAATCTGAAGTTCAATTGCCTGTATTTTCAGATCCCTCTACCCCATCCTTAGTTTCTTGAGTCACAAGGATGCCTCTTGTACCTTTATATTAATGGCAACATTTGGTTGATGTTACAAACCTCTCTTCCCACAAGTGCGTGGCGGTGTCGTGTAGAACGCACATTCCCATAACCATTTCATATGTTTTCAGTCTTAAAAATAAAGTTTATATAATGAAAATACAATATAATTATACACATGGGAGTTCTGGTTTGGAAGAGGTTCAGCAGAATTCTTTGATAGAACAAGCCCCCAGCCACAAAAGCTGCATGCAGTGATTTGACAGTCGAACATGTATAATCACTTACTCTAAATTAAAGGCATGGTAAGAGCAGCACACTGAAATCCTTTCTGTCACTTTTGGCCAACAAGTGACAAATACTGTAAACCTAACCCAAAACGCATCCTTGAATAAACTTTGAGGAACTTTTTAAAAAGGTGCTTGGGGGTGGTGAGTTATATAAGGAAATGGGAGTGCAAAAGATCTTTTTATGCAGGGTTATTTTGTGTTACTAATTGAGCTCTCATTAGCCTGGTCCTTTTTTTTTTTCTTTTTTGCTCTGCATCAATTTCTAGTACCCAGAAATGGACAATATGAGGGTTGTCAGAGGAAAAAAATAATCTCAATAGGCAGAACAGAGATGTCAAAATCTGTGAAGTTCAACACCTTATTGTTTAGGTGAGATTTGCCATTTGCTGTTCCTGCCAACGTCTCTCCCCAAAACACATGAACCCTCTTTCACTCCACCAAAGCTGCCCCTTTTGGACAGAAAGTTCATGGGCAAGATCCTTCATGGGTACAGAATTTTGCAGCTCCACTGAGAGCAGCAGGATGATGCTGATTTACACCAGATATGGATCTGGTTCACAGCATGTCTCAGCCTGAATTCACAAAGCATGGAGTAATGTGAAACAAGGAAGTGACTTTTGTGAAAAGCATTTTGGAAAGGAAAACCAAAAAATGATGGATGTACCACTGGGGCAGAGGGAGTGGAGCCTGCCTCAAAGAAGACCTTGTAGAGCTGCCAGCCTTCCCACAAAATGTGCTGCTGCCCTCAGAGAGGAGGGGGAGGTTTCCCCAGGACAAATGCAGCCACACCAAGCACCCTAATAACCACTTTGTAGATATTTTTATGTACCGTCACATCAAAACCAGACAGAACTTCCAAAACATTTGAATTTGACCCATCACTGATTAATGGAAGGAGAAGAAGGAGAATGGGTGGGAAGAATAGTCATTGTGAACTGCCATAACACTGGGCAGCAAGCCATGCTATTCAACAAATGAGACAATACATTAAAAAACAAAACTCTGTTTTCAGGGACCTTCTATATATATCAAGAGCTTGATTCACAGACCACTGAAGTTAATGGGAATCTTTCCTGTGACTTTAACCAGCTACTGGCCCTGCTATTACAAATGAGGAGTTAATGCAACTTTGCACTTACTCAGGGTCTCAAGATGAGAAAATTGCAAGGTTGAATAAAAGACCACTAGTTAGTTGCTGATTGAAACGAATCAGTCAGAATGCACACTCATTTTGCCCACCTGTCTGTGGTGTATTTTACTATTGGAGCCATTAGCATGAACCAATAGTGGAGAAAATATTTAACAAAAGACAGAAAATGCACATGATGGCAAGAAAAACAGTTAATAATTTATGTTCCACCTGACATTTAAAGCTTTGCAAACATAATTAGTTTTGGGGGGGGGGGAGGGGGGGAGGGAAATCTGACTTTCAAATATTGGATACCTTTTTATAGCTTCTTTCTATTTCTTTCCCTCTGGAAGCAATTAGCTCAATCATATTACAAACCTCATGTCTTCAGCTGTGCAAGTGACCTGTATTGCCACTGAGTGTGCAGCAGTCCTGTGTGAGGAGCAGGATTGTTCATTTCAGTAGGAGTTTGGGATGGGGAGAGTAAATCATCCTCTTCCTGATCCAGCCATGCAAATGGAAAAGGTGACCCTCCTCCTTTTGCCATGACTTTGTTGGAGGTCTCTGCTGGCAGAGAAGGCAGTATGAAACTTCCCGAATTAGCTGTGCAAAGTTACAGTCTCAGTCTAATCAGGGGAAAATAATTTCTCCCGGGGCCCATAACAAATTTTACCCAAGGTAGCTCATCAAGAAAGACCAAGCTCTGAGGATACCTGGGACAACCCACTGCTTCCACAGGCAAAGAGGTGCAGCCACCAGGGAAATGGAGAACAATTCCTCATTCCCACTTAGAGGAAATACCTGCAGGATGTTCTTGGACCAAACTTCTGTAAATACACAAGAGTCATTAGATCCTTAGACCTGTTCAGCAAAGCTCTCTTGATCACGCTCAAAGTGTGCATAAAACTCGACAGTTTTCCAAATAATCTCAACCATGCACTTCCTTTTTGCCAAGGGCTTCCCTGGTATGGCTGGAATATATCCCACAGTATTGCTCTCTGACTCTGGGAATTTGAAGCTGCAGCTACACAGGTTCCACCAGATCAGCAGAAATACTTGTGTTTTCCTTCACTGATCACTTCCCTTCTCTCTTATATTTGTGACCTCATGAATACAAAATTGATATTTAGTGTCACTAAGGATGAGGACTAAAGACATTTGTGGAGCAGAACTTTGTCAGCGAGCCAGTCACAGCTCAACTGGAAGGATATTCTGGTGTTTCTACAGCTCAGGAAATGCTTGTATCACTTTTCCCCTTCCTCTCACATGTAAATGCAAGCATATTTAATATCCTGGACACTTCTGCTTGGTAATGGTGGCAGAAAGTGATGCTGCTGACCTGAAGTGGTCAGTTGACACTGGGAAATCAAATGGCAGCAGCAAATTAAGGTGGCACTAAAGTTACTGTAAATATTGTCATTCCTTCAGTGGCAATACGTGCCAGTAAAGAAGAAAATAATTCTTCTCATCATACTTAATGTAAATATCACAAGGATTATGTTTGTGTTTCATCCAAGAAATGCCATGCTCAGCAATTTCACTGTAGAAGACAGGAACAGTTCACATCTCATGCAATTCTACACTTAAGTACACCTGAAATACCACAGATGTCGATATTGTCATGGCAAAAAGATTTTTCTTTTATTTTGACTTTTTTGTCTTTTTAAAAGGGTTTCTTTCCTCTCCTTTTTTTTAAATGGAGAAGAAATGTTTAATCTGTTTAATCTCCTTGTTTGGGTCCAGCAGTAGCTCCTCATCCAAAAGCCAGTGCAGAGGTGTTCGCTGTATCCAACTGACTTGTTTTCTCTTATTCAGGTAAAGGTCTCAGCATGCACTGAAGTTTAAATACAAACTTTAGCTTAAATTGGGGTACTTTCCTAAGCAAAAACCCAAATTACTCCTGCTAAAAGTTTGGGGGGAAAAAATGTAAGGAGAAGCTGAGATAAATGCTAGGAAAAGTAGATCCCTGGAGAAAGGCAAACAACCTGGCTCCCTGTTGACTTTGCCTGGGTCAAAGGGAAAAGTTGAGTCACTGGCTTCTGCTTACATTTTTTCTTTCATCTTATTGATAGCAGGAATATGAGTCCAGCTCTCCAAGACTTTCTGTCCGAGTTCCTCCCTTTGCTCGACCGCCTTCCCAAGACCAGTCCCTTTCCTCTCTTTTATCTTACACTGCAACTTTCAGCTTTGCATGTTGAAGAGGCTCGAGCTGACTCTGTGCAGAGGTGATGGCTGGCTGAAGGAAGAGCGAAATGTTCATTTATTAAAGCACTTTGGCACACGAGTAGGTAAAAGGGTTCCAGCCCTGCTGCAGGAAAACAGGCTTTTTCATTCTTCCTGTTTTTCGGTAAGTCCTTGAGATAAATGATCTGATATTTGGAAAATAAAGAGGCGCATACATCTCTGTTTCAAGAACTGCCTGGATGGGAATGGTTGCTGCTGGTGAACTTCCATGGAAGTGTAGCAGTTTCATGATTGTCTTATATAATTTGGCTTTATAACTGCTAATAGTGGTCAGGGTTTCCATGCAGGAGGAATTCTTCAAGGCATCAGCAGGACGGTGGCTGAATGCCTGGTGCCTTCAAACCCAGCATGGTTCCACTGTGATGTTCCACTGTGATGTTCCAGCAGGATCTCTGTGACTTTTCCTGGGAGGTGCGTGGGGCTGTTGGATGTGTAACCACTGGTGGAGGTGAGACGAGCTGCTAATCCTGAGCAGCCCCACCCACACCCCCTGCACACCCAGCCAGACTGAACCTCCAGTCCTCAGCCTTCTCCATCTGCTCTGTCGATCCCTTTTGACTTATCTCTTTTTTAAAGGCAGCGATTATGCGCAAATCAAATGAGTCTGTTTCTTTAGGTCCATTAATTATTACATTCCATTTACATTTTCTGTTTACTTTTTCCCTTCTCTATGGAAGCTATTGAAGGTCTGACGATTCAGAATGCTCTGGGAACACTATGTGGCTTTCCTTCTTGTTTGCCCATTGTAATGGAGCTCATTTTTCAGTGGAGGTTTCCCATTATTTCCAGGAAAAATGTGGTCAAACCCATGTACTCCCAAACCTTTTGATCTCCTGAATCCTCTTCATATCCCAGATAAAAAAGTCAGTGATTAAGACAGAGTTCCTAAAAGGACACATAGTCAGGTTTCCCTTTGACCAAAATGGTTTCCCAGTGAATCAAACCTTTCTCAGCTCAGGGGGGGCTCGACAATAGACCCTGAAAAGATGGATAGAGCAATTGTCCTGCTTAGTGATCCACGAAAGGAAAGGGGTCCTTAGTGAAGGGAGACCTACACTAAGTCTGACCTGACACTGCAGGAGTAAGACAATGAAAGGTCAAGGAGACTAACGAGAGGAAAAATGCAGACAATGGGTGCCACAGCCAGCACACAGCTCCTGCCACGCAGACTATGGGGCAGCAGCGTTAACTGCCTCAGACATGTGAAGGGCAACTGAAGCGGAAAGAACTTGAAGTTTCCTTCTTAAGAATTGTGGCCCAGCATCTCCAGGATTTACCCAGGCCTCACAGAGAGGTCAAAGTGATGCAGCTAGGCCTGAGGTGAATGAAAAATAAAGATTATCTAATTGGGGAGGAGAAAAATATAGACGTGTTTTAGACCGAACAAAAAGGGCAACTCCTCGGCAGTTGGGATCTGCAGCAAGTTCCCAAGGCATTTTGTGGGAGGAACCAGAGAAAGCTTTTGCCTAATTATTTGAAAAAAGCCCAAACAACTTGATATTGATGTATGCGGGACTTTCAGCCATCATATTTTCTTTCTGTATGAACAAAAGATTTGTAGTTTACAGTATCTGGGGCTCAACTGAATTTCCTTCAAGCACCCAGCAATTGTTTCTTTCTGCGTGTGAAAGAATCCTGGTCCTTGTCATCTGTCTGGAGACAAAAGGAGGAATCTCTGTGGCTTCTGCAGGCTTCCCTGTCCTCAAAGGCATCTCCATTATCACTTCTTTGTAGCTGGGCCTTGCCCTCCTGAAAGCCCCTTCCTCCTCAGGTCAGACCTAAGTACTACTTCTGAATGTGTACACCAACAAGACACTCCGTAGTTAGCAAATAACATTTTAAAAGCCTCATCAGAGGACTCAGGAAGAAAGTCTACCTCGATTGTATTTTTCATAATAGCTGAATGTTTTTTCCATTCTAAACCACATTTTTCATCTTTTCAGTGACCAGATCTTTTGACAGCGGACATGAACACTGAGGTTTGTCAGAATTATCATTTCCGTGGCAGGAACTGACAGGTGGAATAGACATTTTCTTATCCATAAAAGCAAAATGAAGCAGCATTTTAATATTCAGCGGGTTCAGGTAAGACAACTTGCTTTTCTTCAGAACTTTGCACAAGAATTGCCCTTTCCCAACACTGCTAAAATCGGATGTGGGTGTAGAGAGAAGGATTTGGGACGGTAGTGTTGGTTAGAGGATGGCACATGGAAGTTACACAGCACACCTGGATTTTCTTCCCAGGTCAATTGCTGGCTTATTGTGTGATCCCAGACAAAGCCCTAGAGCTCCTTCTGCCTCATCTTCCCTGCCTGGAAATTAAATCCAGTTTCTAAAAGAACTTTTTGGATCTTGGGTTAGAGGTACCGCAGATTATTACTTTCACCTATGTGCTCTATTAGGTCTATTATCAAAGGAAGTGAAAATTTAAGAAGCATGTGGTGGGTTGAGGAATGGTGTGAATTTCAACCAGCATTAGGCAACTAATGAAAATTACAATTGAAGAGTAAAATACTTTTCCTTATTCTGAGATGACGGCTGAATCAAACCCAAATTCTTTTAAAAGCCATCTCAATTGGAAACTATTAGGTAATTTCTTTGGACAGTGGAGAAGGGGGTAGACAATATTCCTCCTACAATTACTGAGCCTTCTATGAACAAAATGATCTCTTTGCATTCCAGTGATGACCCCAGCCATGGATGAAAGCTGAGGTTCCCTTCCGACCTCTTGTTTTAAATTTCCACCTGCGTAACTCTGCATTGTGGTTGTTAACTCTCTAGGGCCCGCAGGTGAGCACAACACTGAGAGAAAAATGAAAGATGGAGCTCTCCTTTAAGGAACTTGCAGTTTAAGGAACGTTATTCCCAGAGTTAACTCCATTTGCGCTGGAAGGAATTCCCCTTGGGATCAAACTCTACAGTGGTGACTGCTCACTAAACCTGTGGGGTCACAACAACCCAGGCAGGGAGGAAAGTGGATATTGCTTCCGTGCTGGAGGAGATAATTTGTCCAAAGAAGGAGGAATGAGTGCCTATGAATGTATGGTTGGGCCAAGCCTGGTCTGGGGCCTCCATCAGGGATTCAGGTTGGACAGGAACACCAACAACTGAACCCTTGCTTTGAAGGCAGCACCTAAAGCAGGGCTGAAACCCAAGCAGATCCCTCATGGGCAGGCACTGGTGTCAGACTCTGTCCCCAGGAGCTCCACCCTGGGCCTTGCCGAGCATTTTCCATCAGGTAGGGCTGTTCCATCCGGCCTTTTCCTGGTGGCTCAGAACGAGGGCCACGGCCCGAATCTTCTGAAGTGCCACACACACTGCAAACATGATTCATGCCTCCAAACACAAGGTAGGAGCATAACTAGGATCTGATGAATCGTGTTGTGGAAGTGCCTGTTTTTTTTCCAGTGACTTTAGCTCAGATAGAGGAATGAAGACCGGCTGAAGTGTGGTGCAACTGCTCCCACAGCACATGCCCATTGTCTCCATTTTTCAGATTATGTTTAGACACCTCACAAGATCTGGAAGGGGATGGTGACTCTTCTATTCATTCTGCTGGCCAGGGTTTTGCAGTGTGTTTTTGTATTTCAGTCATGGGTTAAAAAAAAATAAGCGATGTCACACAGGTGCAATTCCCCTGTAAAAAACAAATAAATCTGGGCTCCTTCTGTGTAGCTGATAAGGACCCCTGTGAAGCTCCTTTCTGATCATCACAGGGTTTTAATTGAGTTTAATTAGCCATTAAAGTAATT
This sequence comes from Monarcha castaneiventris obscurior, assembly GCA_026261815.1. Taxonomy (NCBI): domain Eukaryota; kingdom Metazoa; phylum Chordata; class Aves; order Passeriformes; family Monarchidae; genus Monarcha; species Monarcha castaneiventris. The sequence goes on from JAMPIT010000541.1 coordinate 1,338,585, forward strand.
TCCCAACGTTTATGGCGCATTTTCCCTCACTGGAACATTTTAAGTCAAGATGATATCTTTTTCCAAAAGATATGCTCCAACTCAAACAGGGATTAATTCCAGTGGACTCAGGAGGCTGATGCTCTCACACCCATCCCTTGCAGCCTCCTCACTTCCATGCAGGTAGTGGGAATCACTGTGGTTTTTCCATGCAGGATGCTGGGTTGAAGGAACAGAGCAGTGGTAAAGGTGGATGGGAGGAAGTGGGAGGCTCCACTGCCCCCAGAGTGGCAGGATCACAATTCCTTTAGAGGTTTGTGTCAAGGAATATTGTCAAGCATTTGCCAGAAACTCAGAAATCCTTAAAATTAATGTACCAGAATTTTCTTTGCTCATTCAATATTCATTTTTCTTATTTCCAGATTCTTCCAAGGCATATCATGCATGAAATGAAGACTCATGGAATTGTTTTTTAGAGGTAAAGAGATACAATCTTTAATATGTTCCAAAATCTTGGTTTCATTTCTCACCAGGAAAGATCTTTTTGTTAATCAAAGTGGAAATTTGCTACACGGAGCCCCAAGTAGTAACATTTTATCCCAGCTGAATCTGAGGATACTGAACATTTTGCTCTATTAAGTCATAAATTTGGGCCAGATACTGCAATCAGTCTGCTCTAGACTCCTAATGATGTCAGTGTGAGTGCCATATCTAGGTCAGCTACAAAATTAGGTAATTTTTTACAGGAGATGTATTCTCTCCAAATATGTTATGATTTGCAGGGCTCCCACAAGGCCGTACCCCAAACATTCAGTGAAGTAATGTGCAAATCTAATTGTGTTTCATCCAAAAGGGAGGGAGCAATGGCAGCCACAGAACTGACTTTGCAGTTCTGTTCTGGTGTGTGAGGAAACAAAGAGTGCATGTTTCCCTCTAGCTCAACACAGCTCTAGTAATTGCTTCAATAACACAATGTTCTCCACCAGCTTTGGGCCAATACCTGGCATTAATAACCCTGTCAGGATTACCCTGATTAATGAAGAATAATTCATGCCAATCAGACAGCCTGTGAGGTGGCCAGTGCCATATTAACCAGCTCAGTTCTTCTCAAATATCTCCTGACACTGCGGCCCTTTGTGAAAGGACAAGACCAAGCAGGACAGTAAAAATTGCTGTATAAAGGTTAATTACTCACATGCCTGCTCATTCTCACTGTTACCATTTGGTTCTCTTTCATCTCCCTGCTTGAATTTGCTGTTTTCTTTGCTCAGTTCTCAATTTGCCCCTTCACTTGCTGGTTTTTTCACCGAGTACAGATCATCTCTCACTACTGATCTGCCATTACTGATACTTTATAATCCTTTAGCACCTTCCACTTACTTATTTTGTATTTTCCCTCTGCACTAACACACAAAATGCCTCAATAACCTCTCTGAGTAAGGGATGGCTCTGTCTGCTTTTGCATGTAGGTCAGCTCCACTGAGCTGGGTTACAGTTCATGACTTGCCCAAGGTTACACAGGAAATGTGTGGCAGAACTCAGAATGGAAACCAGATTTCGCGCTCTCCTGCCTTAACAACAAGGTTATCCTTTCTCTTTGTGACGCTTTTGGGCAGTTCGTATGGATCTACACATATGTTTCAAATGAGTTAAATTTCCATGAACTTGGTGCTTCGAACAAAAGTGGATGGATAAACGACAAAGGGCTAAATTATCGGAAAATGGCAATAGCTGCTCGGAGATTTGCATACCTGGTCACAGTAGTTGTGCACATAAATAACTAATTGATTACATGCATAATCGTAGGAACGGTGCGTGCAATTTTCTGAAAATTTAGACCCAGATTCACAGAAGGGTAAGTGGAGAAAAGAAGTTAGAAGTTTAATTTGATTCACATGCCTGGTGAGCACGGGCTTGAGCCACAGAGGATGCTGTAACTGGGCTGGGGTCTGGTGTGTGTAGCTCACAGTCCTTGCTGAGCACATGGTGACCCTGATAAACTACCCGAAAATGTGTTATAATTTGCATTTTCCTTCACTGAACTAAATAGTGACTTGCCTCTCATGCCCTTTAAGAAAAACAGGTAGTTATGTTCACCACTCTCTTTTGTGTGATTTGTTCACCCTGTCTTTTTAAAGCAAACACTATTATGAAGTCTGGGGGTTTTTAGGGCTCTTTTCCATTTGCCAGTGGCTTGAGAACTGAACCCCATGATGAAAACTGAACCCCCTGATGATTAGAACTTCATTAAGTAAAGGTGCTAAGAGATGAGATGCTGAGCAGTGGCACAATGAGACATCCTCAATGAGAGCATCCCCTGAAGAGCTCCCCACAGAACTCCATATTCTGCTGGCCAAAATGAAAAGGTATGAAAATTTGCATTTGGAAAACTCCAGTGATTCCTGTCTGAGGGGCAGTTTCATAGACAGCTCTTCCCCCAGCTAGAGAGTAGACAGAGTAATTGCCAAATACTCAGCTGGTGTAAATCAGGAAATGATGTGTGTGTCCCAAAACCTGGTGCTATACACCCAGAGAGGATCTGGCCTGTAGTTTCCAAGGTCACAAGAGACCATGTTTTCATCTGCAGCTTGTCTGGGACAGATAGAAATGTCTTTAAGCCTGAAGGTCCTCAGTGCTGGGTTTATGTTTTTTTGCTTTATTGACCCCATTCCTTGCTGATTTGATAATGAGAGAAAACTGTGCTGTTAACAGCTCCAGAGCAATGTGCTGCAAATTTTGGGAAATGAAAAATCTTTAACAAGAATTGAAAGGAAATCATTGATTTATGGCAGGAGCTTCAGCTAACCATGGATTAATTAAAAAGCAATGCAAAGATGAGCACGGGTCAAGAAATGAGCAAAGATTGAATTTTGCCAGGAGCGGGACTGTGAGCGGACTCGGGCACGTGGTGGAGTGATAATAACACCTGGCCATCTGCAGGGAGGGTGAAAAAAATCCTGTTGGCAAACGCTGAGATTTTCCAAGTGAAACACAACCAGCAAAGTGTCAGCAGCCAGTCTGGAGATGCTGCTCAGAGGGAAACACAGACCTTCCCTTACATCATCTCCATAGGTGTGTTTTTGTCCTATTTATAGGGCCAAGGTAATCAGGCAGTGCTCCACAGCCAACATCTTTTGGGAGTTACAACAGGTATCTCCTGGCACAGGGTAAGAAAACACAGAGGTGGGGATCTGTCTCCAGCTCCAGTGATGGGAGCAGCAAGGAAAGGGCAGCTCCTGGCAATCCCCAGGCACCCACAGCACTGCTGAGTGATGGGATGTGCTCATGCACACAAACAGCTCCCAGTGGGACAGACAAGGAGCAAGAAGGTGTGGATCATGCATTCCCACTCCAGGGAATGAAATTGTGACCATTTTTAAAAATGTGGGTTCATTGTCATATTGCAGTGACGGTGGTTTCGCTTTGTGGACTAAACATAGGCTTTCTTAATTATCCAATCCATTTAATTTGCAAAGTGGAGGATTTTATGAAGGCAGATATTGTGGCCGTGCTGGTGAGGCAGTAATAATTCAGAGCCACAGTTATGAAGTGCTGTTTGTAGTGGTGGGTTTAGACTTTTGGTTATTGTGTGCATTTATTTTTCTTTATGGTGGTGTAATTATTTATATTGGTAACAGGGAGTTTGTGAACACAACTCCGTCGTTGTGTTCATACGAAAGAACAATACTGTTTGCAGAACAATTATTTGGAGATTTTTTTTTTCCCTCTAAGCTACCTTGTCATTCAAACAAACATGTAGGCTGATTGTAGCAGGAAAACAGGGAATTACAATTCTTAACTAAGGACAAGGGATTGTGTTTTACAGAGGGGAGAAGAGAGACACTGTTCCAGCTGTTCACCCAGATGTTCATGCACTGTCATCCTCACTTCTCCAGCAGAAATCTGTCATCTCAAGTCCCTCTGCAAGCCCAGCAAAAAAAGTAATTCTTGCATTTTCAACCCTTTGCACCCTGTTAACTTATCCCCATGCTAGTTCCCAGCAGCTCCTGGTAGCTACTGGAGTGGTGCAAACTTTGCAGAGAAATGCCAGGATAAACAACTAGAGGCAAGAGATCAAAATCTCCTACAAGGTGTAGAAGCACAAGTCCTGGTGAAAATCACTGGGATTCAAAACACCATCCTTTAACTGCCATGGAGAGATCCAGCTCTGGATCCCCCAAAGAAGGACATTTTTATCCAGGCAGCACATTGCTGCAGGGGAACAGTCCTGCCCTGTGGCTCCTTCAGTGAAAGTGAATTAACTTCCAGAAAGCTCAGATCTCCCTGTGCCATTTCCTGCTGCAGACATTCTCCTTGGTGTCCTCAAAAACATCTTCCTTTAGCCATTAGTCTTTTGGAATGATGAGGAATTGCAATAACACTTCAAACAGCATCAAACTCCAGTGCTCTTCCTCCCCCCGCACCCCGCCATGATTGTAAAGAACCAGAATTGGGGTTCTCAGAGACCATTTTGGAGAGTATCATGATGGTGGGAATTGACACAAAAAAAAAAGGAAAGGGGAACTTTTTGTGATCAGTGTAACTTGGCTAGCAAAAAAAAAAAAAATCCCTCACTGAACTCATCTTGAACATTTTCTCCTTGAGTGGGGGATCCCAGCAGTGGAAAAAAAGGCACTTTTGGAAGCAGTGGAGGGAAGTTTACACAGATGGTATGAGAGAAGTGGCATTGTGCTTGGAGATGTGGTGGGCCAGAGAAAAAGCTGCCCTAAATAGAAGGGACAAGATGCTGGGTTTAATTTAGAAATGCTATTGGCATTTTTGTTACTGGAATGAAGGGAGCCACAAGTCTGCAAATGAAACAACCCAAACCCTTCACCACAACCATGGAGTGTAGCAAAAGTGCAGCAGCTTGGCATTTGCAGGCTTTGATATTTTGTTCCTTTGTCTTGCCAGCTTCTGGAGTGCTCTCTCACCTATTTAGTTGCTTGAAGACAGCTTTTTAAAGTACAAAATGTCAGCCTGGGCTGATGCTGTGAAGATTTTTCCAAAATTCCAGCCATTCCTTTGGTTTAGCAACTGTAAAGCTCTTGCAACTGTTATCATTTGTGGTGGTCACAAGGAAGTGACATTGTCCAATAAAATCCCCACCACAAGTCAAGCTACTTAGCAAGGACATAATTTAGACGTTGGTTTGACAGCTTTTTTTCCTACTCCATGTGAATTGACCGAGTTCAGTTGTTTGTTAGATGCAATTGGAGCTGTTTGAGGTTTTCTAACAGTACAAGGGAAAGTGGTCCCCAATATGCCATCCTCCTCCTTGCTTATGAACATACACTCTCATAAAACTGCTGGAAGAACAGAGAAATATGGTTAGTAACTCCTTGATAAAACTGGATTAAGATTTTTGTTTTATTTATGTTAGCAATAATCATTGTGGTTTAGTGGCATTTGAAACAGCTGGAACCTTCTGTTTCAGCTGGTGTTTTGATATGTCATTTTTGCTTGGACTTTGGTCCTGATTTTCTGGTCTGTGTGAAGCAGGCAAACCATTTATGTATCTCAGAGGAGTGCTTTTAATTTAGGAATTTAGAGAATTATCAAGGGCGGTTATTTTAATCTCTGCCACTCAGTCACTAAGGGCTAGGTCAGGAAGCAGATTTAGGAATATAAATTGGTACAGAAGTCAAATTTCAGGTACTATTCCTGATGCCTTAGGTTTTAACTTTTATATTTTACAATTTCTGTACTGCTTACAGTGTAACTCTGAAGTTCCTTGTAGCCTGTAATTTCTGCTCTCTTGTGCAAGGTAGATGTAACAAAGCCTCTCCAGGCTTTGCCTTCAAGGACAGCCAGGCTCTTCTAGGCCCAAAATGTGTAAACCAAAGACACTAAGGGGGGAGCAAGCTGAGGGGAGTTACATCATTGAACTGGGGCTTTAATTGGAGAATTAACCGTGGTGTGCAAATGAACCAAACCTATAAAGTCTCTGTTTCTAGGTGGCTGGAGAAGGCATCATTCCTGTAAGATAAAACTAGAGCCCGAAAGCCTTTTTTGAAGTCTCCGCATTTTGAAGTCCTGCACAGGCCCAAAGGCACCTGAAGCTTGATAAAATTCAGTGAGGAGATCATGTTTATGACTAAATCGTCCCTTGTGGAGGAATCCAGATGGGAAGGGAATCCTCCATGCCAATGTCGCTGTCGTCTGAGTTTATTGCCCAGGGCTGAGTGAATGCCTGCATGTGCAAAGCTGAAAAACGTGTAGATGGAGCATCTTTAGCTCCAGTAAATGGGGGCTGTTGTGGAATGACCAGGGAGAAATGCTGGGAGGGCTGCAGGGGCTGCGGTGGCCGATTACTTTAGCTCTACTGGGCGTGTTACAAACCCAAGCAGCAGATTAGATGTCAGGTTTATTGTACTATGGGATAAGTTCCCAAACTTTTCACGCTGCTCCTTATCTCCCGAAAGCACCTGCCCCCTGGGCAGGGCTTCCAGGGTAATTTGATTGTGAAAGGAAAACAGAAGAAGCTGAGGCGAGAAGTAGCAACTGCCCAAACTAACTCTCTGCCTTGGCTTCCAGGTTGCAGAGCCCAGAAAACTGATTTCATAACCGAGGGTAAAATTTTTGAGGTTAAAATCTCTGGAGGTTGTTTTGCAGGGCAAAATTTCCTCTGAATCTCCGGAGGACCTGAGAAACTCTGAAAAGAGAATTAGGAGAAAAGCAAGCATGGCCTTATCTGGTGCTTTGCAGCAAAATATTGGCCATGGTCTGTGATTTCGAAGTTAAATTATCTGGGAAAACGGGCTCGAGGGGTTCAAGCAGTAGTAGGAGATGCTGTGCATGTTATATAATCATAAATGCAGAGTTTAATATCCATCATATTTTGTTTTCATTTTGTTCTGTGTCTCTGTAATATGCTCATCCCCGCACTTTCTGTGTAAGGACTGTCAGAGAAAAAAAAGAGACTGAAATCTCACCTCTGTTGCTTGTGAAGGGTGTGGGACATCCAATAATCCAAATAAATAATAATTTAAATTAAAACTCCAAAATAATAGTAACAAAGATTACAATAACAATAATAATGTTGTCTGGGACATTCAAAAGCAGTAAGATCTTATCCCTACAAGGGAGCAGGCTGGGATTCAAGCATATGTAGAGGTTTTCATCGAGGAATGTGTGTTGAAACACTCGGAAAGCTCTAGAACTAGTAAGAAGCAAATCTTTACTTGCTTGATGTGTTCTCTGATTATTACAAAGGATTTACATGAGACATTGGCAGCGCATTTTCAACCTGTGCGTGGCTCACATGCCACTGGGTCCTTTCATCCCGAGACACCCTAGGGTTAAGTGCTGAACATCTTCATCCTGAGCCTGTCAGACTCCCCCGCTAAAGGTGCCAGGGGATATTTGGGAGATTAGAGAGTAGGTCCCAGGAGGCCCCGTGTCCCTGCCTCCTGTGCTGGGTTGCCTTCCCGAGCCTTGCTGAGGCTGGATCCTGAGGGAGGCTGAGTTGGAAAGGCTCAGCCCTGACCAGGCAGAGGCGAGGTTGGCATGAGAGGGAAGCAACCAAAAGGAAGTGCGGATACCATCTCTCACCGCTGATACCCGCCTCTGTGTAAATAGTTAATAGATAACGTTTGTGGAGATAAGTTCTCCCAAACCAATACAATTCCTTCTTTTCATGCCCTGCAAATGGTTTCCTTTGTTCGGGTCCGCTCTTGACAGCCTCAGCGCTCTGCAGGGAAGTGGATCCCTCAAGGATGCCCTGGAGAGCATCTCAGGCTCGGCTCTGTCTCCCAGCCTGGAGCCCAAAACCTGCAGCGTGTGGGTTTGGTTCCTGGAGGTGTCATTTGTCTTGCAGATGCAGAGTGGGGGAACTGCTGCCCAAGACTTCGTCACCTTGAGATTTGGCTGCGGTGAGGCAACGCGAGGCAAGAGCCTGCGGAACTGACAGTGCAGAGGGAGGAATGGCTGCACAGCTCTCCTCATGTTCGGAGCCTTCGGTCCGGCAGTAATTTATGCCTCTGCAGCCCCAAACGCAGATAATGAACATGTGCTGCGTTTGCTGTGTGAATGCCGAGCTGTTAAAGAACAGCAGGCTGCAATAAAACTCTAGGAAAAGCCATATCCTGCTGTCACTTCATAATGGACATGAGGTTTGACCATAGCACAATGTGGGATGTGTGGCAACTTTTGCACAGGCCTAGCTTGGAGGGACTTTTTTGGATAATGCACTGAGCATCTTCAGAAAGCGAAGCCAATGAAAAAATGCTCTGACCAAAGCCCCGTGAGATCCAGATTTTTCCTTCTCAGGGAATGTCCTATGGTTGAGTTTTATTTCCACTCCTAATGAAAGAAATAAAACAATCCAGAAAGCTATTACAAAGCATGATTATGAATACAATAATTGTTGGTCAATCAAGTGGCTTGTTTGAATGAAAGCAAAATATTTAATTTAGATGTCAACTTGAAATAGTATGGAAAATAGGGGGAAATGTTTTGCAATTCAAAATTGAAAATGTCGTTTTGAAAATGCAGTAACATTCAATTTTCAGCAAGCCGATTCTTTTGCTCTTCTCTTCAAAAGGAACATTAGTCAAGCTCATCACTGTGGGGCAGATGTTTTGTTTTCTTGAATTGGCAGTTTCTGAGAGTTTAAGTGTAACCGACTTGTATGTAAAATACCGAAAGAGATGTTAAAAAGGTGATATAATCCCGAGGAATTTAAAGTGTTGCTGAGAACCCACAGTATCCAGAAATACCAGAAACAATCCTACAGGTAAAGGTTTGGATTTTTTTTTTGTCTTGGTCAGAAATATTTGTATGGACAAAATGATAACAAGGTTCAGAAAAGGATTAAACAATTGCACTGATTTTGACCTGGGTCTAGAACTTCTGTTTATCAGATGATAAAATTTTTTTACCGAAGTGGAACGAGCCAGAACACTGTGCCACTTTTATTTTCACAGGCTAAGCCTAAGAAAAGCCCTAAAATATTTTCTGGCCAACTGAAATGGTATCCTAGAGGAGCAGGCGCCTGTTGGTGAGGTAAATACTGTTTTCTGGTCAAGTCCAGCTGCAGCTGTTTGGGTTTTTAGCCATTGATTTGCATGGCAGCCTCGTGAAGCACTGCTCCCTACTGCTTGGCAGCCGGAGAGAAATCAGTCCCAATGACACCTGTGGGAAACTGCTCTTCTTGGGGCGGCAATTAAGCTCGACGGTAGCTTTTGGGAATCAATGCAAATTAAATGCAGATAACAGGCATTAATGGAGCATTTATTGGAAATAATTTAAATGATGTTTAGTGGTGGCTTAGTTAATGGAAATTAACGACTAGCTACCATGTTTGGGTACAGGCAGAACTGCTGGAATGCAGCGAAAGTCAATACAGGCAGTTCCAAATGGCAGAGATAAGGAAGTGCTTATTGATATTAGTGATCTTCAATATTTTCCATTGGAACTATAATCTGATTCAAGCCACGTTGCTGTGGACTTCACCCAGAGCATAGGGGAAACAAATTGTTAATGATATTGTAAATGCAAAGTGTCACTAATCTGGTAACTTGCTACGCTGGGTATTGAAATAATTAATGCAGTAGATCATTCTTAATTATAGTCTTGTATTTACAGACAAACTGAAACTGAGGCTGGTATTGATTAAAAGAGGTGCCATATTGCAGACTTTTCTAACCCTGTAACTATATTGTTCTTGAATTTCATACAGTGTAGCTTAGATTTTTACATCTGATTTGAATTACTTGAATGTCTTAAAGATCTGTGTTCCAACCAGATGTGAGAAATGGCTTTGGTTTGGAAAGTTTCAAGGAAGGACCACCAAATAATGAGGGAAAAAACAACTCTCTATTATTTTCCCCCCTACACCTCAGTGGAAAATATAAAAAAAATAGTATCCCAATTTACTAATACAACTTGGGATCCTGTCAGGAAAATGTTCCTTACCTGCAAAGTTTCTTTATCTTTCTTTCCAGCCCAAGATTATGTACTGGACTTGATAAACCTCTGTAACTGGGAGAATTAAACATTTCTACACACAGTATTACTATTTACTGTGCTTTATGCATGTTCTGTCACACAGCCAACACTTTAACTAGGCAGAATTTCTCTAGTTAAGCACCACTGGCTTAACTACAATAATTGGCTGTACTGAGAGAATACTCATAGCCCAGTTAACTGTACTAAAGCCACAGACTCCTTTTCTCTTTTTCTTTTCATTAAACTTCTGGTTGTTTTTTAAATCTAGTTGTTAAAAAAAATAACTAAAGTATTCAAATTAATATGAAGACATTACCTCTTTAACAGGAAGGTTTGGATATAATTTCCTGTAAGGAATTGGATCATGTGCTACTTCTGCACCACATTTTGTTTTGTTGTCTCTTCTTGAGGGAAGTACTTTATCTCTCAGAATCGATTTTCTCTCGCAAAGTTATGTGATAAAGATTAGAGGCATTCTGGTTTCCAAAATTTTCTGCGACGTGTAGGGAAAGCCCTCTATTCCTGTGAAATTCCCATTGGTGAACTGGGAATGGCTGCTAGAAACTGACCACAAAAAGAGTGTGAGGAAAGCAAAGTGAAATGATCTACAAAGGGTAAATAAAGGTGGGAAATTTCCTTGGAAATACTTCCAAAGCCCTGTTGAACATGTCACTGAAACACTGAAAGAAATACCTGGTTTGTTATGCCATATACAATGTTTAATAATGGCATGAATTTCAAGCTAGTGGTAAAAACAAAGGAACTGTAATAAGCAGGTTACTATTACCTCACAAAGATACCATCTGTACTTCCCTGAGAGAAGTCCAAGGAGTACAGAGACCACGTTTCAAGCACTAAAAATGGCTGGAGAATGTAATTGGCATTATTCCTTTTCATTTTACCTGGTGCTTTGTTCCAGGACTTACAGTCCTGACCTTGATGTGCCATAAACAGAGCCTTCATTTAAAAGGGATTAAGGCTGGTTATGTGTGATAACCCACCTTGACACAAATGCTGTCTTGTAGAAGATGCCGAGTTATGGAACACCTCCTGCCAATTCCATTGCCAATGGCTACCAAACTGCTTTGGAGAACTCCTCCTGCCACCCAGGGAAAAGGGAACATCCTAGGGATGAGTCCTCCCAGGGCACAAACCCCTGTCTGATGCAGGCCATCCGCAGCATCCCGTTATTTGGGATTGACAGATGTGACAGTGCTTTCTGCATTACTAAAGTTCTTGGGGCAAAGCATCAGTCAAGAGAACCCCCCCAAGGGTGATTCAACCACCCTGAATTCCACAGTCTCATGAAGGCAGAGCTTTGGCTTGTGATTTGGGCAAGGTCCAGCCCAGAACTGTGGACTGACCAAACTTCACACCGAGTGTGGCCTCCCTGGCTCCCAAACTGGTGCTCAGGTCAGGTCAGCTCAGAATTAAAAAGCCAGAACTGCCTGTACATCTGTTGAGTCCCCCAAAGTCTGAAGTACAAACCATAAGGTCAACCAAATGCTAAGAATTAAACCTTTTTCCTGCACACAGCTCTCAAATGTACTGAGCTGCCGGCGTCCCGGTCCTGATTGTTGCTCCTCTCCAGCAGGAAATTTGGGGAAAGATGGCCGTTTCTCCACAAATTCCTTCCCACACACCACACACACACCAAGAGGGGGTTGTGAAATTGCACCTTTACTGAGGGTTTTGTTACAGGCTGGGTTAAGCCCTGCTGAAAATGGTAGGTTTAACCACCGCCCTTCTCTTCGGCAGCGCTGGAGGAGACAGTTCAGCACATGTTCCTGCCCAAAACAAAGGCATATGTAAGGTTGCCCAGGAATTCCAAAGATCTGGGTGGGGAGCCTTGCAGAGTTTGTTTTGGGCAGGGATGCATGTGGAGTAGAGACAGAGCAGACTGAGCTCAGAACAGGCCGGGAGGAAGGTGGGCAGCCTGCAGGAGCTGTGCCGGGGGGAGCCCGGAGAGAGGGATTTCAGTCTCCAGGGTTTGCTGGAAGGACCTGGACAACGTGACCAAGGAAACCTTCTCCCCTTCCATGAGACAGGAAATGTGATTTAGTAGTGGTCCAAAAGTGGGCAGCTCTGTATTCAGGCCCATTCCAAGCTGTACACAATTGTAATCGTCTCAAGTAACAAAAAATGGAATAAACATACAAGAAAGTGGAATCACGAGATTTGCTCGCCCGTGTTCCTGGAAAGCAGGGCCAGAATACCTTGTCACTACCTCTAACCATTACAGAATTGTGAAAGTCTGGTTATTTTTTTGGCCAAAAATGAGATGACTTCAGGAAGCCCTCACAGGTCTATTTTTATATTAATCGAAAGTCACAGTCTGAACAAGATTATTTGAGAATTCCCAGACAATTCAGTCTCTACTATGTAGACTATGAAGAGTGAATTTGGTAAATTCTGTATGCAACTGGAACAAAGAGTCTGAGACCTTCTTTAGTTAATGAATGTAAGTGAAATATTTGAACAATTTGTTAACAAACACTGAGACAGGCCCCAGACTGCTTATTTAAATCACAGTTGTAACAAGAGCTCTGGAAGATTTACCTGTGGTAGGACTGCAGATGTGGTTACTCAGAGATCTTCGGTCGGGTTTTCAAACTCATATAACTGTACTTTATTTCTGCGTATTTCAGCTGGGGCCAGCATCCTTATCACTGCAGAAACAGGGATTTACAGCCCTTTATTCCCTTTAGCATTTACCTTGAAGGCCATGGAGCCCTCACTCCCAGACTTGCTGATACAAAGATAATCATCTTTGAAGTGAACTTCCTAGGAACCAAGTCCTCCTCCAGCTGGAGGCAATGGAAATACTGCTGCTGGCTTCAGTGGCAGTAAATCTCAGTTCTATCATTTTTTATGACACCTCTTCTTGCAACAGATATGTTTACTGGAGAATTCACTACTAATTGCCTGCATCTTTTTTTTTGCTCATTTTATTAAATGAGATTTGTAACGTATTTCTCATTTTTTTAACAAGAAAAAACAGCAACTTGTGGAAAGGAAGGACTGTCTATGTTGAGCAAATCTCTTAAATATTGAACTTATCTCATTTGTCTTCCTTTTCATTACCCATCCATTTAAAAGAAAGGTGTTTATGATGCGAGGTTTGGCAAATAGCTCATAAAAAGTAAATTTTATTTTGTTGCGATGCAGAGAGAGAGGAGGGAGAAATCCCATCATTTCAGCAATTTGTTTTTCTATTTCACACTATGTTACAACTCAGCCTGAGTTGAAATGACAGCTACCAATCCCAAGAATCAAGATTACACAGTGGAAATGCCAACTGACACCTCAGAACAGCACTGTCAGTGGCACCACTGTTACTGGAGTGAATCCAAAGGGGTTGGGTTTTTGCTCTCAAATTAAGCATTATGCTCTTACTTCTCTAGTCTCACACCATTTATTTGAAATCAATTGTTTCCTTGATTTGCAGCCATCCACACGTGTGTGACACGGAACATGAATGTGTCATATTTTTTCTGCCCATGGGTATCAGTCCTCGAGGTGTTGATGTTGATGTGGGATGAGGATGCTCAGCACTTCTCTAAGCCAGGACAAATGGACACGATGAAGGTGGTGGCTAAGGGCTCTTGTAAATGCACTTTGGGGTTCTGGTGTTGCAATCCAGGGCTGCCCACGTGTTGGTTTTGTGGCTCATTTCCTCACAGAGAACCGCTGCTGATTTTGTCATGTATTAATGTTTCCATGCCGAACTTTCCATACTATTTTTCCTTAATAATTCTTGACCAAGGGAGGAATTCTGCTTTCAGCAGAGCAGGATAAAGCACTGACCTCCACAGCACTGAACGTTTGTCCTCTCTCCTTTCCTCATCCACCAAATTTCAGCTTGTGTGGGGCACTCACCAGACACTGGGAGCAGAGCTCTCCTCACCTAACGTGGAGCAAGGTATCCTCTGAGCTTGGTCACTCCATTCCCTGTGGAGATAATGGGAGGAAATAGAAACCTGTGATTCACCTTACCTCCCTCAGACATCTGGGAGAACTGAGGGCCAACAGTGCCTCACACTGTGGTGACCAGTCCAGACACTTGCTCACTCTGTGGATCTCCCTCTGCCCAGCTGAACCCCACGTCTCACTGCTTTTCTTAATATGACCTTAAGTCCAACGTAACTCCACCTCAAGCCATTTTTTGTGATTTCTACAAATTTTTAAACCTTTTCCCTCCTTGTCTTGAAGGCATTTTGATAAACAGGCACATCACAGGATTTCAGAAAATAACTGAAGTCACCAGAGGACAAAGCCACATTCGCCACACACTAAAAGCTGGCCCTCTGGCTCTCATCAAAATGAATATTTTAATATCAGCAGGAAGGAGTGTTCCACAGTTGGGATCTGGTAAGGTGGTTGCAATCTTCTGCACAGACTCACTCGTGATAGAGAAGGATTGTTTTGCAGACAAAAAGATGTCATGCTGCAAACAGAAACCAAGGAAGTTCTTTTGTTACAAGATCTTAAGTGACGTGTTTGGTACTTCTGCCTTAAGTGGTCTGGGCTTCCTTTAAGAATTAAAATGTGAAATTAGTTTCTTTGATCTTGTCTAAGAAGCCACAGAGTCTCCTATACTGAATCCTGTCCTTCCAACTGTTTTTTTTAAAAAAACCTTGCTTATCTGTAATTTTTGACAGCGACTTTAAAGCAGATTCCCCACAGTTCTGAAAGCTGACAGCGCAAGATGTCACTCAGTAGGGTTGGCATAATCTAGATTTCCTTTAAGTGCTTAATTTTGCTCACTGGGCTGCCCAAAATCCTGGTGAGCACCCAAATCCAAACTTTGCAAACACGAACTTTCACCACCAACAAAATAGATCTCTCATTTTGACTACAGAAAATTCTAACTTTCCATCTGAATTCTGGAGTCTGGGTTTCCCTCTACTTCCTGCCCGAGAGCATCGTTACAGCCACTCCTTGCAGAGTTCCTGTCTAATTGAACCACTAGTGGCATGCATATGTGCTAAATAAAGGAATGTCATAAAAAATTTATGAGTGACTTACACTTTGAAGCAATAAAGTGTTAAAGAGTTAAAAAGAGCTTTTCTTTTTTTTTTTCCTTTCCCCCCTGCCCAGGTCCTTCAGACCAGGAATTGTTTGCAATGCACAGAGTTCATTTGGGATCTGACCACTATTTTTACTATTCCCTTTTGCAGCGTACTATGCACACATCTTTTTCAATTTCCATGAATATTGACAGAGATCTACGCAGCAAAGTGATGTGAAACTCTCTCAGCGATTTTCAAACTATGCAACCCATAAATCATTCACCTTAACCTGGGCCCAGATTTGCATGAAACTGGGGGTCAAGTGTCTCAAAAAGTTAATCCACCCAAAAGTCCAACCAATCCCCGCTGGGTGTGAAGCACAGAGCGAGCTTACAAAGGTAGGTTTTGGATGGCTCCAGGGTTTGTAATGGATGCTTTGCACAGCTGTAATGATGAGTGGGTGAGGAGAGTTAAGAATGAATCAAGTGTGGGTGGTGGAAATATTTGCTGGGCATGTCACAGCCAGGGGAGGAAGCGCAGGGGCCTCCTGGCCTCGGTGATGGGAAAGACGTCAAGGTTCCCTGGACATGGGTCCTGCTTATTTATTTATTTCAGCTCTGACACGTTCCCTTTAGGAGAGCAAAAAATGTGAAATCGATACCGTGTCTTTTGAAAGCAGGGAGCTGATTGTGGCTGAGCAGCAGAGCTCTCTTATAATCTGCTTCCAAACGTGTGGGTGCCTCTTGGGTTTCCTCAGCTATTTTATGGCCCATTTTCAAAGATTTTTGTTAAACCAGGCCAACAGCGTCTGCATCCCCTACCACATCAGTGAAAAGTTGGACCGTGTTTCAGAGCCATGTAAATTCCTGCTATAAGAAACATTTACATTTTTACAAAGTGTAAATTTAGCAGACCACGGGGTGAATTCCTCCCTCATCGCATTGCAGTTGCCACGGGGATGGGTTGACTAATAATTTACCACGAGTGAGCAGCAAAAAGAGCAGCACGTGTACCTGAGCATTACAAAGGTTTCTTCCAGGATTGCCAGGACTTGTTCAGATAGTTGATAAGATAATTAATTCTTACCGTTCCTGTATTTCCATGAGAACTTGCCTATGAGTAAACAAAACCCCAAGCTTACTTTGTGTTTCTTTATTGTATTATTATATGGCTCTGTAAGTGCAATAAAGCAATCTCCTGACTTCTTGACTCTTCGTGGTTGTTGTTCCTAGACAGGTTTCTTGCACGCATGAAATAAATACAACAACTCTCATGTCTAAGGTCCTAGCAGTTTAAACACGGTCCAATTCTTTATTGCCAACACATTTTTGCAGTTAGGACTTGATTGGGCTGGGAAATATTAGAAATGTGTTGACTAACACATTGTTAAATATACAAGATGTGTAATGTTGGAATAATGCTGGATATTCGTGGTTCAGGTTGAACGGTTGTTCATGGTCCAGAGTTGCAACCACAGCTGACAAAGCAGTTCAAAAGATGTTGCCTAATAGCTAAATTGCTCAAAATAGTGACTAAAATGGTGGCTGCCCTGAAGTCTGTGTCGAACTCCATTGATTTTGTAGGAGTGGAACACTCCCTTTCACACGGAACAATGTACTCATTCAATAACTAGGTTTTCCAAAGTGTTGGGTAGGTTTTTTGGGGTTTTTTTTAGCCAAGTGTCTGAAAGGACAAAAAAAAATCTTTAAACCAGGGCAAGAATTAGTGACACTGAAAACTGTCATGTTGGAGGCTTTAAGGAGAGCAGTGAAAATTCAGAGCCTGGCCAGGATTTCATTCTTTTTGCCCTGAAAGACTCACCCAGCAAGAATCTGTAAGTGACACTCAACCGAGAGAGCGCTTTCTGAACAGCTGATGTGAAACTTGAAAAGAGGCAACGTAACAAATGTAATGTGGGGGGGAAGTGCTTTCATTCCAGCTCAGGAACATCTGGTTTATTGCAACAATAACTACTGTAATTATATCACTGCTGGAAAAGCTGCTCTAGGTTAGGTTAAGTTTGTGGTTTCTATAATAAACACTGCTTTGGAGGAGTGGGGGTTTCAGTATTTCAGCCATGTCAGATCACGCTGAACTGAGCTGTGATTTGAGGCAAAAATAACAAAATATAGAAAACATAAAAGCATTATTTCTAACCATATATTTCTTGAGATATACTTCCTCATTATGGCAAGTGGAGGGTATGCCAGAGAAGTAAATTTTTGGATGACTGGCCATATTTCACTGATAAAAACTAAAGAAGTAATTTTTTGGTCTGTTGGAGACAGGCTTATTAATACTCACCATAGTGCATATTGCTGGAATAAATGAACAATGATCCCCAAAAGGACAGTATTCTCACTTTACTTGCAGGGAAAATGAAGGGACTTAGGTCAGACAGCAACTTAATGGCAGAAGGTCTCCCAGTAAAAATAGACTGGATTTGCCCAGGGATGTGCCTGTGTGATAGGACTTAACTACCCAGCCACTGTGTTACTTCCCTAGCCATTAAAAATGAAGTGTTTCAAGTCCAGTACAGTGCTTTTCCATCCAATGGAAAATTGGAATCTACATGAGGCTTACTCCAGTAGGGTGGATACACTTGGATCTGCAATGGGCTGCACGTTGCACATGAAGGTTTTCTCAAAAACTGCAAAATATAAATAAAGCATTTTGTATTCTACTCTCACAGCATACTTGTTCTAGAATGTGTCATAAAGATTCTCTACATCAATACAATTTCATTGTATTGCCAGTGTGTAAAAAAGGAATGGCTAAACATCTTGCTGGTAAGGGGAAACAGAAATGTCATTCCACACAGATTAATTCCCTTTCAAGGGCTTTGTTAGTATAGAAAGATGTGTAGATCCAGAACTGTCTGAGGCATTTGAGAATTTAACAACGATGGAAAAGGAGATATTTTATTATTGCCGTTTTCTTCCTTACCCCATGCCATGATTTAAGTGTTGTTGCTGTGTGTCCAGACTCACAAAATAGATGGAATAGAATTTGTGAGTTGTCTGTGTGCAGCATTTTAACAACTGACCCAGTGTTCCTGCATGCTCACACTGGCAAAACCTCACCTGAGCAAGAATCAACTCATTCTGCACATGCAGATGTGGGTTTGTGTGTGCAGGCTTCTGCTTTATACGTGCAGATTTAACACTATCTTTAGTTTTACCTCCTGCAGCTAAAATCATTTCTACCAGCTCAGTGTTTGGAATTGAAATGATTCCTTCGTTTCAATACAGCTAGAAATAGAATAATGCCAGAATTTTGCAGTCTCTTTTTTGTGGAGGCTTTTTCCCTACCAGAGTTCAAATTAATGGAGGGTAAATCACATCACATAAATGGCCACTGAACCTCGTTGAAGGCAGACCAGTGAAAACATACTGCAGCTTTCAAAGGAAAGGAGTTGTTTCAAAGTGCCAAAAAAAGAGAGTAGATCTATTGTTATTTAGGATTAGCTCTATCTGAGTTCTCCAAGACATTAGGGGTCTAATGGTCATTAAACTAATCAGTCATACACGTAGTTTTCCTTTCATAATGTTCTTTTTTATATCTTTCATGTTCTCTCTTTATATCTTTCATGTATCTCTATATATAGACCACTTCTAGATAAATATATGCATATATACAAATTATATCTTTTTTTGAGGGGGTGAGGGGATGTGAATCACGAGTGACCCAGCTTTCTCTGTTCTCATAGAAGCCTTGTTAAAAAGAAAATCTCACTAACTATGACGAGAAAATTTCCTCTGGGTTGAAAGTTCCTTATTTCTCACCTGTCTGTCATCTTGTCACCAGTTTTAGAAGCCTGTCAAGTGGGCTGCTGAAATTTTTATTAACAACAAACTAACAAACAAACAAATAAATAAATAAATATGTAGGTGACTCTTTCATGGGTACTTTTATAAATGCTCCTGGCTTTACTTCACAGTCTTTGACTACAGTCATTGACAAAAATGGCTTAATTCTCTATGATTTTGTTGCAAAATTGTTAAATGTCAGAATTAAAAATGCAGGATGTCAGTCCTCACTCACCTGTATCAAGAGAACTACAGAGAAATTCCCATGAGCTGGAGTGTGGAAGGGTTTGTTTTCCAGCTCTGTAGAAAATCCAAATGGTCTGATGATAAAAGGAATGAGGGGTGAGCCCGAGGCTTACTCTGCACTCCTGCTAATCCCAACCCCAACGTTTGTCCTTCAGAGAGGAAAAGTCAAAAGAAAATGGTTTGCAAGCTGCTGGCAGCAGCGCTGGGCATGCCTTAACCACAGCAGCTTCCAAATACCACCCAGGACTGAGATGAACATTTCACCTTTCTTTTTTTGGATGCTAAGAAACCCCTGCATCTCTGCTCCTGCCTACTGAGGCACTGGATCTTGGAAGACACTGAATATTACCTGACTGAGTGTCCTGAGATGCCTTTCTTGTCTTACACCACCAGGCAGCCTATCAAAAAGTGATGTTTAGTTATTGCAGGCTTTTCTTTAGTTTATGTGTTGTCAGGAATTCTGGTGGTATTTAGGATTCAGTCCTGTGAAGTGATGACCTTCCCTTCTACTCCAACCTTGCCTTTTCCATATAATCCATATCTTCCATGAATCCCTAGAAAAGGAAAAGGAAATCTTTTGTTGTTGTCGTAGTTTAAACAGTAAAACCAAAAAAAGAAAAATATCAAATAGTGGACTGAAACATGATTAAAAAGAACAGCCCTGAAGATATAATTTCCAGTTCCTGGGCTTTTTCTCTGTTTTTGCAGTGTGTGATTAGTCCATCTAGACTGCAGAAAAATCTGGAGATGTTCCCCTGAGCTCTAAGAGCTTATTTGGTGCAGGACTTTTCTGTTAATGTTAATATCAAATGGAGAGCTCTCTTCTCTGAGAACAAACAACACAAAATAGCCTAGAAGAGAGTTTTCAAGTGAGGCAGAGCAGAAACTTGGGCTATTTTCTGTGACATTATAAAGCTAAACAGCTGTAGGTTTTCTGCCACCCATGAGAAAAGCAAGAATGAGAACTACAATGCGCACACAGAGAAAGTAAAAAAAGAAGAAAAATAATTTTATTTCCACTGCTACAAAGATCTCATATAATGTCTTAGGCCCTTCATTTATTTTTCTGAATGGTGGGGTTGTGATTACAAGGGCTGGTTGTGCTTTGCAGACTGTATCACTCACAGAAGTGCTGAAGCTATTTCTGCATAGATGCAGAATATTTTCACATTAAGGAAACCCATGCTTCGTGGAAATGTTCAGAGGTATGTATTCTGACATTCAGACTTAATTCACTGCTAACAGTGCAGAAATTCTCCTAGAAACCAGGGAGACAAAGAGACTTTCAACACAATCATGAGAAGAAATATGGCCTGGTAGTACGAAATTACCATTCAGGAGCACATCTCAGAACTGGCAGAAATTTGCTGTCACAGGAAGGCATTTTAATAGTTTTTCTGTTGTGAAACAATTTTACAGACCTGAATAATCACTTCATAGCCCCATTTTCAGACAAGTGAATGAGCTCGCAATTCAAGATGTATCCAAAGCTAGGAAGGGGTTCTGTATCTCACCCATAAGTAGAAATGAAGAATACATTGCTGATATCTACTCAGACCATCAGGCCTCCCAGGCCATGCTTCTTTCCAGCAGAAATCCTTGAGGGATAGTTTGCTATGCCCTTGTTCCTTAGGTGTTTGTCTCGCTGTATTGGGCACACTAAATTTTGCTGTCCAGTGTCACTTGATACTGAAATTTATCTTTCCTGGTGTTTCCCAGCATCTTCCATTCCACAGCAGTACCTGCCATCAGTGTGCTAATGTGCCAGTTAAGGTTACATCCCTCCGGATTGCCATTTTCTCATCTTTCCTTCTTTTTCTCCCACTCCTCCAATTCGGAAGTCTCGCTCTCTCGGCCTCCAGAGGAAACCCCACGGGGGAGAGCTCGTTTTCCCTCAGTCAGGAAGCTGAAATGTCCTCCCAGTGCTCTCCCCTGGTGCATCGGCCTTTCCTCCCTGGCCTGAGCTCTGCAAAGGCTGCTGCTCGCCCGGGAAGAGCTTTCCCACATCCCGAATTGTCAGGGGACTGCCTGACCGTGGTCAGTGGTTTCCGTGTGCGGACACGTAGGCGGGAAGGGGCTGAGGGGCAGGAGGGAGGCCTGGCCCAGAGCTGGGCTTTGTGGGTGAGGAGCTGCTGACCCGCCAGGATACGGGGTCTGTGCACACAGCTATCAATAAAGGCATTAAAAATAGAGAGAGGAGCGGCCTCGCAAATTGCAGCCCTTGGTTTGCAGGAGGCTTCGCCTGTCCCAGAGGTCACCATGCAAAGTTTGTCCTCCTGCCACATCTGCTGCGTTTGCTCAGCGAGGATGCCTGACCTGGGGAATTACTCCTGCAAAAGCTTCAGGCTGTTTCTCACCTGCACTACCTTATTTGGGATCTACTGCTGTGTTTTGAGTTCCCCGCCGCCTTCGTTTCTCACAAAATAAATCAGGGGTGCAGAGATACTACAGCAAATAACAAGCAATCCCAAACCTGGGATTCAGATACAGCTTTTCTCATAGGTGAGGTGGGTGAGTCTGGAGTTGGGATCCACCTTTCCTGGGCAGCTGTGGAATTCTGTGCTCCTGCTCCTGACAGCCTGCCTCCCCCAGCAATGGCACACGGGACAAAACCCAGTTTCCCCAGCAGCACAGCGTCACCACGGGCTGCAAGAATCAGATTTCCACAATCCTTAACTAATCAAAAAAATCAAGCAGGCTCGCAGTTTGGGATTTTTTTGTTGTTATTGTTTCTTTCTCTCTCTCTGTGTGTGTGTGTGTGTGTGTGTGTGTGTGTGTTTGTGCCAGCTGTATCCAAAGGATGGCTGGCAACACTTCCTGATTTTGTAATTGAGATGTATAAATACAGCAAGCCTGAGATAATATCTAGTAATGTAATCCTCCTGCATCCCTAGGCATTGACAGGAGCTGTTCTTAACTACTATGCAAGTTCAGACCTAAACAAGAGCCCCTGGAGTGCAGCCACGCCGTACCTGCAGCACGGGGTGCTCTGGCTTTGAAGTTGCTGAAGGGGAACCCTCCTTGCTCCTCTCCACCAAGGCCAGCAGAGATGGGGACACAAAACACCACTCAGAGGTACAAAGTGCCCCAGAAGATCCAGCTCCCTGGCTGATCCAGGTTCAAATCAAGGCTATTGATATTGTCTTTTAGTCAATACCGTAGACCCTCGGTCACAAGAGGTTAGATAAGATTAGAGAACTAAGTTTTTTTTTAATCTATTGAATATTAAAAATGGCCACTTCTGGCTTTTCATTCACACCATCTGTTGCTAGCAGGTTGTATTGGCAGTTTCAGGGAAGATTAATAATTGGTCCTGATTTTGGCACACCAAGAGGTTAAAAATAAATCTTTAGCCACACAGAAGAGTCCCCAGCAATTGATTTCTCTAAGATATTTTGGCAACTTGAAAAGAAAATATATGGTTTGAGCCTTCCTAGAACTATTTCTCCCAGCCACATGTGATATAAATAAAACAAACCTCAAGAATCTGGCTTAGAATATGGAATAACATTTTGCTACAGTCATTTCTGCTGTGTTTACCACAGTAAATGTTGAATTACAGGCATCACCATACACAATATTTAAATACTTCAATAATACCCAGACCTCTCAACACTCTTGTTTCTTTCCCATGTTCACAGCAATTTGCCAGCAACATTTGAGAACAGAGCAGTCGTTTCAGAGCAGCCTCTTTGTGTCAAGAGATGTGTACACACCACAGAGCTGCATCTGAGATGCAGCACAACCCCTGGCTAGAGCATCCTTCTAGGGGTGCCAAAGGATTGAAACAGTCCTGAGAGGTGTGTCCGAAGGTTTCCCTGCACCAGGGGGTTTAGAGGCAGTGCTGTCAGGTCCTGTGAGGCTGAATCCCTGTCTCAATTCCCAGCAGCCACGACTGTTGGTCAGGAAGTTCCTCCTGGTGAGCCTCGGTCCAGCCTTGCCCAGGTGATACAGACCGAGGAAGCAGAAACACAATACATGCTGAGGGAATGGAACTCGGCTAAAATTTCCACTTTGAGGATAACCTGCACAAAAAATAGTCCAACCCTAGAGGAGAATGAAAACTGAGGGAGAATCAAGAAGGGAGCCTGCAGGGACTTTCCATTGTCTGGAGTATAAGAATGAAGATAACCACAAAACCAGCGCGAGGATCAAAGATGATCTCTTCAAATGCAGATACGGCTTTTTAATACACAAATAGCAAACAAAAGGGACAGGGTAAAGTAAAGAAAAATAGCTCTGTAAAGTTGGGAGGGATGTTAAAAAAAGGTTTCATTTATCATCAGTGACTTTTTCACAGGATTTTGCAGCACACCTGGGAACTGAACCTTTGGGCAGGAGAGTGATTTTATGAACAAGTTCTTCCTACACTTACTCCTTTCACACAGTTTTTGTCTTTCTATCTACTGTAACCAAACCTTTCAAGAGAGTACCTGGCAAATGAATGCAAAATGCTGAACACATCTGAAAATCTGGCCATGGTAAGGATGCCCAGCTGGGAGTTGAGCTCTTCTGGACAGTGAGTTCCTTACACAGTGGAGTTCCCCACAGGACAGTGAGTAATAATTCTGGATTTGAGAGCATCCATGGGAGCAGGCTGCGGCAGGGAGGAGGGAGAGGATTTAATCAAGACACTGAGACCAGTTTAGGGGTGGGGAAACTCCAACCTAGCCCAGCCATTCCAGCCTCCGCTTCCTGGCCCTGGGTGTTCCTGGTCTTGCTGGAGCCTCCTGCCAGTCCCAGCCTTTCTCCAGTGTGGAAAAGTAACTGAGGGGGAGCTGGACCATGCAGCAGCTGAGGCCAGCAGAGGAAAGGACTGGGAGCATTGCTGGCACTGCAGTTGGGAGTGTGACATTTCCAGTCAGAGGCGACTGGAAATACATGATGTTGAGCTTAATGAAGAGCGAGGGAGGAACGAGGCATGAGGGTGGGTGCTAGCAGGGATTAAGCTCCATGAAAGGTCATTGTTTGATGGAAGGGAGGGAGCAGGAATGGGAAAGCAGAATGTCTTCTGAGCAATAAGAAGGTTTTCATGTAGTTCTTCCTTGGTCTTTATCTCCTGAGGTGTTTACACGATGCTTTGAATCTTTGGGTTGGTGGGTCCAGATTCCTACAGACAAACCAGATCTGCTCAGTCCTGCAGCTACTTTCAGCTGTTATTTTTGTTCTGTGGGTTTCATTTGAGGGTCAAGGAACTTGCTGAACACACACAAATGGCCTGCATAGTGTTTTGGAGATGTGGGTATTATCACATTAATTTCAATTAACACCAAGGTCTCTTGTCCCAGCCTGGCTCAGGGCAAGGGGAGAACCCAGGGATCCCAGCTCCCCATCACATGGGCCAGAGTGGACGATGGATGGTTTTCCTCCCAGGAAGCAACTCAGTATCAATGTCCAGTGGCAGCATGCATTGTCAGATCACTCTGTGCTCAGGATGGGAAGCGTTATTCATTCTTCTTTTGGGACTGCAGCAAATTCCTGCACGAAAAACCAGCCAGCTCGGAAAAGAAAAAAAATAACTATGGCTGGAATAAAGCTCAATGATTTAATTAAACCTTTAGATTAACTCTCCCCAAAAGCCACGAGCAAAAACACCACAAAGCATGTGCAAAAAGACACATGCTTGTGGATGGACCTGCACAACCTTTTTCACAGCCTTTTATGTAACTTTGGTACAGGCTTAGACAAAAAAGTCATCCTGTTCTTTCCAAGGCAGCATGAAGCAGAGCCAGGAAGTGTTAGTCATCAGAGAGTTTTGGTAGTTGTAGTTTGGAACCCCAACTGGAGTGTTTGCTTTGTGCACTGCTGAAAAATCTAACCCGAGAATTGGCCGCTATCTCGGTCAAATCACATTTCTTTCTAAAATAGCTTTTGACTAAATTATCACTATTAGGAGAAATTTTCCTTTTCACGCCCTCACAACACAAGACAAATGCAATAGAAACAACCCTTCCCTCTTCCCCAAGGAACTGTAACAACATTTTTTTCAGTGAGATTTGTAGGATTTGTATTAAAACGCATCCTGAATTGTGTTTTAATGGGGACAAAAAGGAAAGAAATTATTATTTTTGTAACCAAAATAAAACAGATGTAAAATTTTTCTCAGAAGGTTTTTACCTTCTAGAATGAAATGGAATTTTTTTGTGGATTAATCTGAAAAACATATTTTAAGATTTTGTGAAACAATATATGGTTTTTTCCAGTTACTGGCCATTCTCAATGGCACATCCATCCTCTAGGCTTCAAAGTTCTGGCAAACTTTGGAAATTGCCAGGTTTGGCCAAATAAACAGTGTTTTTATGCATAAATTCTACAATCAAGATGATTCTCTGCAAAGCATTTAAGCCCTAAGTACAAATGGTTATGTGTACTTTGAATTCCTGAAATGAATCATGGAAAACTCTAACATAACAAGGTGCTGTTATTAAGTGCTATACAGCTACAGTTGCTATAAAAGCGAAGAAGAAACCCGAGGTGATGAAATAAATCTTCAGCTGGGACAAATCAGCACAGCCCTATTGAACTGACAAGAGCTGCACTGATTTAAACACACAGAGATTTTTATATGGCCTGTCAGTCATTCACTACACCCAATAAACTGTGGTGTAGACTAGTGAAGTGACATGGTTTATCCCAAAATCCATGTTCTTAAGGCTCTCTTAACTTTTTGGGGAAGTTCTCCTTTATTTTGGTGGTGTAGGACTGCACCCTGTGCTGCTCAGGGACACCTTCCTCCTGCACATTCACATGGCAGCTCTCACCTCTGGGTGCCTGAGTAAATTTGCTCCTCATGGCCCTAAATAACTCCACCAAAGCAGATCCCTTATGATCCCTGCATGGTGTAGGCTCACAAAATCCTGGCCCAGCCTCTCCCAGGGAGGAGGATTTTATCAGTGTGGGATCTCCTCCCACTGCTGGCAAGCAAAGCAGTGTTACCTCAAAGGTGGGTCTGCCTTAAGCACCACAAAGTAGCACCAGCCCATGAGGAGGGAGACTTCAGCTCTGACTCAGGTCACAACAGGTATGTTATTCCCAGCCCGGCAAGCTTCTGTTTCAAGCATTAATTTGCTTAAAGACCAGAATTATTTTAATCACAGATGCGCCCTTTTCAGGCATGTTGCCTCTGTTTCCTTCAGGATTTTGAGGAATTTCATAACAGTGCTCTGACATCATTGCACCCAGACACAATGTGCACCATTGTCAGATAAAGCATGGCTTTTGCAGTTGCATGACTGCATAGCTTTTCCTTTCTATTACCCAATGTTTTCCTTCTCCAGTTATGAATGCTCCAAATCACGCACATTCTTCCGGGGAATGATGAAGACATTCCTATTTTAGGGAAAACCAAAGCAAAGCAGGGTGGATGTGTGTTACCTGTCCATAAAGGATGCTCAAGGCCATGCCAGAGTGGCACACAGAGAGCACGCAGGAGAGGAGGGATGCTTCCAACACTCTTTCCCACTCCGTGGAATGTCAGTTCCCCTGCGTGCACTACCTGGACAGCTTGGATTAGACACCAGCATGTTCCAGGAAATGGACACCTACCCTTCTGGACTCCAGGCAGGGAAGTGTCATAACGAGGACCAAGATGAAAAAACTGAGATGGTGGGTATTCGTATGATTGACATTCTGCCTCGGAGTTCTCACACAAAGCCCCCTCTCTCTGCCTGACATGCGGGCGCCGCATTCCCAACGCATTCTTGCAGCCTACACCACATCCCCGAACAATAGCCAGCCTTCTTTCACTCTCCTGCCTCGTCTCTCTGAACAGCCCTCTGTTGACAGCCCAGGCTGTTCTCACTCCTGAAGAATTCAAAAAATTGAACGATATAAGGACAGCCTGTGACTTCCAGGAGGCATCTTGGAGCATCCTATTTTTAAAATTGCGGTTTGGTGCTTCTTTCTCTGTTTTGTTTCTGTTTCAAAGGAAACCTCCAAAAATGCAGTTGCCCTGCAAATCCACCCTCAGACCAGGGAGCTGCTCTGAATGCGGCACCACTAATAGCTGTAAAATGCAAATACGTGGATGACTTTCTCTGTTGGGCCATTCCAGAGCAGCCTTTCCCCTCTGAGCTTTAATGTCAATGTTGAGTGCCAAACTGGCAAGCCCTGTGCAATTGAAATGTTTGCACAAGGAGAAGAGATGCATTGGTGTTTGCTTGCCTTGCCAGCCAGGTCCCGAGCCTCAAATGGACAGGGCACATGTAAGGTGTCCAGCCTTCTTCACACTCATGCCAACTCCTGTTCCTAAGGAATGACGAGTTTTGGTCGGGTGACAAGGATAAATATGAGCAGTGTGCATCTCTCGCTCCTTCATCTCACATGAGTGGCTGGCAATGAGCCAAAACTAACAGGAGAGATGAGGAATCACAGCACTGAACTTGCTGGGGTGTTCTCTCTTTCCTTGGTTGGTGATACACGTCTGTACCTGGGCAATACACCCCAGAAACCATGAGAAGAGGAGAGGAGAGGAGAGGAGAGGAGAGGAGAGGAGAGGAGAGGAGAGGAGAGGAGAGGAGAGGAGAGGAGAGGAGAGGAGAGAGGAGAGGAGAGGAGAGGAGAGGAGAGGAGAGGAGAGGAAGGAGAGGAGAGAGGGAGAGGAGAGGAGAGGAGAGGAGAGGAGAGGAAGAGGAGAGAGAGGAGGAGGAGAGGAGAGGAGAGGAGAGAGAGGAGAGGAGAGGAGAGGAGAGGGAGGAAGGAGAGGAGAGAGAGGAAGAGGAGAGGAGAGGAGAGGAGAAAGGAGAGGAGAGGAGAGGAGAGGAGAGGAGAGGAGAGGAGAGGAGAGGAGAGGAGAGGAGAGGAGAGAACTGAGATTGGCTCAGAGCATGGTGCTGGTAACACCAAAGTGGATTCAATCCCCATATGGGCTATTTTCTTAAGAGTTGGACTCCATGATCCTTGTGGGTCCTTTCCAACTCGGAATACTCAGCGAACTTGCTGCACTGCCACAACTGTGCCACTTTTCATGGCACTATCAGTCTAACAGAGACTAGAAGATGAGCAAAATCTCTCCTTATATAGTCAGCTTTTATAGTTTTCTGGTTTGGAAAAGAGAAAAAAGGACACATTTTAGTGTTTTGCCACAGAAGTCTCTCTGTTGCTGGCACCCTTAGTTCTGAGCACGTGATGGCATTTCCACCTATTCAAGAAGCCTGACGAACTTGAAGCACTTACACAAAACTGCAGCTCTGCCTGCATCCTTCAAGTCTAAGGATGCCTCAAGGAAAGCCCCTCTTTTTGAGGCCCTATTTGTTCTTGGCTTCAGGCTTCTCTGGGTGGATCTGGCAAAGCAAGGCCAGAATGGAACATCAATGAACAAGTGTGCTGGCGTCACTGAAAAAGGAAAACAATTGGAAAATGACAATCAAAGGAAGGTGAAAGATCTAGTCCCAGGGCTTCCTGCTGCAGCTGAGAGTTTATTCAGATGGCCTCCAGATAATCTAAGCCAGAGAGAGGCCACACTGACTTATTATGGTGTTTATTCCCTCGGCTTTGTTAGCTGTCAGATGCAAGAGCAGTCTGTCCTGGATGCCCTCCCATTTCCACACATCTTCAGGTTTAGGCTTTGATTCATGGTGATGCCATGGAAGCAACATGGAACTTAAAAATGAGAGATATAAATGAATGAGAAAAAGCCAGGAATTTCTATCCTCTAGCATCTTTTGTGATGTGGTTATGTTGGGTATTATTTCCATATCAAGTAAATACACTTGGTATCCGTATTTCCCATACAGTTGTGTAAAGGGACCACGGCGTGCAGAAAATCAGCCCCCATGTCTAGGTCTAGTCTTTCCTGGAAGAAGTTACTGCAGGTAGCAGCTACTTTGAGTTAGATAATTTACTGTCAAAACAATCCTTAACACAAGAACAAGGACAAACTTGTGCATGTGGGAACCAGAAGTCAAGTCTTTTAACCAAGTTAAATACCTGGCTAGTTTATCTCTGCTGCACATGAGTTGATAACCTGTGGTATCCTCACAGTGAGAGTCAAACTCACTGGAGGAATCTCCACTGAAGGAATTTGCAGGCTCCAGCACTGCAAATCAAGGTGGTTTTTCCCCTAGAAGAGGAAAAAAAACAAAGACAAGGCTTATGGCAATAACAGCATCTGCTGGTTAACAGGATATGCATATTGGGGAGTTAATAAAATGTTTTCCCTGGCTTATTCCATTGTAGAGAAAATTGTGGTTTTCCCAGCAGGAATCACTTGCCTTTATCCCTGCTGTAGCCTCACTGAAACTTGGGACTCGTGCTAAGAGTTTGGGATTTCTACCTCTAAAATCAAGTTTCTTAAGCAACAGAAAGGAAACATCTCATTAAGTGCAGCATTCATGGAATTACCAAGGCAGATGCATCTACTCTGCAAGTATAAAGAAGTTCATGGATTTGGTAAATGCTAAAATTTGAACTAGTCAGAGCTACTACTACATTCTTGAAGGCTGTTTCTATGTTATCCACACACGTGGCCAGGAAGATCATATGCCAATATCTATGTTTAAAATACACTTACTACAATACCATTTCGGAATTTAACTTTTTTGTTCATTGCTGTTGCCACTGACTTAGTTGTTTTATCCCAGGTTTTGCACTTAGTGCTTCTAAACTTAGGATCTGTCTCAAGCATTACAGCAATCCCATTACCCAAGTGCTACAGCCTTATTTTATGACACAATATTTATTCCAAAACCTCTTCACAAAACCCTGGAAATCACCTTGCACAATAAACAGTCACTATGGGTCACTAAAATTTCCTGGAGGCAGCAATTAGAGCAATTTTAATCATGTTTGCTGCTGTATTTAACTTCAGATGGATGCCTAAGATGTTTTGTCCATTTGATTGAACTGAGAGCATGAGGGATGCACCTGTGCAATCAGCTTTTAATGACCTGTAAGACCCAAAATGTGTCTGCTCTACAATGCTGGAGTCAAAGAACAGGATCAGAATCATTTAGGTTGGAAAAGCCCTACAAGATCATGGACTTCAAGCACCAACCCAGCACTGCCAAGGCCACCACCAACCCCTGCCCCCACGTGCCACATCTCTATGGCTTTTAGATCCCTCTGGGGATGGTGACTCCACCTCTGCCCTGGGCAGCCCATTCCAATGCCAGGCCAACATTTCCATGAACAAATCTTCACTAATATCAAATCTAAACCCACCCTGGTGCAACTTGAGGCCGTTCCCTCTTGTCCTGTCCCTGTTCCTTGGGAGCAGACCCTGATCCCCACCTGGCTGCCCCCTCCTTTCAGGGAATTGTGGAGAGTCAGAAGGTTCCCCCTGAGCCTCCTTTTCTCCAGGCTGAGCCCCTTTCCCAGCTCCCTCACCCACTCCTCATCAGACTTGTGCTCCCCTCCTGCCTTGCCCACCTGATGACAAACACAGCACAGAGCTCTGGCCCCTTGGTATTCTCCTCACCTTCAAAGCAAGAGTTGGCAAGTTAAAAAAAAAAAAAAAAAAAAAAGCATTTGAGCAAGATTAATCTGCAATAATTATATATTACAAATGTATTTATTCTGTTTAGGGAGAAACTCCTGGAAGGCTCCAGATGAGACATTTCTCACGTATATTATTTAGCTTTTCCCGAGGCCCTAATGACTTGCTTTAAATTACAGACTTAGGTATTGATTAGCCTCATTCAGCTGAAATCTAGGCTTAGCAATCTATACTTGTCTATAGTTTATTTGTGATATTATTCCTAATAAAGAGCTGCAATTAATCCACATCAAGAAAAATCAATTAATACAGATTTGTATCACAAAGAAAGAAATCCTCCTCATATCTGCCCACTAATCCTGAAGCTTAGGTCTTTTTTTGCTACCAAGGAGGACAGATAAAAAATATTGATTTCACCCTATTTTTACAATTTATAGTGATACAATAATAGCACACAGAACAGACGGGGCTTATCAATTAAAACTATTTTTATACATGATGATAGATGAGGACACCCAATGCCTTTGTTCTTTGCATTATTAATAATTATTAATATGCTGGACTAGGAGTTTTGTAATAAGAATAATCACTCCAAGCACAGCTCTCAGAGAGCCAGGCTTCACTCCAGGTATGATTGTGAATTTTGCACTGAATGAGCCACAATACAATGGTTCTAGAAGGAAAATTGCAGTTATCTGCAGCTGCATGGGAAAGGAGGATCATTCTGTGTCATTTCAGACTAGTGGTACAACGTGAAGAAACACAAGATGTTATCCAAGCTGACGTCTTTCTAATTTTAACCACTTCTATCTCCCATTTTAACCAAGTTAATATCTAACCTAATTTATCAGAAATAATAATAATAAAAAAAAAAATCTTATCAGAGCCTTCTTGCAGGAAGTGTCACGTAAACATC
Organism: Monarcha castaneiventris obscurior; assembly: GCA_026261815.1. NCBI lineage: Eukaryota > Metazoa > Chordata > Aves > Passeriformes > Monarchidae > Monarcha > Monarcha castaneiventris. Next base: position 1,369,932 of record JAMPIT010000541.1, read on the forward strand.
GCGAATTAGATTTTGCAATTTTAGAAGCCAAACTTTATCCTTGCTACGCAAAGAAGACAACAATGTGTCATTGTCCCTTCACAATTCCTACTGTAAACAGTTTATGTGATTTATTCTTTTGCATGCTAGATAATTACATATTTTATACCAGCGCATCATCAGCATGTTGTTATTCTGACTGCCCCATAATAGAAATTGTGTATTTTCCCACTGCAGTGAATGCTATTCTTAACATACATTGCCCTCAACCAGCTAAAAATATCAGAGTTCTGTTGCCTGTGGGAAAGTTCTGCTGTAGTTATTTCTATGAAAAGTTTAATATTGGTTCTCTTCCATTTTTCATACTGTATGTGCCATTCCCATTTAATGCTCTCTTCTCCCCTGTGCAATTACTTACAAGTGCTTAAGTGTCACACACGAGGCAAATAATGCCCTAATTCACCCTAATTCTAACATTAATATGAATGACTGGCAATGAGATTAGTACTGAGGAACACCATTTTAAAATAAACTGTGATGACACAGTGACAGCTATACGAAGGATTAAGGAGTCTGGATTATCACAGGTTGTGGTTCGAGGTATCAAATGACAGGGCTCTGTGTTTGTTCTTGCCAAGGACACCAGGCAGTCAGGGGCTGGCGCAGCCAGCTGTAATTCTTGCACTGAATCTTGGGGGTTTTCTCAGCTCCTCTAAGTTTCTGACAGACAGTAGGTTCAGAAAAAAAAAGGAAGTTTTTTGAGAGGTATTTAATTTACCTGGCAACCTAGAGCCTGTGCAGATACAAAGGAAAAGCTGTGGTTTTATAAACATTTGCTTTTTAACCCAAATTCATATAATCCATGAAGACGCCACTAAATCAATGACAACATTTATTTTTCTCTGCTGTTGCACATTTAAATTTATCTCCTTGCCATGGTATTTTTGCTTTTCTTTCCCCTTTCTTCAAAAGATATCAGAAGCCTATTTAGAAACCTTAATTCATGCAATTTACCAGTAACATCTATGTTATGTAGGTCTCTACCTACACAGTCTGATCCCCATTTTCCTGATGTAATAATTTTATAGTTCAAGATGCTTAAAAATCAATACGGTTGCATTCAAGGAAGTGATGAAGAAGCTGAGAAACAGTAATTATTCCTTGTCTCAATTATCAGATTTTGGGAAGGGCCAAAGAAGACACCATCATCTTTTGACCCACAGATAACCACACGGTTTCCCCCTAGTGAGCTTGTACTGGTTTAGATCAAAGATGATACATTTTATTTTACAGATTTGGGAGATTCCATGTGGCTCATACAAGACAAAATTTACAGAGGAGACACAAGTCACAGCTCGGGTGAGCTTGGCCTTGCAATACAAGCCATAAGGAAATAGGTGTTGAATGTCCATATTTAAAAATACAAGACATAGGAAGTTCAATATATTATGAAGCCCCTTCACACAGTAGGATTTTGAGGAAAGAAAGTTAGACATAGGTGTGTGTGAATTCATCCCACAGTTCTATTTCCAATTTAGTGTATTCCATAGACTTTCCTAAACTGATTTATATCCGAGTTTCTATTCTCTGATTTCAAAATTCTCAGCAAAACAGCACCCACCTTAATCTCCACTGTGTTATTCTAGGGAAATGCAGAAGTCACCTGCCTTAAACATCCTTCTTTGGCAGCTTCCTTTTCACACAGTCATGGATGGCACTTGTCCCTTAGTGCTTCTGGAAGCTTATATCCAGTTGGTATCTACTGGCCCCCCAGAAAACCTTTGGGATCCTTTAAAATCCTTGGGATGTTTTGATCTTAACTCTGATTGCAGTAGTTTGTGCCTAAAAAGCTCCTGTTAGAACTTATTAAAGTTACTCTTGGAAAAGAAAACACTGAGTGACCCCTACTAAGGATAATTATAATATATGGATTTTTTTTTCTGAAATAAAGACAGTTTTATCCTTTTTATCATACTGTATCTTAAACTAGCGAAGAAGATCAGTATCATTCAGGTTTTCTTCTGAATATATTTAAAAATGAGCCTGCTGGGTACGGGTCTGCCTTCTCACCTTATGTTTCTCTTATTCTTCTGCAATTTTAAGCTTCTCCCTCATATGTATTGCTACAAGTTTCCTTTTCCTCACATCCAGAATTAAACCTATACAAATGGAATATTCTTTTTCCTCTCTCCACTAACCCAGAACTTCCTCTCAGCTTGTTCCCCATCTTCTCTTCTGTTTTTCTGTTTGATCTCTGGATTTATGTTCACCTCTTACTCTGATATTTTAAATCCATCGTGCTTGTATGTCATCCACGTCCTTGGGAGGGCCCTCTCCTAGATAAAATGTGCTGCTTGGAGTTTAATGGACATGTGCCCACAAACACATGGACACACGTGTTTGTCTCCTCACTTCTGCATAATGAATGATTATAATATTTCTCCAGCTGTTTCTGTGATCTCAACGAGCTTAAATGTAATGAATATCCTGTTAATTAGACAACAATCTAACAGGAGCACATTAGTACGTGTGCATTAAAAAAATAATATTTTTTCCGTTAAAGGTGAACTGCAAAAGGAATTGAGGCAGGGAAATCCTCTGCCCCATTTTTTATTTTGCACAGGTAACTGTTGCCTGTAAAATTCCACTCTCCATTTCCCTCATCTCTATCTTCCTGACCTTTTGAAAGCCCATCTGCCAGCAAAAGTTTGGACAGTTTGAGCATTTCTTATGGACAGAAAGTAGAGCTATTGAAAATGACTGTGCTGACCAAAGCAGATGCAGATGAGCGTTTGGGTTTCTGCAGGAGAAGGATTGTACAGTAACATATCAGGATCCATCTGAACTAATTTAGCTGTGCTGGAATAAATGCTGTGTGCACAGAAAGCTTGAGATACGGAACAGCAACAACAAGTATATTAAAAAAAAAAATCAAGCTTGATCTCTTTTAAGCTTCCATTGTAAATCATCAAGAAGTGATGAAAAGCATAAATGCAATAAAAATAATAATTTCCAGGTCACTGTTAAATGATGTGACAAGATGCAGACAGGGACATCATTAACACTGCAAACCAGAGAAGACCCACTCTGCTCATCTGTCATTTCCTTTCTCTTTACATCCCTGTGCACTGCACCTCTTTTGCACTTTTCCTTCTTCCTATTAACTTTCCCATCTTGTCTGCTTCCCTCCCCTCTGAGCCTCCTGCAGCAGCGTGATGCTGATTTCACATCTCACCAGGCCTCCTCAGGAAGCAAAAGCACAACAATCTCTCCCTAATAAGACTCTGGAACTCCCTCTGGAAGCTTCTTCCAGAACCTGGATGCAAACAAGCATGTGAAAATGAGGAATAATGGGAATGAAAGCCAACACATCTTTGGGACTTCAGAGGGACCTTGAACTGAGCACTGAGGGCAAAGCACAGTCCTTGCCAGATTTGATCTCAGCACAAACAGAGAAAATTCAGTGTCAGGACTCTGAAATCCAGTAGAGCACCAGTTTCTCCTGATCCCTTGTGTGTATATATCTCTGTATCTCTGTATCTCTATATCTATATATCTATATATCTTTATAGATATATATCTGTATTTACACACATAGAGACATAAATCTGTGCACGTCTCCATATCTGCTTCCACACAGGAAGTGTACCAAAATTAAAACACAGCAAAACATCAATAAAGTTTGAATTAATGATGCTGGGTTTTGAATAACTGCGTAGGATTCTTCACTTATTTAAAAAATGCCTCATGCTTCAAAAATTTCTATGGTGGTCTAGAAGGATGCTGATGGAGGGAGCTGTGCACCCCTCTGTTGTGAGAGCTGAGTTAAAGGTGTTACTGGCAGCTGAGATAAATCTCAAATGCTACTTTTTAGCCACGTTCATACAGCAGGATACAGCCATGAGTGTTCACACCCAGCAGGTCTGACCATCCTACCTGCTGGCAAAAGGTGTGTGCTGCATCCATGAAGATCAGCACAGACAAACCCCAGTCTGAGGGGCTGATCTGCTCTCTGGTGAGTTACTGGGAGTACCAGCAGTGTGAAAGAGTGCTGGGAAAGGATGTCCTTCTGCACGTACCTAAAGGGCTGCAGAAAAGGTGAGGTCACGGAGCAGAAACTGTCTATCCCAAATCTGGAAATCCTGCCAGCCCAGTGTGGCAAGCCAGCTATGACAGAAGCTGTGGAACCGTTCCTGGTTCCTGGTGGGGTCAGGGGGACATGGGCCACATGTTCAAGGGCACAGAATTGTAATTCAGCAGTGGAAATGCCGTATTTCAGTGTGAGCAGATATTTTTCTCCTCTCATGGATGTAAGTGGACCCAGTGCCTGAAAGAACTTGGCTCTGTAGCCTGGAAAATGGTATTTTCTCAGATTGCGTATTTGCTTATTTTCTAACTGCTGACCAGCTTTGATTCTATCACACACATTTCCTACAGTGAGAATCAGTCATTCTGCCTTCAGCCTGTCTCCACCACGGCCTCAGGACACGCCTGTTGCCCCTGCTTTCTTCTCATGGCCACATTTCCCAGAACCCCAGCCAAAAATGGGGCTGCCTGATGCTGGGGAACACCACGTCCCTCTGTTTCCTGCCTGCACACCTCTCCTGAACAGTTAGAGGTGAGATTCACCCTGCAGCACTGTCTGCTTCCACTGCCAGAAGAAGTGCAGTCATTAATTACAATATCACTTGCACTTTTGCAAAAATGATGGAAAAACTGCCACACCAACAGGAGAAGTAAAAAGCAAGTTTGTTACTGGGGTAGGCACCTGCAGTGGACACTGCAGTGAGTTTAAGGCATACTTTTAGGCATATTCAGAGGAAAAGATGCCACTTGTCCACCAGCAGTGCCTCTCATGCCACCCACACTGTAAAAGGCCTCCGTTGAAGCCCTGAGCCAGCACATGACACCTGATGAGATCACAGCATGCTTGGCTCTAGGCTTCACAAAGGCTCCAGCACCTCTCTGTCAACAGAGGACTGAGGGGTTTCTTTGGTAAAACCTTGGGATGCAGCTCCTGACCGATGTTCCTGGCTGGCTCTGTTCAGGATAAGCACCACCATACCCTGTCCCAGACACTCCTGCTGGTGTGGTCCTGGGGTTAGGTGAGCCAGGCAGACAAATGACTGACTTGTCACAGGGACCATGATGAACAACAGATTTGGGGTGCAAATAAAGCATCAACCTCTGGAGGTCTGCTTCCTTCTGTACCTCATTTCTGTACCCTTCCTTGCAGGATTTAGTGCAAGAGTGGAGGTTTTTGCATGTGTCACTTCAGGGCAAACTCGCAAATGAGCATTTTCAAGGTGTAACTCATGGAGCTGGAGGCAGAGGGGCCTTGGCACATTCACCCTCTAATGGTACCTGGAGCCATTTAGGCAATTTATTGCATCACACCCGAGTGACAGCAGCTGGTACCACACTGGTGACATGCATGCCATTGCATATGAATATTTGTAACTTCACTGGCACGGGGCTGTTGGGGAATCCATGGTGGATAATCCACTCACAGCAATTCGGCTTCCTCTGCTGCTCCCGTGCACTGCACACACCCCTTTGGCAGCACACAGGCAAAGGAGCAAGGAACGTTTCGCCATCCCAGTTTTCAGATAAGCTGGTACAACAGACACAACAGCCCTCTCTCCTATTGCCCTGTAACACACTTGCTTTTTCACATTTTGCTTCAGCTTCAATACTTATGAAATGTAACTTTAACACTCAGGGAATAGGCTTAACCCAGGTAACAGGGGAGAGAGAAATGTTCTTGGCACAGATCAGCAGCTCCTGTACTTGGCACTGATTAGATTAACACCAGGAACCACTTTAGAGAGGGCAGTGTAATCTTTATGGCCATCACTTACTTGCTGAGAAAGCTCACATCCTCCAGTTAACGGCAGCTGTGCCAGTGATTTCTTTGATAGGTGGTGATATGCACTTACAGGAATAGATTAAACAGCCCTTTGCCTTTCCTTGAGACACCCAGTCCCTGCTAGCAGCAGTAACACTTTTGAAAGAGCCTAGAGCCTATTTTCCAGAAGGATTTAGTCACAGACTTTCACATAAGCTTATTCATCCTGGCCTTTGGGTTGTGGTTACACACACATTTCTCCAGGACGTGGAGTCAGCATCAGCAGGCGATGTCCACTCTGGCTCTCCCCTGCTGCTCCCATGCTCCTGCCACCCCTCCGTGCCCATGCAGAACAAAGAGGGCACTGTAGGGACTGCCACGAACAGCCCTGGCTGGTGGCAGCATGACTTGCTGGAGCCAAAAGTGCCACAGAGAAAAATGTTTGTGGAACCGCAGCTTCAAGAACTTCTCAGCAGGGTGAATTAATGCCCATGGTGCTCCATCCTGCCACAGCGAGACTGCCACCAATTCCTGAGCTCTGGAGATAGCCCGGGTAGATTCTCACATCACTCTGACAGGTGTCCAGGTGCTTCGGATGCTTCTGATACATTTTACACTACAGCTGCTGGTTTGGGTTTGCCTCACCCAATGGCAGAAACCGCGCTGTTCACGCTTGAAGAAGCTAACTCCCATCAATTACTGTGTTTCAGTGAAGCAAACAAGCATGAAAGCACCTGGAGATGGACAGCCCTGGGCTAACAAATCCGGATCCCTCAAGGTCTACTGCTTTGCCTACTGCAAACACACTATCTGACAACCATAAATCACCAACTCATTATGTAATGGTCATGCCGTTTCAGAGACAAAGATGCATTTCACAGAGAGTATGGTTTTAATAAACAGGCAGCCTTTCAGTGGCTAGACTGGAATAAGCCAGGATCTCAGTCCAGTTCCTGTTGGAAAGGTAGTCACAGCACAGAACACAGGGGCACAGATGGGTGGATTGTTCATGGGCTGCAGCAGAAATATGAATTTCTCACCCAGGCAGGTTATGGCAGCAGTGCCATTGCCTGGGGTGGGCCAGGGGTGCCTGGCCCATGGCTGTGCCAAGGGATTGGATCCCTTGGGTGCCACACTGGAATTATGATGCCAAGTATGTGCACAGTGAACTTGGGACCTCTAATTAATTCCCCTCAGTGTTACCATGCAGTAAATGGAGGGCTGACTGAGTTATGACCCACCCTCACATGTGCAAAGTATGCACTTCTGAAATGCAACGGGAAATATTCATTATTCTTGGATAGAGCTCCCTTTGAGTCCAGCAGTTACAGCAGCTGTCGTCATTTACTGCATTAGCAAGCACTATTTCTGTGAATTTATATCATCATGTCCCAGAGTTCTGTGCCAGCAATATGCTTAACCCACTGCTGCAAAATAATCCCATCTATATTGGCCACATACTTGAGATATTATGATTAGACTTTTTTAGTGGGTGTTAGGAATTATTTTTATAAACGTAGCATGTGCGTATGCACAAGGGTTTTTACAATCAACCCTAAGAAGGAAAGAAATACATTCTCATTCTTATATTTTGACGTGGTTCTCCCCTATCAAGCTAATAGAGCTATGCCAGCCCTGTAAAATATTTATGAAATAACCAAATACAAAGAAATAATGTAATTCAGTGTGTTTCTTCTGAATTATGGTTTTCACGTGTTTCCCATGGCCTATCAAATCTGTCATTTCAATGGAATAGGTGTCGATACCTGAGGATAGCTGATATCAGTCAGAACACGGACTGGTGCCAGTGTTTTAAGAAGTGGAGGTATTAGCAAGCACCTTTACTGCACCCTGGTCTTTCCTGTAACATCATCTTCAACACATATTAAAATACATATTGAGAAAATCTCAGAATAAAACATCTTCAAATTTTAGTTGTTATAATGATACCAAAACCTTTTCCCCCCCCCCCCCCAACTTAAATCTGGATAGAAAATGTATATTCCAGCAGAAACACATCTGCAGATTATTTTACAGACAAACCTGTTCTGGAAAACTAATGCTAAAATTTTGTTTCATGGGGCAGCATGAATCTTACTAATAATGATCACAAAATAGTAGAATTTAGTGTCGTTAAAAAAAAAAGGTTTGTGGAACTGCAGCTTGAATGGGGAAATAAAACACACATGTCGTGAGAGCATTGTTACATTTCTTACAAATCTATTGTCATATTTGCAGAAGACATTGCAGAATGCATTTGACCATCATAAAGGGTTGGACTCAACGACCTTAGAGGTCTTTTCCAACCTTAATGATCCTCTGATTATATGATATTTTGCCAGAGAGGGTCTGAAAACTTGCATTTCCTCTGCCACTGGAATCCCAAGGCGTCTGGGATGGGTTTACTACAGCTCCACACTTCAGAACCTGAAGATACACATAGGCACTTTACCCAGTGAACACATTGTGGCTTATTTCTTCCTGTTCCTTCCCTCCTTCACACCTTTTAATGAGCCCATTATTTGTCAAATGGAAAGGAAGACACAACTGAGCCCAAAGTGCAACCACACCTGCTCAGATTTCCCTGTGCCCCAACACTGATTCAGCACAAATACACTTTCCCAAAGGGCTGCCAGAGTCTCGCTCTGGCAAGCGAAATTCAGGAGCTGCAGGAATTCCTATTTCTGATCAGCCTGCATTGTCTTTTTCCAGATCTTCTTGGCTTAACCTGGATAAAGGTGGGAATGTTCTCCAGCAAGCCAGAACTCACGGTCTCAACTCAAATCAGCAGACTTGAGTTGACTTGCTGGTCCTCCTGTGCTCAGAAGGTCTGGCACCCCAGTGAGACTGCATTTTTGAGACTAGAATAATTATCCAAACCTTTCCACACATCACTGTGCTGGGGAAAAAGGGATACTTCTTGAAACAGTTGCTGCCTGAGGGTGGAGGAAGTGAGGAAAGGGAAAACCGAGCTAATTCCAGCTACCTTGCACTACTGAGTTGGAGCATGGGCTGTGGCATCGTCCATCAGAGCTTTGCTCTAGAAGAATCATAGAATCCAAAAATGGTTTGGGTTGGAAGGGACCTTAAAGATCATCTAATTCTAACCCTCCCACCATGGGCAGAAACACCTTCTACTCTCTCAGGTTGCTCCAAGCCCAGTCCAAGCTGGTCTTGAACACTTCCAGGGATGGGGCAGCCACAGCTTCTCTGGGCAACCTTTTCCAGGGCCTCACCACCCTCCCAGGGGAGCATTTCTTCCCAAAATTTAATGCTGTAGGCAGTCCCCTGCAGCTCAGAGGCAGGATGTAAAGGATGTAACACTGCACGGAGGTTGGGGCAGGTGGAGAAAAACTAGGGGACCTGACTCTGCCAAGACACACCGCACTTACCCCAATTTCTTTACAGGACACTTGGCTCCCTACCAGACTGGATCTGCCACTCACAGCAAGTCATTGTAATAAATTCTAGACAGTGATACGACCGTCTGATCCTGTGGGACATGGAATTCAGGGAAAGTTGTGGGTGCTGAGATTAGGCTTTCAGATAAACAGATCCTAAGGGATGTTGTGCCCAGCGCTTAACATTTTTAGTGAGCTACAGCACTGAGTCTTTTGGAAAGAGTCTCAATTCATTCATGTGAGCTACAGCACTGAGTCTTTTTGAAAAGGGTCTTAATTAATTCTTATTTGGAATGGCAAGAGCCTCTGTCTACAAACGGCCTTGATGTTTTTACATTATCTGCTGTTAAAATCAAAGCAGTGTGTTGCATCACACCTCAGCGTTACCTGCAAGGAATCACCTGTCACTAATGCCAAAAGATAGCAATCACAGAATGAATGAATTGGGGTTATAGATACTCTCCAGTCCCTTCATTATTTAGGTGGAAAAAGGTGTTTTGAAAATAGAGCAGGCTTTGAGAAAAGAATCTTGGCAATAACTGATTTTCAGTGCAAACCATGAGATTTGCTTCAGCACTCTCTAGCTGCCTTGGAACTGTAGAACTGAATATGTTTTATTGCATACTCCCCTTCCTGGAGTTATTTCTGCTGATTTAAAGGCATCCATGTGCCTTTTACTTCCTCTGCATTTGTAAGCATGGTTGGGGCATAAACTGTTTTCAGCCCAGCCCCAAAATATTTTGGCTGTTTATCCAAAAGCACCATGAGTTTGATGTAAAAGCCACCCACACCTTCAGCACCATGAACGTACCCGCCATCCATCCATTCTATCCCAAACTGAAAGTTATGCACGTTCTTGCTAACCTAGTTTTGCGTGTGCGTGTGCTTTTTTTTTTTTTAACAATAGGCCTAAATCCATATTAATGATCCAAAAAGTGACCAGGCCTCAGCACCTTTTGTCCTCTATACATTAACTATCCAATAATCAACAGTAGCTGTCCTGTACTCTGGTGTCTTTAGCCTAATTCAGAGGGACAGATATTTATCATCACCCTTGAATTGGGTGACCCATTCTGACAGGTCGACATCCTTATTTATGTAACAATGTCATAGACAGTAACTGCTAATGAGTGGAGTGACACAGAGGTCTGTTAGATGGAAAGGCAGAGGAAAGCCGAAAAGGGCATGAGGGGTTAATGGGACTTTTCTGTTCCAGCCTCCTGGGATGTGTAATTATGTTCTAATAAGAAATGAATGTATTGATTAGATTAGTGTGCAATTGTGTTCATGTGCACACGTATAGTGCTGCATGCATATAGACAGTCATTGTGTGTGCCTCTAGTCCCCTCAGTGTGTGTTTGAACCCAAAGTATCTTTGTGCCGGGGCCAAAAACAAGCAGCGCACTCCCACAGCCCTCTGCTTGTCCTCAGTGTGGCAAACTCCATGTGAATTCAACTGGAGTTTATCTGAGTAAAGGCCGAATTTAACTTCAGTAAACACCAAATAAGGCCTTCAGGGTTAGGCCCTCACAAAAAAAATGACTTCCTATTTGCATTGTTTGGGATAAACACTCACCATCACTTAAGAGAGCAGTAAAAGCAGCCAACACATTGTAAACAGTGTCATCTGCTGAGGAGACCATCCACCAGCCAAAGTAGGCCATGCTCATGCCTGATGGACGGCCACTTCCAGCAGCCTGCTTACAGTAGGGAGGAATTTGGCCCAGCATTCTTTCTCATCAAGTAAAATATGTTCCCTGACAGGTCAAGGAAAGCATCCTTCACACGCTCACAAAGGGCCGATTCTCCGCCGCATCCCTCCGAAGTGTGTGTGATCTGAACTTGAGGGTGAATTCCCCTGATGGGAAAGACACAACAATAGGGGAAAGCAGGGCGGGGGGAAGGAAAGCATGTCTGAAAATTAGAGCTGCCCAGGGCTCAGTAGCCCAGAGAATGCAGCTGATAGCAGTGCTCTCACCACAGCCCCTCGCTGACGCTAATACGGGCAGGCAGCAGAATTGTGGTTTTGGTACCTTACACTGTACAAATTCCAGCCATAAGCAGAGCCTTACACGTCCTGGGGACTTGGATGTGGTGTCTGAGTTGGGAAGGAACAAACAGGGCTAGGCTGGCAGAAAAATAGGCTTTTTGGGTCACCACCTCAGCCCCCTGTCCCTGGGATAACGAAGGCCGTGGCACCAGCGTGCACAGGCCTGTGACAAATTAGTACCTCCAGTTGCACGCTGAAGAAGAAATAAATTACTTTCTAGTGACTCCCTCTGGAAAGAAGCAGCATTATTAGGCTCTAATGGGATTTCCTTCTACCCCAGTCTTGATTAGGACCTTCGTAAAGCAAAGGGGAGGGAGGGAGAATGTAAAACTGAAGGATTCTCAAGTCTGAGGAGGGCCCAATTTACCCAACCATAACTTTTGTGAATCGTGGTTAAGATTTCAGATGTGACACTCAGGAAAGGCTGGAGTACAAAGATGCAAGAAAGGACTTACTAGGCAAGATTTCCAAACATTTCAAAAATGTTTAAACAAAATAATATAAGAACACACTGTAGATTCAGTGTCACAAAAGAAGAATCTCTTGGAACAATGGACCCCTGAAATCTGACTTTTATCTGAGGGATAATGATTAAACACATTGCTTTCTCATTGCCATATTACTGCAAATTTTTCCATATGAGCAGCACTAAGGAGGTTTGGTTATTTTGTTGGGTTTGTTTTTTTATTTTTAAGTGTTTTGATGCAGAAAATCACTCAGGGAACATATTTATAAAAGACAATGTATTTATATTCTGTACAAGAGAGACTTAAGATCCAAGCTAGATCTAACTGCAAAGGTGCACCCTGTAAAAATTTGCCTCAAGGGTCAAAATAGGGAGTAAAAAAGCCTGGAACTGGTGATGGCTGTAGGAGTGTTATCACTGACTTCATGAGGGCTGAGACCACATGTGACATGAAAGAACTGGAGAAGGAAAAACCTTGCAAAATGATGGTATTTTCTCCCAAATAAAGCATGATGCTCAAGCAAGTTCAGTATCCAGGCTGAATAACAGAAATGCCCTCTGAAGGCAGAGGCATCGCATAGTTCAAATCCAGGTCTGAACAGCGGATGCAGGGGAGCTAATTTTTCAGCAAATGCCAACCCTTTGACTGCTAATAGTTGAGGGTTGGTTCACATTTGAACATTCACACAAAACTGATTTCCCCACTATATTGATGGGAACTTTGCAATGCAATGAATCATCTTCAGCTGGCTGATTTATTTAACAGGGCAACTTGAGGCAGCAAACTTGGGGCAAGGTACCCCAAACTAAGATGAAATATCCTTCCCTGTCCCATTTATTAGTGTCAGCATCAGCATAAGCTTTTCTCCTTAATGGACCGATCTTTCATTCAGGCCATGGAGGATCCTGAGAAAGTTTTCCTCGTTTCTTTATATTTTGCCAAACTTCTAAGTGGGCTCCTAAAAACTTACTGAAAGAGCATTACTCAGTCTGACACATTCCATTTATTTCAATATGGTGACAAAGAGGGAAGATCTAGTTAAAAATATTGCAATAGCCTTATGGGATGCTTATGGGTTTTTTTTTTAAATGTAATACATCACAATAGAATACTTTGTTTTTGTAGAAGGGCATTCTGTATTCGCCAAAAAAGCTGCTGACTTAATCATTAGTTATGATGAGAAGAGATTTAGTGCTCTCTTTCTTTACACTGTCACTGAGAACAATGTCTATGAAAAAGCCTATGCTTCCCATTATAAATCACTATAAGCTCCATGAAAATTTCTCCTCTACCCTGGGGTTTAAGGGAGCAGATACTCGGTGATGCAGCCTCCCAATAGTAGCACTTTTTGCCGAGCTCTACAAGTTTATGGAATGCTATGGTTCACCCTAAGTCCAGGCGTTACCAGTGCGTGCAGTTCCCATTGTTCAGCAATTTATGAGTGGCTACTCTTTGACAAAAAATGAAATACCTCCTCCTTTGCAGCCTGTACATATTTTTAAAACACTTTAAAGCTGCAGCACATTACCACTTTTAGCATTACAAGTAAATATTACTGTTTATCATCAGACTGCCTTTGAGAAATACAATGTAGCCTCTGCTCCTTCACCGTCTCATGTCCAAATTTCAGATCTTATTTATGGTAAGTGAGGATTCAGAAATAAAGCAAATCAAAAATAAATGGTTCATAGGTGCTTCCTTCACTGAATGAAGAACGCTGTCTCACATTATCTCAAAAGGACAATTCATCCTTAAAGGTTTTGTGATGCATAAGCATCTCTCAAAATTACTTGGATAAAAAATACAGATTTAGAGACCTAGCATTAAACATACAGGTTTGAAAGTCTTTAACCTTCTTCCCTTCCTTCCCTCCTCCCCCATATCATAGTCACATACACTGGCTGGATTTTATTGTATAACTTTGTAAAGAATGGGGGGAAAAGAAAAGTGAGTGCTCCACATATCTGTCAGCATTTTTTTTTTGTTTGTTGGCCCAAGCTGACAGCTTTTTTTGTGTTTTCTAGTTTGTCAGAAGTCTATCACAATGTTTTGAAGAAAAAGAGCCAAGACATTTTCCCTAGTTTTTCGTGTCCTCTAATATTTAAATTCATTCTTCTGAGTTTGTTTCTTATTTACTGCTTCCCCCCATTTCTTGAAGATAATATTCCGAGAAGCAGAGTTGCTTGTTTCATCACAAGCTGTCTCAAATCTGTCCTTTACTGGGTTTAAGTCTGCAAGCCCTGTTCAAAATCCGTATCACTGGGTTCAGTTTGAAAGGGAGGACTTTGAATCAAAGTTCTCAGCCACCCACACTGGACCTGAAAGGCCACTAGAAATAGCCCTTGTCTGCTTTGTTTCTCAGGAACCAGAATAGACACATTCCCTCTGGTCTGCCCTGAGATATGGATTTGGCTCAATAAGCACATGTCAGCTGCAGAAGCAGCCGGCTGCAGAGCAGTTTTCATGGAAACTGGGAGCCTGTGTCCTCTGAAAAGATAAAAAATTATTTCACTCATTTATTGTTATGATTTTTAATTTATTCTGGATGCGGTTTGAGGTGGCAGTCTAGGAACAAATTCTTACTGGCCTTTGATATCAGTTTGATGACTGGCACTATTCCTGTGAATAAAATCAATTATAAATCTGTAATGAAACATGCTACCTACCTATGCTGGATGTCTGCAGGACCTTTGTGCTAGAAAGTAGCAAGACAAAAGCATGTGTTTTATAGGTCCTTGGCTACAATCACAGCTGCCAGAGCCACATGCTGACATCAGGACTTGAATTTTCACATAGAAGCAAGACATGCCTCAGCCCTCACAGGTAAATAATGCCTGAAGACATCACCCACCTGAATGGTTTTATGGATGGCTGAGTTTCCACACTGAGCCAATCCTGTTAATGGGCTGGGAACAGAGGCAGCCTGGTGATTCCCACTGTCAGCATTCCTGAGAGGAGCCCCACAGGAGTCACCAGCATGGCCTCCCTCTCCCTGCCTTGGGCTTTTAGACAGACAAGACCCTGCCCAAGGAGAAGGAGTGGTTGATTGGAACATAGCGTTTTCCAAAGAGAATCCGACACGGAAGGCAGCTCTTGTGTGGATCACTTCCCCAAAGGAGAGGTGCTGCCCAAGTACAAATGCACCATGGATTGCCAAAGCCTCACACTATCTCAACCCATCCGGAGTCTGAAGAGCTTGGACAAAATCAAAACTCTTTAAACTTCTCAACAGTACCAAATCCTCCAGGTAATGACAGCAAATTAGCACCTGCCATCTCCACCCTCTCCAACCCTACAACCAAGTTAAATTTACTTTGTAGATCTCTGTTCCCACCTCCACCTGCGAATCTTTTGCTTTCTAACATTCCAATGAGATTGAAAAACCTTGGTAAAATTAAAGCTAAAATTGCAAGTACTTAAACCCACGAAAATGTAACAATTATTGCAATCAGCTCCTTGGCTGATCTGTTTGGAGCCGCTGTGGATTCCTGTGACAGATTCTGCCATCCTGACTTACACTAATCCAGTTCTCTCCAAAAACATCCTTGTGCTTTGGTTTTGAAACCCACAGCTCCTCTGGACAAAACGAGGCCAGTCTATTCCCACTCCCACTCCGCTGCTATCCAGGGGTCTACCCAAACTGACCACCCTGGCTTCGCTAATCTTTCCTGGGGGAGGCAGAGCCCGAAGAACAGATGGTTCTCTCAAAGGATCCTTGTCCTTCCTTCAGGTTTTCTAACTCCAAACTAGAGAGGAAAAAAGTGAACCAAATGTGACCCTGGCAATTGAGATCCTTTGCTCGTACAAGCTGGGCTATTAAAGTTGAACAGGAACATACATCATAATAATTAAAGTGGGCATGAGTTGGCTTTGAATTGCAGGAACTCTGGGTGACCACATTTCACTTTCCCTGTCATTGACTAAGATAGAATTTCCTCCTTCTCATCAGATGGCAACTCTTTTATTTATGGATTACATCTATGCCTTGGAAGGAGGTAGAGTTACTGATAAAGTTTTCCTGAAAAAAACATGCTGTATTTTCTTTCAGCTCACAGATGACTGCAGTTGATCACATCTGTTTTCCAGCAGACATCAGTGTATCCAATTAGAAAGATCACAGAATATTTTAGAGGTCTTGGGATTATTTGGTCAGCCAAAAGATTTGGGCTTTGAAAAAGAACAAGACGACAAATCTGGTATGTGCTAGTTTTCATGACAACCATGGTAAAATAGTCTCTTAAAACTCGTTACACAGATGTAATCCTTAGCATTAAACATATATACGTGTAAAAAACAAGAGTTTGGGGGTTTGTACTACTATGTTAAAAATTGTGCTGACTAAATGAGTTGCAGTCCTGGCTGAACGGACAGGAAAGGTTGGGGTGCTCATGATCACAAGATATTTCAAATACAAAAAATAATCAAACTCTTCTTTTCCTTGAATGCATGAAACCTTCAGCAAAAAACCACATTAGCTACTTAAAAGGATGAAAATGTTATCAAAATGGAGCTCCTGGTTTTGGTAAGTTACGTTTTCACCTTCAGCTCTGATGGGACAAATGCAATGCACAGAAGAATCTTCAAACTAAAAATTGTGGGTTTTGGATCTCTGTATTTCCAAACTAAAAATCTATTTTGATGCTTTCCTTTGAGAATGTTCATGACAACAAGGGAATCAAAATTCATGGAGAAATATTGATATCGAATGAGTTATTAGTTCTTAGTTGCAAAGTCTGAAAATGCCTTTGAAGCATCTCTTGCAATTAATTTCTTGGTTTTCCCTAATGCTTATGTCCATGAAGTCCTCCTGTAAATAACTTCCCAGGATCTGACAGCTTAAATCATGGGAGCACCAACACATACCTACAGACTGATAGTTCAGTAGATTCAGTAGTTGCTGAGTTTTTGTAGGTTTGGGGGGGGAAAAAAGCAAGAGAAAACAATTGGGCATTAAGGACAAAAAAAGGCTGGACCCAGAACCAGAAGGAAAAAAACCCATTATCTTGAGAAAAGCGAATTGGATGGGATTTTGAGCAAAGTGCTACCTGTGGAAAGGCCTTTGGACAGGATATTCTCTCTCGTTGCTTGATGCCTGCTTGATGCCTTCAACCGAGCAGCACTTTGCATGCCTAAGCAAAACAAACAGGACTACACGAGAAATTGCATTTTCTGCATTGAAAAAAAAGGCAATTCTATGTCAAATCAGTCAGCTTTAAAAGAAAACAGTCAACCTTCAAATTTATCGTGAGTCTTGCAGCCAAGCCTTGAACCCTGAGAACTTCTTCCTTCCCAGTGCCACAGCAGAGACATCCAGCATTACAGATCCCACACAAAGGTGATGAAGCATCCCTGCTGCGAGAGTCTGACCCCTTCTTTGGGACTGCCAACCCAAAACACCACCAAAATCCCACTTTACACCTGCATGGCGCTGTGCTGCAGCTTTGCTTCCACAGGGCTTCCTTTGCCTTCCACTGGTGGTGTTGGGACAGGGCTGTTAAACCCCTCAGGACAAAAGGAGTTCTGCAGGACCTCGTTATAAGTTAAATATAAATAGTTATATTGTAGCCTTGCATGCAGTATATTTTACTTGGGCAAGTGTGTTTTTTGTTAGACACGTAAAACACAGAGTGGGTTTTAATGGCTGATCAGATCCCGTTAAAGCAAATTGCATGTTTAAATACAAAGGATGAAAGGATCTCTATTATTCTACAAATTTCTAGCAGCGCTGCACCTTAAAAGGAATTTTATAGCAAATTTGTAGCTTTGCAACCAGCTCATGAACCAGGGGGCATAAAAAGGACGTGTTCCAAGAGCAAATGCATTCCATATTTCAGAAATAATAAATTCTTGCTCGAACCCAGATCTCATCAGTGCAGAGGAAGGATTTTGCACCCATGGGAAGAAGGACTTTTCTGTCTCCGGCAGAACAATTGCCGTCTGCACAAACATTCAAGGACAAAGATCCACATTGGGGGAAACACTGTCCCAGCAGACCTGGCTCATAGGAAGTGAAAAGATTAAAACACTCCAACAGCAATAAGGTTTGTGCACGTGAAGTTTCACACAGGCAGGAAGAAAATGTTCATGTGGTCTTGGAATTAATGAAAGCTGTAGGATTAGAAGGTGCAAGACACACAAATATCTCATAGCCTTCAATCACAGTAATATTTGAGCCTTTGTACTCTATATGGGTATTTATATGAATTTATATGGGCAAGCACCTCAAGCCCTAAGCAGATCACTAGGGCCAGGGCAGTGAAAGTGAGAATATGTGATGATTTGCTGGTTTTGAGAAGCTAAATGAAATCCTAGGCTTTTAAAGTGAAGAATGAAAATTCCTCCTTCTCTACTTAGGTTTTATTACTTATAGTCTTGGTTCTTGATCTCTCTCCATAGCTTTCTTTCATCTAAACAGTTTTCCTTCATGAATTGGAAGTTCCAGGTCCCCAAAGAGAAGATTCACAGCGCTAATTAGGAGAAAGAATATTAAAAAGAATTAAAATAAATCAGAAATTGGAGGGCAGGGCGGGAGGAGGGAAGCAGATTTTAAAGGTGCAAAATTTTATTCTTCCATGAGAAAAGTCACATTGGTTTGAAGTTAGTGAAAGCTGTCAGTGCCTTGACCAATACCTAACCCACAAACAATGAGCCACAGAGCATCCCCTGCACATTCAGCAGGGCAGTGAGTGTAGGAGAGCACTGGAATGAGTTGTCTGCAATAAACCTCAAAGTCTTGAGGCAACTCCTCTTTGTTCTCATTTATGCAAACCTTTATATGCACTCAGGCCTGAGGTATTTGAGCTCTTTCAGCAGTGCACCAAGCAGTGATGCACTGAGACCTCCTACATCCCTTCCTCTTGCAGAAAATGAAACGTCAGAGGGTGGACCTTGACAGCTGAGCAGAGGGTGGGGAGCCCTGCCATGGTGTGCGTTCCCCAGAGAACTTTGTGTCTGAGTCATGCCCTCAAAAATGTTGTCTCTTGCAGAGATCTGCTTTATCTATTTAGGAAAACCCTGTTGTGCCAGAAAAGTAAAGCTATTTTTTGTGGCAGGGCACTGGCCTGGATTTGCTAAGGGTGAAAGGAAATGGCACCAAGGTTCATTTTTCCTCATCCACAAGCAGCAACCATAAAGCTTTACGTTCATCTATAGATGATACATTTTGAATGCCACAGAAAGAAACAAAACTCATTGAAGAAAAATGATCCAAAACACATCATGATTCCAAATAAACTTGTATAAAATAAGCAAAAGACTTGACCATGAGCTTTATGTGAAGTAAAGATGAATACTGCACGATTAGCCAAAAATTACAGAAAATGTTCTCGTTGGTTCTTTCCCATTTTTTCACTGCATCCAAGTTTCAGTTAGTGTAAAAAATAGATTTCTATTTGCAAGCTAGAGAGATTTCCTGGGCTCAAAACCAGAGTATGTCTTTAAGAAAAATTCATGCCTCCAAAAATTCCACTACAAGTGACAACCTACGTTATTCCTTTATTTTCTACAGACGAGATGTGTAGATAAAGTCTGGGTTCATTTTCTTAAAACGCATCCAAATGCTTCTGTTGTGGAAAACTCCAGGTTTCCAGAGGTGTAAAATCTCATTGTGAGAAGAGAGCTGTCTCATGTTTGGAAGCCAGGAGGCTGCTGCTTTTTCTATTCCTTCCTGCCATCTGCAAGATCTCATATGGGGTAAAAACGGGAAATTACTTGAGCAAATCTTCAGCTTTCCTCAGTTTGCTTTAAATAACGTCCTCAGCCTTCTGCTTCATGATTTACATAATAAGGAGACTGTGTTGTGTTATTACATCAGTTCCATTTCTTCGGGGAAAAGGGCTCCAGATGTATTTGACTAAGTCATTAGTGCAAACATCCCATATTTGTAACAGCATTCCCTAGATCAACTGCAAAGACACACTGTTGATTTTGGCTCCAGCCTGAGGAGTGGACAGACACTGCCACTTGATCTAAGCAGCTGCCTCCTCATGACTCCCTCCAAGTTCATTGTCATGGAGAGAAGTACAAACCCCTAATGGATCCACAGCATGAGCGCCGATTCATGCAACCTGGCAGATGACTCATCTGATAAAAATCACCATTGTACAGCTATGCAAGGAATAGGGGGGAAAAAGGGATTTAGCCTTCCTTAGAGAGATTGCTTCCTTTTTCTTCGGTTGCATGGGAATGGGATTATAAACAAGGACAGAAAGGGATCCTGACACCTCAGCTCCGGTGGGACACTGCTGCCAGCGGGTTTATTGGAAGATCTGGTGAGTAAGGTACTACTCAGGGTGAGGAAAAGTTACAGAAGCCCTTCCTATTTGACTCAAAAGCATCAGTGAAGTGTAACAATGAACAGTACATGACCTAGCATAATTCTGGAAGTAAAAACATTGATTTTCCTCCATGATTTGCTGCTTGATTCAACTCATGCAAAAACTTGACTACACCAAATTATTACTCGCTACCACATGGAGCAAGCAGAAGCTTTTTAAATTGCAGATAAAGCCTCACTGTTGATTTACTTTCGTACCCTAATACTGACAATTAGAAATGTAAAAAAAAAAGCTGATTAAAACACGGTAGCTTTAAATTGTTAGCAAATGGTTCCAAACAGGCACAAAAATGCCAAAACTGCAAAAATGAGTTCTCTGAAATACTGTTGCAAAGCAGGAGAGGACACACGGCTAAGTAGATGAGCAGCTTCTAAAAGGAAATAACCCAAATAACTTATTTCTCAATAGAAGTCTTGAGAATAGGTCAGGAATTCTGGTAGATGCTGACATGTTTTTTATCACATTTGTGCCACAGCCTCTATTTGCTCCCTGGATGTAACCATAACACTGAGATTTTTCTGTAAAGGGTTGGAATTATAAATTGAGTAAGGACTATCATGTCCCCATACAACATACACTGTATTTTTCATTTAGAAACATTTCACTTAGAAAACACTTTTATTTGGCATGATACAAAGATGTGTGAGAATTACAATGTATAAGTAAAGTAATGGACAATCAATATATGTATATATATATTAATATGTGACACATGCTCTCCTACAGGATTAGACCCCATTAAAAGGTAAAAAATTGCACTTAGTCCTGTCTCCTGGCTTTGTCATAACCGTTCAGATCCCTGTTGCTGTGCAGGAGATGTGGTATTTGCCCTTAATTGCCTCATTTGAAAGCCTTAGAAGAGGGTATTCTAATGATTAAATCAATGTAAACCAGGTTTCAGAGCCAAAATAATCAAAAGTCTGACCAAGGCAAATGTTCTCAATAAAGCGAACTTGCCAAACACAAGTGCTAATTAACACCTGATTCTAATTTGGTGATTGTGAAAGTGTGGCAATGAAGCCCTATGATTTTGCAAGTGGAAATAACATTGCTTTTCCCCATTGGTAGATTGCATGAATTGCCCTCGTGGCCAAAATTCCTCCGTTTGATCCATTCTGGGTACAACCCACCAGCGCGGGAGCAGCTACCTTCAGGTTGTACAGTACTTCCCTGTCTGAGAATATTTACCATTCCTTGGTGTTTCCCCAGCTGTGACGGCGCTGAATGAAATTTTATCTTGCTCGATGTCGGTTTTCACAGAAAATTTCCAAGATGAGAAAGTTTGAAGTATCCCACCGACTAGAAATGGCAAAAACAAAGTGGTCAGGTTCTTCCATGTTTCCTGTTACGATGGATTCAGATCACTGAGGGAGGAAGAATTCTCTTCCAGCCAGCTTTCACACAGGGAGCTCAGGGCCTCCTGGGCACTGCAGCAAGTCTTTCATTCAGCAAGACACTTGTTCCAAAAGCAGATGTGGCAGCTCGTGACTAACTCCTGAAGCCACTGGGCATTTGATCAGTCACCTGAACAACTCAGGGCTTTGCCTTGTGTTCATGGCGAGGACACACGACAGACCAACCACAGCCTAGCATTAGATGGTATCTTTGTTGGCATCCCAAATTGCCAGGACTGCCTTTGCAAACAGAAAAGGACTGGAAGGACCATTTTTCCTCCTGAATTAAGCCATGAGTCTTCTCAGTACACACAGTGAGTCTCCTCTGTGGACAACTGCAACGCTTCAGACCTTGGGATCATTGATCCAGGGCATCTCCCAAAATATGTTTTTTTATTCCTTAAGTGCACATTCAGTGACACTCTCACATTTCTTTGCACGAAGGTGGCATCACTACACCCCGGCATCGCACAAAATAAAGTTACTGCTGCCTCAGACCTAAAAGTTGTGGCACTTCTCACTTGTGACAGGCCTAAAATAACGTGCAATTGAACTCCATGTGCAACACACACAAGTAATTACCAGGGCACACAATACATGAAGCATCTTCAAAAACAAAGCGACACAAATTTAACTTCTAGCTGACTGTCTAAAATCAACACCTCATGGACTGATCTACACAACAGCTACATTATACCATCTACTGATCTTTTAAATGGTTTTCTCAGTCCATCATTAAAAAAAAAAAAAAAGAAAGCCAAATTTGTAAGTGCAGGGTCTACAGAAATATTTGAAAAGACTCGTAAGTGTTCTGTTACCTCTGCAGTGCAAATGTGTATTTAAAGCAACTGCAGTTTGTTGTTAATAAGGGTGAATTTGCACTATAAATGGCATCCCCTCTCTGGAAACAATACTTCCTTTATCTGCTTGTGTTCAAAAGCTCCTACCAGGGAAACCTAACTTATCTGTTTCATCTTAAAACTGGAGCTGCCTGTCAAGCTTTGACAATCTTCAGATTCTTTTGGAAATAGGAAGCAACCCATTGTGTTCAAATTTGCTCTTAGTGACAGCTGATCCCACAGGAGCATCTAGTTAGAAAATAATTGATAGCACTTGAAACAGAAAGGACTGCAAATCAGGTATGACAAGTTTGCATTCAATTGCAGCCCTAAAACTAATTGTCCGGTTAAGAATTCAGCTTCAAAAGGGGGAGGGAAAAAAAAAAAAAAACTTAAGGGGAAGGAAATGAGAAGTTTGTTTATTGCACATACACTTTCATTCTGACAATATTTTCCTCTTTAAAAGGCAGGTCTGGAATAAGCAGTACATTAAAGGGATGGGCCCAAAGCAAAGCCTCCAAACCGAATACCCCGAACTTTATGACTCAAGCCCATCTGCAGTTTGTTATAAACAAGTCATAAGGCATAAATGAAAAAATCTGGATGCAGAAGGACAGGGGCTCGATCCTGCTACTACTGAAGTGAACAGAAAACCTCTTGCTGACTACAGAGGACTTTGGATCAGGCATTAAAATTCCACAGTAATACTGGCACAGCTTCAATCATGTGAGAGTGTGTGTGTGTGCGCGCCCTTGTGCATAAATATACACACAGCCCAATATTACGGATTTTTAACCCTGACTCTTATGTCAGACTATAACACCGGATGTCAAAAATGAAGATAACATGGGAGGAAGTTTATTTTGATGAGGAAATCCCTAAATGCTGTTGAAAATATGCTTGGAATGGTTAATTAGTATGTAGGGGCTTTGGAGGAAATGATATCTTGCAGCTTGACCATCATCTTTTTGCCAGGTTTCCCTTCAATTTATCTCTTATCTGCAGGAAACTGTCTCACAGCTTCTGAATCTGCTGTTGGCTAAAAAGAGAAAAAGGACAATGACTCATTGTTGGGCAACAGGACAAGTTCTATTTGGATTCTAAATTTTCACATTAATGCAAGTTAATGTCTATCTACTGTACTTCAGCCCATCTAGGGGATATCCAGGGTGGGCTCTGAAACCAACCAAAAGTGAAAGTTCCTCCACCAAAATAACAAACAGTAAATGAAGAGAAGATATAACACCCAAGGGATGAAAACACTGAGTAAGAAGAAGAAGAAAAAAAAAAAATCTGCTGTATTTTCTATGACTAAGGCATCAAAAAGGCTTTATGAATAAATTAAAGCATTGCAAATAATGGGTCAAACACCGGTGACAGGACTGCAGCAGCTGATGCCCACCGAAGTTATTGCTGGTCAGACAACATGAAGCACCTTGACTGCTGGGACTTTCCTACTCCAAGGGGTATTTTCATGCACAACCAAGCATCGCAGGATTCCTTCCTCTGCAGCACTGGCAGGGAAGGTCTGGTTAGACACACGTGGTGAGAGGGGTTGGTGCATCCAGCAACCACAAACAGGGGCCGGGAAGATCACTGGTGCATCCCGGCCCCCGGCTGGAAGTTCCTATGGAAATGCCGAGCTTAAGGAAGTGCTGGGGGAGGGACGAGATGCATCAGACGATCCCCGTGCCAACACTAATGAGCACATCAATGAGAGGATTAAGAAGGGATGGGGACGGGTTTCTCCCACTCCCTCTCCTGCAGTGATTGCTCCGGTGCTCAGAGGTGTGGCTTCATCTGGGTAAGAACCGAAAATTCAGCGGCTACTCCAAATATTACATAAAAGGAAAGAATTACATAAAAAACACGACCTAACCGTGTAAATATTTTTTCCAGTTTCGCTGACCAAATCCCAAGCATGTCATGCGTCTTGCATTTTTTATTCCCCCAGCTCTCTCTCCCCAGCGTTGAGCTAACATCTGAAATAAGAGTACACAATCGGTATGTTAATAATCAAGGAGTCTGCTCGCTGCATTATGCAGACATCAGAGGAATTTCTTCCACTGTCTGATGAATATTATAAACAGGCCCGTTTGTACTAACAGAGCCTTGTGTAGCAAATCCAAAAGTGACAAACCAAACAGTTTTAAGTGGTTGCATTCCATCCCCAAAAGCCCCGAGTATCAAACAGCACTGGAGACCTGCATCCCGGCTGCATGGGAGGAAAACAAAGAGGCCCACACTCCGCTGGGCTGGAGGCTGGGTGCTGAGGCAGATGACTGTGACGAGGATTTCTGAACTGCCAAAGTGACACTGCAAATGCAATCTGGCATTGCAGCTGGAGGGCCAGGGCTGTTGTATCAGTTACCGAGAGGGAAGGCATTTGTTCTGGAGAGAGAGAGCCAGAGTGACACTGCAGGAAGGGTTCACATCTGAGTCATCATCTCTGCCAGCAGTGTGTGTGTGTGTCCATCAGCTGGCTGAGCAGCAGAGCTGCTGCAAAACATCGCAGGGTTGCAGGGGAGCCCTGAGGTCTGTGACCACCGTGGGCCTCCTCTGCTGCCCTGCCGAAGGAAAGGTCCCTGTCCTCTGGGCTGAGGACGAGGTGGTAACTCTTGGGCTTGGAAATGGTAGTAAGCATTCCAAGCATGTGGCCAAACTGCTTGAATTATCACCCAAAACCTAACATTTAGGGCAAAGTAGGCACAGCTCCTTCCCATTCCTGCATAAGGTGAGTAACACTCAAAGCAGTGAGGGGTGGGAGGAATAGCAGGAAAGGAAAGAAAAGGATCACCTGAATGTCCCTTTTTTCCCCTGCTCTTTCCCCTCTCCACTTCTTTAGTCTCTTGGGAGACTGGGAATCCTCCTGGAGCACACGCATGCAGGCTGAAGTGGGAGGGGGACACCTTCGTTTCTGCAAATCATCATCATCACACGTGTGGAGGTCGAGGCTGCAATCCTGAGGGCACAGTGAGCTCTCAAGAGCTCATTTTTGGAAGACAGAATGCTGCAGGCCTGCAGGTCCCTTCATTTCACATAACTGCTCAGAAAGGAAGGTTCAGACTGTTGTGAGCCAGCCACAGCCTTCTCTGTGCCCACCACCATCACAAGGCCTGTGTGCCTTGGAGTGGAAGGGACTGGACCAGAAATGCTGGGAGAAGGAGGTTTATTCACCCAAGCTGGAGGATGCCTGTTGGCTGTTTATTTCCACCAAATCACTTGGGTTTCCAAAGTGGGGCCTGGAAACTGTGAAGGGACAGTCTTTCTCTTGAGATTTCCTGTTGGTGCTGCATCCAGTAGCACCGGAAATATCACAAGAATAGCTTTGCTTGCGGTATTTTATTACTTCTGCTTCTGCTCCTGACCGGAATTGGGAAGTACAGGGGTGCATGGAAATGAAATATAGTGGTCAGGGGAGAGTCTGCCAAAAATTTGGAAACGACAACAGCAAGAAAGGTCATTCACTCAAGTCTCAGGAACTGCTTCCAATCTGCTCTTATTTTATTCAGACACGTTTACGTGGTGCTGCTTTTAGAAGTCATTCACCCAAGGCTGGCACCGGCACCCATTCAAACATGGACTGTCTGTGGTTTAGCTGGGAGTTCTGCTGCTGAGTTCCTATAGAGAAGTGGCTTCTATTTCCTAAAATGTTTAACTGACATAATCCATCATCAGAATAGGTCCAAGCAAAAAAAAAAAAAAAAAAACAAAACCAAAAAAAACCAAAACCAAAAAGCCTTATCCTGCTACATCTCTGTTACACTGCTTTTATTTAATATTATGGCAGCATGATTAGCCATAATAGAAAATATAAAATCTGCCCATATACTTTCCCTGGTCAAAAGAGAATCTATTTATCTGTATTTACTTCCTTGCTCGAAATTGTTTGACAAATGCTTTGGGCAGACAAAATCTCTCTAGCAATTGTTTGTAAATACACGTTGCAAATATTTTGCAGCCCTCTCAGGCAGTGGTTCTTGGTGGCAGTGGTGACTAAGCAGTGCAAGCAGCTGCGAGCAATTCTCCCCCAGCCACGTTTGCCCTGCAGGCAGCTCAGGGGCTTGATCCAGATGGGAGGGGAATGGCTCAGGCAGGGGTGGACACCTAGGAGCAGTCAGGAGGCAGAGAAAGCCAACAGCAGCTCAGGCCAGCAAAAGCTGTTCGGCAATTTACACCCTTGGCATTGCAATCAGACTACCTAAACCACACGGGACTGATTCCATTTCCTGTTTGGTTGATTTAATCTTTACAAGTTACTCCTGTTTCTTCCTGAAGTGAATTCTCCTTCACTGCAAAACTAATTTTGTTCCATTATTAAATAAGTGTTGGCTGCTAATCAACACTTTGCCTTCCTGAACAAGCTCCGTTTGCAAATAAACCAATTTAAAAGGAGAATAATGACTAGAAATTATTTAAAAGCCAGAAAAAGATTCCCTGAGTTCATTTCCCTAATTATCTGTCACCCTAAGAGCACTTTGCTCAGTTTAGACCAGAAAAGTGAAGTTTTGCTGCAGAAATGTCAGTGTCATGAGGAATAAGCATGGGTACTTTCAATTCCTTTTTTTGCAGGAGACTTAGGACACTTGTTTCACTCGTGAATAATTGCACTGAAGTTGAGGGGACTATTCCATCCTGATAAAGATACGACAGATTTGGCACAAGGAGGTTGTTTTTGTGCTGGCGTTTCGGAGAGCTAAAGGCACATGCTGATGGAAGAAATAAACCTCCTGTAACAGTTGGTTCCATGGCCTCTGTCACAAAACAGGACCAGATTCTGCACCGACGACCTGTGCAAGCACAGCAGAAAACATTTCCTTTAAAGCTACAAAAATCTTGTCTCGTTCCTCACTCCCTCGCAGCTGCACAGATATCCCGAAGCGCAGTTCACAGTTCAAAGTAATTATTGTTGTAAAATACCTCGGCTATCATCGAGGCCTTTGTTGCACTCTTCAGAGGGCGTGGCTCCACTCCCAGTTGTGCTTCCCTGGCGTCGCCCAGCACAGATCTCTGTGCCAAGGAAGAAGATGGTTTGGAGGCAGCTTCACTGCTTTTCCTTTTATTTTTCTCATCCTGCTCTGAGTTGACACTGTTGGGTGGAATTTGGGACATGTCTGGTGGCTGTGTGTACATTTATTGCACACCTGTACTTTCCACCGTGTTAAAAGCTGCGACACTAAACTATAAATTTATGTTGTACAGTTGCATAATGTATAAATACTTTAAAAAATCAGGGATAACTGAGAAATTAGCTGAAAGTTTAAACAGCAGCAGGTGGCATCTGATGATGGACTAGCAGGGTATTGCAGACTGACACAAAAAAGACTTCAGAATCATAGAACGTGCTGGTTGGAATCATCAGGATCACTGAGAACATTTCAATGTCCTTTCACACACTTCAGAACTAGGTATTGACATAAAACATTGTAAAGATGCCCGTTTAAACCTCCGAGATCATGCAGCAGCAGCTTTCACCCAGGGCATAAGAAGAACTCCTCAACTTGATGGCCTTTGTGCTTCCTTCTCAGTCAATTCAAACTGTAAGAGCCTGCCAGGAGAATTTTAAAGTCGGTGGGAAATTTGACTGAAAAAAGACACAAAATCTCCTTCACCTGGAATTTGCCACAATTTGAATGAAAGAGAAAATACAGAGCTGGGTTACATGCATCCAGTGTACATAAAATGAAAATAATGGATAGGGATAGGTGGTCCAGATGAATATCACCATTCCTTTCCACAATATTCCTCAAATCTGGATTCACTTGCATATTTCTTTGGCATTCGGGAATGTTTGGGTCTGAGGTTTAGTGCTGAAATGTCAGGCACCTATTGTTACGATTTTAGTATCTATGTTTTAATTCTTCTCGAGCACTTCAGTGGAACACAGATCTTTCAATTAGCTCAGTGCTCTCTGGAAGACATTCCTAAGTATCAAGTGCAAATTAGATGGTGATGAACTAGGAATGGTGTGAGGGTCAGCCCCATGACCAAAGTTCTGAGTCAGTTAGAGCTGGCCACCACAGCTGAAACACGGAACAAAATTTGGACTTGATTCCTGATAGCCTCATAAAATTCTTTCCGTATCACTTGTTCTTTTTATGTATATGAAGAACCACAAATAACAGCCTTATTTCCAGGAATTATTTCAAAGATAAATACATTAATTAATGTTTACAAATCATTCGGATTTTAGAGTGGAGGGGGAGTGGGGGAGAAAATGAAACAAGAATTCGGATGGGCCAAGAAAAAACAGCAGAGTTTCTTCATTCCGTTTTCAACAAAGGACGTGCTCAAATCTACCCCAGTAAATGAGGGCAGAAGCCCACCGAGTTAATTATGTGCTTTGGTGCTTTTGTAACAGGGAAAATCGACAGGTATCACTGAAAAATGCAGCGTAGAGGGCAGTCTGAGCCCTCAGTGCTCCTCCCTCTGTCCCCAAGCCCAGCATGTCTTGCCAGGACTGCCCTGAGCCACTGCAAACCCTGGATGTGCCCAGATGGGGACCACAGGCAGCAACACTCAGGTACCTGAAAGCGGAATTTGTCTCATTGTGCTTGAAAGGAGACTTTTAAATGTTCTCCAGAGTAGATGGAGCGAGTGGTGGAACAACCCATCCCACTGGGGAGCCTGGATCATAAACCTGGACTCAGGGCTTGGGGGCGGCGGGGATTTGGACTCCAGCTGAACTTTGCAGCTCCTTGCTTAGCCAAATGAAATGAAATTGAACTGGAACTACTTAATCAGTAGTTATTTGATCAGCGCAGCTCACGGGCACAGGCCCGGCGCTGTCCCAGCTCTGCCCCGCGAGAGCCCTCGCAGTTATTTAAGGAGCATTCTTTTAATATACATGAAAGAAAGCAACTCCTGGCCTGCCGCGTTATCAGTCCCGTGCATCTCAGGATCTAACACGTTTTGGAGCTGGTTATCAGCGGCAGTAAAATCAACATTTTATAGGCTTCTATTCTTGTGCCATATTTGTAGAAGTTGCAACGCTATCGCCGAACAAATGCCTCTTTCATTGCCTTTCTGGAAACATAAAGTTCCTTTAAAGCTTAGAAAATTAAATTGTGTTCGTCTGGGAGACGGCGTGTAGACAAAATCTGCTTCAAAAGTCAGAAGGCCCCTGAGTCAGAGGAAAGTTCAATTAATTTGTCAGAGAACTGAAAACAGATGATTTCAATCAGCACCAGGGAATGACTTCATGGCTGGGAAAGGCCGGAGCTCCGCTTCCAGCCGCACTAACGGGCGGCTCCGCAGGATTCACGCTGCTCCGAGCCTCTGGCTGCGTTGAGCTGGGCTCAGCAGAGCCGAGCCGGGCTGGGCTGAGCTGAGCTGAGCTGAGCTGAACTGAGCCGAGCCGAGCCGAGCCGAGCCGAGCCGAGCCGAGCCGGGCCGGGCCGAGCCCGCCCAAGCCCAGACGGGCCGAGACGGGCCGAACTGAGCCGAGCGCAGCCGAACTCATCCGAGCCCATCCGAACTCATCCGAGCCCATCCGAACTCAGCCGAGCCCATCCGAACTCAGCCGAGCCCACCCGAACTTAGCCGAGCCCATCCGAACTCATCCGAGCCCAGCCGCACTCAGCCGAGCGCCGTCCCGCGCGGGGAGCGCGGGCTCATGAATGGCCGGGATGCCGCGCCTCCCCATTGGCTGCAGCGCCCGCGGGACTGGCCAATCAGCGCCGCGGGCTCTGCGGGGGCGGGGCCGCTCCGCCGCCATCGCTGCCCCGTCCCTGTCCCTGTCCCTGTCCCTGTCCCTGTCCCTGTCCCTGTCCCGTCCTGGTTCCTTCCTGGTCCTGTCCTGGTCCTGTCCCTTCTCTGTCCCGTCTCTGTCCCCTCTCATCCTGGCCCCATCCTGGTCCCGTCCCTGTCCCGTCTCGCCTCTGTCCCATCTCGTCGTTTTCCCGTCCCGCCTCTGTCCCGTCCCATCCCTGTCTCTCTCCCGTCCCGGTCCCATCCCGCTGTCCCATCCTTGTCCTGTCCTGTCTCTCTCCCGTCCCGTCCCTGTCCCGTTCCGTCCCGTCCCTGTTCCATCCCACCGCTTCCCCATCCTTGTCCCATCCCTGTCTCTCTCCCGTCCCGTCCCGCTCCCATCCCACAGCTGTCCCTCCTTGTCCCGTCCTGTCTCTCCCGTCCCGTCCCGGTCCCGCCCGACCTCGCCCGTCCTTCCCTGCATCCCATCCCTGGCCGCTTCCCGGTGTGGCGGTGCGAGCGCGGCTCTGGGATGCCGGGCTCGGGATGCTTTCCCGGCCGCACCTGCCCGGGAATGTCGGTGAATCCCTGTCCCATGGGAGCTCCATCCCTCCCTGCTTCCCTTCCGCGGCGCTGAAATCCGCGTCACACCAGTGAAAATGCGGGGTCCGACCCTCCCAGTTTGTCTCTGTCCTTTGGGTAAAAAATACACCCAAACCTTGCCCGTGGTCTTCTGGAGATTTGTCGTGCCAGCACGGGGACCGTGGTGTCACCACACACACCACAGAGACACGAAACTTCTTCAGTGGCAAAAAAACTCCTCAGTGGGAAAAGCCCAAAATCCACTGGCTCCATCACTGCAGGATTTGGACTGTAAGAATGGCTGACTGCATGATAATTTTTCATCATTCCCCTAAGATGACCACTTTTCTGAACAGAAATAAGGGACAGACACAGGGAAAACATGGAACGTTGCTTTAAGGGACTCCAGGGAAACCCCTGTTCCTGTATCATATGGGTTTTTCTTACAAATATATATATTGTTACTTCCCTCAAACTGACGATTAGATGAAAATTAACTCGATTATTTAAAGCAATAATTACTGTAATTTGAAATAACTAGGATACATTTTAAAGTCAATACATAATTATAACAGTAACAATAACAATAACATTACCATTAACAATAGCAATCTCCCTTTTCTTTTAAAGTTTTGTGCTGTTTTAGCTCTGGTAGTATCTCAGGAAATAATTTCATGCCATAAAAAGTACTGATGGATAATATCAGGGTGCACTTTTATTACTCCACAAAATACTTTCTGCATTTTTGCCTTTTTTTAACAAGGAGAAAAAAAATGGTATTGTTTTTACCCTCCACACGAGTGTTATTTCTTTCCATCTTTGGATCACCTTTGCCACTGACACCAAGGAACTTCGAACCAGCTCAGAAATGGATGACTTCAATCCCAGCCCTTGCACACAAAACCAATCCCAGCCTCAGCACCTTAATCACGAAGTTGCTGAAAACACAGAGTTTCTCTTACAGGGCAGATTTTGTCCTTGTCTATTTAACTCCAATTTAGCACTAACTAAGCGCTGACAGAAGATAGATAAAATGGTTGCTAGAAACTGCCAGGAAAAACTCCATCCAGCTCCTGCAGAAGGGAGCAGAAAAGTGACTGATGACTTCAGAGGATAATCAACAAGTGGGAAGGATGGACGCTGGCCAAGTGTGCTGTGCATACCTCACTCGAACATAAAATGAAACGTATGGCCACAGTGGACAAGCTATTCCACATCCATCCAGCGTCCTTCTCCTCCCCAAGCTGATATCCTGAAGTCAGCTGGGTCAGTGAATGGCTGGACTGTTGCTCTGACTCTTTTTGGTCACTGAATTGTGCTGGTGCTCCTCCTCAGAAGGTGCTGAGATTAGCAGGATCCCTCTAAGGGAATGAAAGATCTGCTGTTCCCTCTGCTGTGATTGTCTTCCCTGTATTCCTTCAGGAAGGTCAGGTAACTCTGGCATCTCCTCACTCTGCAACCTCAAAGGACATAGTCTCATGTAAAATTGATTTCTCTGGTTTCTCAAAACCTGAAGAGATCCCAGATGGTACAACTCCTTACAAAGCAGTAAACACAAAGAATATTGTGGAATTATTTCTCATGAAATAAAGAAAATACAACAAAAAGCAGAGAGAGAGTAATTTTAGAAGTATATAAAAGAGGATGCTGTCACCCTTTCCCCAAAGTCAGGGACAACATCATCACTGGCTTCAGGGGAAGTAGGAAAAGTTGCTCTTGAGAAGTTTTGTTTGCTGCCTGTTCATGAAACAAGCAAGCACCCTGTTGCACATGGCTGTGTTGGAAAAGCAAAAATGGATTTATACCCATAATCTTTTCAGAGTTCAAACTCTGATGGCAGAAGTTAAACCATACAAGTATCTGAATTCAAGCAGATAATCCCACTGTTCCAGTCTCTGTTATTGCTATAAAATTATATTTGTACTATTTATGGAATGTGCAGATACAGGGGAAATGTATTTATAGCTGTTTTGACTAGTTCTACTGTGTGCTTAGAGAAGAAACCGTGGAATTTGGGGTTTGGCATTTTGGACACTGGGCAAATTAGAGGGCCCCTAACTCTCTTGACTGCCATTTGCTGCTGTGTGGTTCTCAGGTCAGCCAGGCATCTCTGGTTGGAAGGGAATACAATTCTCAGCATCAGCCATGTCCTCTTCAGCTAATTATCCATGAAGTGTGCAGCCAGCTTCTCTCCCTGGACTGCAGGAAATGCTGACTTGAGCCACACTTTGGAAAAGCTCTGATATCTCTGAATCAGGAGAAACTTTGCATTGATTGTACTGCTTTTGTTTAAGTCAATTCTTTACATTTGGAATGAAAAAGCTTTTGTCACGAAGAAATAAGATAGCAAAATCCTTTCACTATGCCTATAAATTAAACTTCTACTTTTCTACCACCTTGGAAATTAGCTTTAGGCATTTTGGTATGAAGTAATTACGTCAGCCACAGATTCTTCAAATTTTTAATGTTACATTCAGTAAGACATAAAGTATTTAATATTTGTTAAAGCTCAGAGAATACTGCACAGCCTGTTGGTTTGGTGAAGATTTACAAACGTGGAGTCCTGGCTCTTCCAGTGACCATGAGGAATCTGTTTGCTTCTTTAACCACTCTTTCCCTGGAAAAAGGACACAGCTGGTTCCTGCAGGGAGCAGGGCTTTTGAGACCTGGAGACTTTTAAAATGCATTTTCTGCCACTGTTCATGCCCATGTAATGAAATCCTACCCATCCAAAAAGGCCTATGAGCATGGTCCAAGAAAAACTCCCTAAGCAGAAAACCCTAAGCAATGGGTTTTCTTTTGCTTTAAGAATTAGTGTCACTCAACAAAGCCCGCTGGTGGGATGGGAACATCTCAAACATTCCTGGCTGTGGAGATGCCATACCACGATCTCCAGATAGCCTTTCCCTCCACCACATGACTGCAGTGATAAGCAGAGTCAGATGAGACTGCTGGGCCTGTCAAGGCGCCTGCTCCTGCTGAAAGGGAGCGAGGTGTCCCCCCCAGCCCAGCATGGATGGGCCTGTGTGCCCCTGGCGCTGGCACCAGTGCTCATCTGATCCCTTTGGGAGCCAATTCAGCTCTCTCAGCCACCACAGGGGGAAAAAAAAAATAATTAAAAGGAGATGTTTAGGTATTTGCTGGCACAGGGAGCTGAATCAGCTTGCTAAGGGGTCATAGGAGCGCCAGCCCTGGCCTGAGTGCTGTGTCCTGCCCTGGAAGGGGAGAGCATGGATTCACCTCTTTCACTGGCAGCAAACTCTTCTTCAGCCACCAACGTGACTCAATCCAAATATTTTTGTCCATTGGTTCAAATAAAAGGCCATTTTTTAGTGTAATTGCACTCATTTTCTCAACATATCCTTCCCAACGTTTCCCACTCTTGCAGTATTATGGCTTTATTGGAGGGAAGACAGAATATTTTCTCCAGTAATTCAGAATTCTTCCTTTCTGAGCAGGAAGAAAAAGAATCACCATAAACCAGCATTGTACTCAGTAATGAACCACACTTGTTTTATCACCCTTATTTCTTTGTATGTAGTGGTAGCGCTTAAGAAAATCCAATCAAGGATCAGGCCCACGTTGTGCAACACATTAAACAAACACATAATAAACAGCCAGCCCATGCCACCAGGGACTGTGTGTGCTTGGGGCTTTATATAGCCTTCAAATTGGAATATTTTGGATGAATCTAGACATTCCAAAAGGAAGCATCTGAAGCAGTAAGTAAAGGAGGTTGTGTTGGAAAATGTCATGATTGCATTTAAATAAATTGGCCTAGTTAGATTAAACGAATGGCCTTTAAAGAAGTAATTCTTCCTCCATTCTGTGCAGAGGTTCTGTCACAGACCACCAGTACTCAAAGCAAAGAGCCTGTGAGAAACAGCTGGATTGAGTGAAAAATCAAGAAACAGCCTGATATGCAGTCAAGCCCATTTAATTACGCTTCCTAATTATATTTCCCATGATAATTATATACAGTATTTAAATGCAGCATGCTATTTCCTGTTGAGAGTGATTAAAAACACCCTCGTGATTGGCGAAGAGATGCCGGTGGAACCCAGGGACGTTTCAGATGCTGCCGATAAGCCCCGGCTCCCTCGCAGACAGGAAAAGCGCCGGGATCTGAGAGCAGCCGTGGGCAGAGCAACCGCACGGCCCCTCCAGGGCACCGAGCTGTGCTCACCTGAGAAAAGACTCCCAGATAAATCCCTCCGAGTATCTGCTGTATCTGCGCTCCTGGGTCAGAATATTTAAATCCGGGCGCTTCGAGTTCAGCATCTCGCTGCTTTATTAGCACATCTGAGGGAGGCTGGCAGAGCACCCGAGGCTCCCGGGAGGCAGGAGCCAGAAATCCCTCTCCTTCTCCCTCTCGCTGCTGTGCTGGCGATTGCTGTTCACAGTTCCAGCAGCGCCTGGATCCTCGCGGGTATCGCATTCCATCCCTACATCAGAGAAGGAGGAAGCTGGAGGGGAAAAGGAAAAGCAGGCGGCAGAGAAATACGGTTTGGGGGAAGTGATGCTGCCTTGGGAATGGATCCTGTCCCACAGCAGAGAGACCTGAGGCCTCTGCGAGCTGCTCTCAGGGAATCACCGAGTGGTTTGTGCTGGAAGGGGCTTTAAGGATAATCTTAAGGATAATTCCAACCTCTTCCACGAGCCCAGGTTGCTCCAAGCCCCATCCTTGAACACTTCCAGGGATGGGGCAGCCACAGCTTCTCTGGGCACCCCGTTCCTGTCCCTCCAAGCCTTATTTCTTTGGTGTGTCCAGGAGTTTGTAGGACTGACATGCCTGGCCTCAGGGAGAGGACAGGAGGAGAATCCCTCATTTCATCATGTGGATGTCACTTCTGGAGAGATTTGGACTTCCCAAGTCTGAGCCCTCCCCCAGGACAGACAGTGCAGCAAAAAACCCTCAGAATAAATTTTCAGCTCTTGTGTTGCTAAATTCACACACTCCAGATTTTTTTCCTGGACATGAAATGTTTGTCATTGTTAAGAAGGCATGGCATTTAGTTTATAGGCATGCTCTCCTGGACAATCCCAAAAGGGAAGCATTGCTTCTTGAAATGTTGCAAAGGAAAATGCTTCCAGGAGTTGGCCTTTGAACTAAGTTTCTGTTTCATTTAACTGCTGAATTTGACAGCAGTAGAGCTCCTAATTTCTTTATGGAATGAAATGCTTTCACTTCTGATCAACACAGGCTAAATGTATTTGCAACACTGCAGGATACTCCCTGGAAGAGTTATTAATGTTACATTAGACCTAAATAAGCTGAATTTTGTATGGATTTCTGGGGACAACTGCAGATCATGTTCTAATTAGGCAGAATACAATGGGAATATTGAACCATTGCTGTTACTGTGGAGGCAGCTACAACCTCAACATCCAGAACAGAAATATCAGCCCCTCAAGTCTCGAGAATGTTTCTTACCAAAATCAGCATCTAAAATTAGCGAGGACGACCTCAAGTCAGACTCTGAGCCATCCCACTGGATTGAGCATATTTAACAGGAGTAATCAGAGAGGGGTAGCATTTCAATTATCCAGTACTCAGCTTATTACATGTAGAGATGGAATCTGAACACTTATTAATGTTCATTTTGTCAATAAAAGAAAACACAGTCTGTGAGATAAGACAGCGCAGGCAGATGGAAACTTCTGTGTGTGGAAGGAATACAGCAATTTATCCATCCACTGCTAAAGGTTCCAGGCAAGATATTTGGCAAACATTGGCTGAAAATGAATGGGCAGTAGCTTTTAACTATTTCTCTATTTTCACCATTCTTGCCATTTTAAGTGCTCTTGATAAACCAGCACAATAAGAGACAGGTAATCTGTTATGCCATCATAATTCCTGTATGAAGGCAGTGTTTACTAATCCTGAATAATTCCAGATTTACACCACTCTGATTGAGACCAGCATCTGGCCCAGAAACATTATACAAGGCAAGTATTTACATCTGGGAGCACATAAGTACCAGAAACACCAGAACCTTTGATTTCTCAAAAACCCCTATCATTCAAACTGATTAAGACATGTGTCTCAATTTACTGGTTTGAGGTTTTCCAGTTACATTCCCTAACTCTCCCTCTCTTCTCTGTTACTCCTTCCTGCCTCCCTCACTCCTCCTGAGTGAGAAAATATGCCTTTTAGGCCTTTCAAAACAGTTTAAACTCAGACCTAAAGCTCCATTCCCATCTCAATCCCATGAACCAAGCTGCTTGCACTGTTTCAGCAGTTAATTAACAATGAATGCCTGCCTTTGGAGACTGGGTGAAGCAGGGTGGGGATAAAAGATGAAGAAGGCTGAGGACAGACATAACAAGAATGGGGAGGGAGCAAAGTGGGTGGCTTATCAAATTCCACAAATACCAGACGTGGAGAGGTGTTGATTTGTTGCTGGGAAAACCCTGTTTGTTTATGGAGTTTAATCACCTGTTTCATGTTTGTTGTTTGAAACATACGGGAGACAATGGGATTGTTTGCCCCCAGTGCACTGGAATACGGTACAGTAAGGGTTGTACACAGGAATTTTAAGTCACTGGTATGTGTAAATTAGGAGAACTCAGATCATTAACAGCTCAGGCTCCTGCTCAGCCTGTGTGAAGGAGGCACCAAAGAATGTGCCCAAGGTTGACAGTCAGGAAAAAAATGTCTCGTTTGTGATCCATAAAATAAACACAGTTCTTTGAGGTGAGGTGAAGAAACTTGGAAAACAATGCATCCCACATAATATCTGTCAGCAAGGCACTGCCTGTCACATAGTTTGGGCTTCTTCTGCTCGTGCTGTGCCTCTTCTTTTTTTCTTTTTCTTTTTGAAGCAGCAGCCAGACTGGGTGGGCAAGACCAGAGCTCTGCATCACTCTAAAAGAAACATCAATTGGCATCCTGTTTCTGAGCAGCTCCACTGCTTGGGCTGCGTGTAGCAGATATTTTTGCATCCTTTGTGCCCTCCCCCAGAGGACAGGACTTGTGTGCCCCATGCCGGGCTGCAAAAGGACTCTCTTAGTTTAATATTTAATCACGTCTGGTCCAGCCCTTCTTGGCAAAAGCACAGTCTTGACAAGGCAGCCCAGCAACTCGTCCTCAGCCAAACCTCACCTTCTGTCCCTCTGAGCTCTGCTGCGATTCAGCTTCCTCCCCAATTGCTCAGGGATGCTGCTGCCCCTCTCCAGTGGGGAAAACACACAAAGAAGCACTTTTCTCTCTATGTTTTCACCATAAACATCTGTAAAGTCACTCCATTATCTTTCTCTAACTCTTCCTCAGATAAAATGCTCACAAATAACCCCGTGAAAAAGGAACTGTAACTTCATCTAACACTGATTGCTTGAAACAGCTTTTTTTTGTTTATGTATAAATATTTCTCAGCTAGTGCTTAACTTGGAAGCTGTCAAGGGACAGGAACTCTCTCTATGTGCAGCTGCTAACACAGATATTTCCTTCTCCATGTGTAGATAACATGACAATAAAAAAAAACCCCAAAACCAAATATATATAAAATACAAGATTTTCTAAGAATCTCAGCTTTCATTTGCCATTGAAAGGAAATGATTTCACTTCAGAGTTGCCATAAAAAACATTGCCATGCTGGTCCACAGTCACTGAAAGGCTCTGAAAATAAGAGAAAAGTCAACATCCATTCACTTTTTTTTTTCCTAAATATTGAATTGGTAAGTCAACCCCCTTATTCCAGACAGTCTGATTCATGAAATTTGCATGTCTGGGGGTGGCTGTACTAGATTAATTAAAACAAAAATACAACACAGCCCCTCTATGAGACAAGGTCTTACGAAGTTCACACCATTCATAAATTGTTTCCAATTCCTACAGCAAGTAAGTGTTTATTATTTTGTTAAAAGGGGAGGAAAACAACATCAGCATCACTTAAATGATGTGGCCCATGTTGTTGACATGTTCTGGTCACAGCCATGGTTTTTGTGAAGTCAGAGTGATTAATGGTGGAGGCTACAGGCTGTCCCCTGAGCTCTGTGTGTGTGTCCGTGTGGGCAGGGTCAGAGGCATCACACATAATTATAGTGGGGTTTGGGAACCTAAATTTTAACCTCCCGCCTTGGGCTAAAGCACTGTAAGTTTTATGAGCTGTTTTTCAGAAACTGGAATCCAAATCAGGTTTTCCCAACTTTGCAAATTTTTGTTGGTTTTTTTTAAATTTTCTCTGTTATTACTATTATTTCTTGTCACATACACTTGCAGAGATCCCAGACTTTGGGATGAAACCAGTGTGAGGGGTTTCTGACCTGGGCACAAGGCAGAAACAGGGTTTTTCCACAGGCAAAAGGTTCCACATGGAACAAAATTGTGCTCTTGTACAGCCTCTGAACCAGGCAGCAGGGCAGAGTCACCACTCCTTGGAGACAGCTCTTTATCTTTATTCTGCCTGCACATGGGTGATAAAGCTGATGTTTGGATTCCGTACAAGATCTTCTCAATTTAAAACCAGTGTGATGCTCAGAGTCTTGGGCTTACAGCTCTGGTGTATAAACGGCTCCTGGTAAATTATCAAAGGCATATAAATGATGTGGGAGCCTAAATTCTATTTTTCCAAAGGGATTTACACATATATTAGGAATGTATGAACTTAGCAGACTTAGGCAATAAATCTAATTGATTTCAGGAAGGTTCCTAGGTAGCTTTGATATTTTCAGAATGCAGCCCTTTGTCCGATGGGCTGAACCATTTCTCGTTTCCCTCATTATGATAACGAAATGAATCTTGACTATGTGCCATCATCTAAAACGTGCTCGAACTCAATCAGCCAAAATAGAACAGTGGCACTCACAGCTGATGTCTAACTTGCTTTTTCCTCCCACTGAAACAATATTTCTGTATTTTTTCTGTGCATACAAAAGAAGCTGGGTTCACCTCGAGAATGAGTTATCCTGCCTGTGGTGCAAGCTGAGTGGGACCACATGACTTCTGCTTTCTTTTGTTACTTCTTCTCTGACTCCTGAAGCTCTGCAAGAGCAGACCATGCCTCTAAGAACTCCAGCTCTGTTTTCATGAAGCTCAGCTCAGTTGTAACACTGTCTTCAGGTTAATTACAACACCTTTTGGTAATTCAGCCCAACCCTTTTTTGCTGAAACTCTTAAGACCAGCATCAGCTGGGGCAACGGTGGAGTGGCTTCCCTGAATCAAAGTTTTGCTCTGAAGTCATGAAAAGCCAGTGGTGAGTGACACAAGGGCGTGGCTCCATGGGACAAACAATGTCCTCCTGAGATCAGCCAACTTCTGCTTCAGCGTGTTCTCCACCAGGCTGGGCTGGACCTGCCATGAGCACCCAGAGAGAAAAATTCCATTGGGATTCCAAGGCCTGTGTTGTCAAACACGTGGAGAAGGTGGCTCCTTTCTGAAGCACTTGTCTTCATGCAGCCCCTTGAGCCAGCATCCATTCGTGCCCCACAGGCAGAAGGAGAGCAGGATCAGCTGCAAGCTTGGCTTTAGGGGTAAATGCTCGCTCCCCTTCTCTGGAGGAGCTGAGCTGCTGCCAGCAATTAAGGCTCTGAAAAGCAATTCCTTGTTCTCTAGAGAGCATAACCTCTTGCCACCAGTAATTAAATCTCCCTGGTGGCTGTGGTTCTGCCAGCACAGCCCTCCAGTGCTGTGCTCCTGTTCATCGTCCCTCGCTCTGGGATTGCACCGCACCACTCCCTCTGCTCCACCAGAACAGCCATGGATGCATCTGTGCAATGAACTGGAGCAGGGAAAAAGTCCAGCTCAAAAATAGCCTGGCAGAGAAACACTTCATTTTTTATGTGTCTTCCTCCAAATTGGATCAAATTCCTGATCCGTTTCGCAGCAGAGCCACAAACCAATACTCCAGGAGAACCGAGGGGCCCGTGCACTGCAGGAGGGAAGATGAAACAAGCAGTAGGAAAAGGCTGGAAAGGGAATACCAGAAGCCAGAATTGGTGTTGAAGACTTAATCTTGTGAAACCACAGCCTCACTCTTCCAGCCAGGAAAAAGTCAGCAGCTGCTGACCAGCACTGTTTTTTCTAACACTTCAGAGCCCCCTTTGAACTCCTTTGTGGCCCTGGGGGGATTGTAGCCCACAGTCAGGGAAACCCTGCCCTGGGCTGGCCATTCAGTCTTAGTGCACTGGGACCAACTTTCCAAGGAACAGAAATTTCCCCGGCTGCTGGCACACACAAACTGTCTGCTGGGGAACATGCCTCTTTCCACCCACCCTGGTGAGAAATCACGAGAATCCTGATGGGGAAAAATGTAAGAGGTCAAATATAGCTCTGGTTAGAAAATCGTCTTCCCCCACAACATGTCTTGAAAAGAAGAGCTCAAAAGAATATTTTCCTTAG
Source organism: Monarcha castaneiventris obscurior (assembly GCA_026261815.1). Taxonomy (NCBI): domain Eukaryota; kingdom Metazoa; phylum Chordata; class Aves; order Passeriformes; family Monarchidae; genus Monarcha; species Monarcha castaneiventris. Next base: position 1,410,857 of record JAMPIT010000541.1, read on the forward strand.
CAGATTTATAGCAAAACATTAGTTTTGAGCACATTGTAATGGCAAAATATTGCACTCATAACAATAAATCATTTCTTAAGAAAAAATTTCAATTTTAAAAGTGTTGGCCAGCCATGTTTAAAACAACACTGAAAAACAGAGATCTTGTTTTGAATTGTTTGCCAGTAATGTACAAAAACTTCCTGAGATTCATGAGGAAATGGAATGATCTATGACTCATAAGGAAAACATGAATTCTTCTTTTTATTTTAGAGTATAAATGCAAAGATCTGTGTATGAACAAGGAGCTAAACAAATGTTTGGGTTGCTAGTAGCAGATATTTCATCCACTTTGAAACCTGAATACTGCTTTTCTGAAGGAAAACAGACTCTGCTGCAGGACAAAGTCTCAAATTATCGATAGGAATATTCATACACATCCAGTTGCTGGGGCAAAGAGACAGGCAAAAATGAATGCCAGATTCTTGGAAAGCCTTGCATATTTTACAGCAGAAATTAAAGCCATGCTGTTTAAGGAACATTGTTTAATAATATTCTTTCTTTCTGCCACCCTGTGTTCTTTTAGTTCTTTTGTTATTCAGTGTTCGCATTCAGGACAGATATTTAAGTGTGTGCATAATACCAAGCAAATGTCTCAGTGCTATCGACTTTAAAGTTCTAAAGTTAAGATCATATTTTAGTGGTTTCCTGAGTAGGATTTACATATTTTTTTTCCTTGAGCCATGACCTTTAGCATGAAGCTCTTTGAGACTTTTTATTATGGTAGTGCTGATCTTGATTTAGACCTATAAAACAAATGATAGGTTCACATTAGTCAGAAGTTGTCCCCTCCAGGACGTGCCATTCTTCAGTAAAAGTAAATTTAAAAAATAGTCAATTTTTCTAAATTAATTTCACATATTTTCAAAAGTAACATCATTAGCTATTTGTTCTCAAGAGCTTTTCTGTTTCTCTAGGCATTCTTTTTCTTAAAACGAGGATTTTATTCTGTTTCTTCCCACTAATGTTTAAGAAAATATTTCAACTCAAACTGGATGGCTTTGGACACCAACTTGAAGTGGCCAGAGTTCATCTGGACTGGACTCAGTGTCAAAATAACAAAAAAAGACTCGGATTTGGCCAGTTCCACCATACATTATTTTAGACAATGCCCAAAACATCACAGTCCTGCATCTCTCCAAGGACTCCAGCAAGCACTCTCCCAGTGGTCCATGAACACAGGGACACAAGAGGTTTGGTTTATCTGACTCTGTCGATCTACTCCAACTGAGGGGGAAAATGTGCCATTAGTTAGATTAGATTAATGCAGCTTTTATAGCTCATTTACTGAGCAAATTTCCCTTTATGTCTGCTTTATTTTCCCTTTTGTCGGTTTCCTTTTTTTTCCTTTCCTTTTCCTTTCAAACGCTCATTCTGTGAGAAAAGATGAGATCTCCAGCGAGGAGAAGAGGGAACCCGTTAAATACCTCATTATCTCCCAGGTCTGTGTTGATTTAGACTTCCAGCCAGAGAAATGGAGTTCAGTTCCTCTCTGACTGAACTGACACTGCAGATAACCCCGGCACATCCATCTCAAATTGTCAGCTCAAGACAAATTACCTTCTCTCCAGGACACTCTCTTTCACTGATTACCTGCTACTCAAATTAAATGCCATCTGACTTCTGAGAGTCTTTTGTTTGTCAGATTCCACTGGATTATGCAAAAAACGATGGGGGGAGAATCTGGCATGTTTGAAGTCTTGAGAACAGAGTGCACAGGCCCTGCTTCCTCATCCAGCTTTGGAGGAAGAGCTCGGGCTTTTCCTAATCTGTTTGCCACCCCACTGTATGGTAAACTTTGCTGTCAATAAGAAAGATAAAACCTAAAAGCCTTCTGAATAATGCTCTAAAGCAGTAGGATACTGTGAAATCCTCGTGCTTGGTGGCAAATATTTCACACAACCAAATTTTTAAAAGCCCAGGTTTTAGTTCATTTAAATATTTCACTTAATTCCTTTGTTGTAATGTGCGAAAGAAAAAAAGTGTCAGGAAGTACTTCAAAGGAGGATCTAGTAACTGCAATCATGTTTACTCAAAAATTTTCTCTCAAAGACTTTTGGACTTTTTACTTCATTCAACTGTAATTGTCTGGCCTACTATTTTCCATTTATTCACCTCAGGCTGTTTTATGTGTTTTGGGGGGTTTTTTTGTTAAAACTTTCCCATTCTCCAAAATTAGAAGGCGGGGGGGAGGGAAACAAACAACATTTAGAGAAGCACTTTCAAGAAACCTGCACTTGAGAGAAAAGATTTAAATTATACAGATCAGGGGCTGCCTTTTGCCCTTGGTGTTGAGATTTTGCACTGCACTGGGGAACTTAAAAATTCTTGGGAGCTTGGAGTCCGCCCTGTGCTCTGACACCACCACAAGAAATACGCGGGTGATGGCTTCAGCCACTCAGCAAGTCCTGAGTGTGCCGTGAGCCCTGTCCTGGCAGGGGTGTAGGGACTCAGAAGCCTTTGTCCTGGTCCTGGGGTTGCTCAGGAGGTCCCGTGGGGCTGTTGCTGGGGGCTGCTGTGCTGTTGGAGCAGAGAAGGAGCAGGTCTGTGTTTGCTTGGGCAGAGCCCTGCCAGGTGGACAGCAAGCTCCTCTGCCAAGCCTTTGGAGTTCCATCCTCAGTGTGCACAGCAAGAGTGGGTGATTTCACACAGAAAGCTGCATTTCAAAGCCCAGAGGGTTGAAGATTAGAACCTCTCAAGTGAGGAGCCCTGGAAACTGGGAAGAAATTAAGTCCACTGCTGAAGCAGCACCCCAAGAAAAAGTGCAATCTTAAGTGTACTCAAAGACATGACCACTGTATGAAACCAAATTAAAGAGTAAAATTAAAGCCCTGTGATACAATTTTTAATTTTTTTTTTCAAACAGCACTTTTGGAAATGGTGTTAAACCATATATGCCATTTCTGTATGAAGCAGCTCATCATAAGACAATCCCAAATTTAGCAGACACGATCTCTTTGTTGAGATATTTCTCCTCATAGAAATAGGGTTCTTAACATTGGTTGATTGAAGGTGCAAATGAATCTTTTTCATTCTGAAATTATTACAGAAAGGCAGAGATACACCAATCTGTGATGATAACCTGCGTACAGAAGCGCCACATTCATGCAGTTCAATCCCTGTCCTTTTTTTTTGCTTCTTGGTATGCTGAAATGTTTTCCTCAAATGTAGCTTTGAAGATTTCCACTTTGTTAGAGAAGGAAAGCTCCTGGTGGTAACATCTCTGGAGATGGGACAGTGATTGATAGTCACACCTTGCCCATGCCAAACTGATAGAGCTTCAGACAGCTGGGAGAAGAAGAATGGCTCTGCAGAGGGCACGGGGGGTTTTATTTCACATAAATCCAGCAGCAGCACTGACAGGCCCGCCCATCACCCTGCTCTAACTCCCAGAGTCCCTCAGCACACCCCAACTCGCTTGTATCCTTCCTCTGGCTTTGTGAATTCCTTTCTGCTGAGTGGCACGGCTTGGACAGGATGGACAGAGAGCATCCTCACCCAGATCAGAGCTGTGCTCATTGGTCAGAGAGCTCTCCTGGGAGGTAGGACATGAGCCTTGAGTCCCCTGGGGCAGAGGAAGAAACTGAACCCTGACCTTCTCTACACAGAGATCAGTAGCCATGGGTCCCCTGCATGTCCCATGTCATGGATTTCCCAGGGCTGTCGTGGCTTTGGATGTCCAGCCTGCTGCTAACCCAGTCCTCCCAAACAGCCCCTCTGCCTCTGCATTGAGTCTCACACTCCTGGGTCCCTTCTGGCCAGGGAGAGCTGACATTCCTGGTGTCCCTTCTGAGTTCCTGCTTGCATTAATGAGCCTCCTTGCTGTCCTGCTCGTTTACTCCCACTGGCAGGAAAAGGGGGAATAAAACAGGCATTCCCCTTAAAATTGCTTTCCTTTAAGTGCTGAACTCTTGGTCTTTCCACAGACCTCCTTCCCACCTTGGTCATTTTGCTACTGCAGATGTCCTTTCCGTGGCAAAGACAGAATTGTCTTCATTTAATGTTTCTCTGAGGGTGGGACATTGACTGGAAAACCATGGGAAGCTGGAATCCTGATTATATCGACAGCAGGAGTATTTAAGGATTCCCTGGCTACATATAAACATGGAAACAGGCTGGGACAGCAGCTGGAACACAGCTATCCCTCCTGGCAGACTTCGGGGGATGCAGGCTCTGCCTTTAGCAGGAGGGGCTGGCTCCATGTTCCAAGCACAGCTGTTCCAAGTATGGCTCTTCCAGACTCAGTGAGCTGACTCCAGAAAACTCTTGGCTCTTGTGGACCAGATGTGTTTGTTCAGGAGGCAGAGTTTGAAGGTGCTCAAGGAAGGTATGGCCATGGTGCAGGAAGTGATAAGAGGAAAGACAAAGCAGAAAAGGGCTTTTTGAGCCAGATGCAGTTGGAAAGAATTTTCCAAGAATCCAGCTATGTAATTTTGAAGAATTTGGAGAGAATAAGCACCCAAAGACATTCCATCCCTTGGACCTTTCACAACTAGATAGCCATCAGGCATTCTGCAGGGAACAATCCTGCACTGGCATGAATATGCCTAGATGACCTCAGGAGTCCTTTGCTCCTTTAATTGCAAGGACTTGTTACAATAAAAAAGACAACAATGTTGTGCATGATAAAAGGGGCATTTGCAACTAAAAGGAGTATTTCCACATTAAGAAACTCCTTGGGTATCCAACCACAGTAAATATTTAAAACTGCACCACTGTGAGAAAGAGCAAAGAAGATAGTGGCCAAAAAAAAAAAAAAAAAAAAAGGGAAAGAGAAGCAAGGTTTCAAAGGCAAAATTCTCCTCTGTGTGTGGGTTTGCTAGTGTGAAAAGACAGGGACGGAGTCATCACACCCATTAACATTGCCCAGCACACAGGGACGGAGTCATCACACCCATTAACATTGCCCAGCACTAATGAACTGGTTTGCAAACTTGGTACTGAAATTCAAGCCTAGCCATCAGAATGAGAGAAAATGTTTGAAATCAATTTAATTGCCATTTAAATTCAGGGGCTGTTTGTTCAGTGAATCTCTTGTAGGCTGTGTTTACTAGGACAGCTTAGAACATTGGGTCCAAGCTCTAAACACAAGCCAGATATTCCCATTTCTAGTAGGAGAAAAAAAAGTTAACATTACTGAGCAGCTCTGAACTCTATAGTGAAAACACCTTTTTTTTCCTCCCCTAGAAAAACAAACCAACTGTATTTACATAAAATAAAAAAATATGAATCTGAGTGTGAGCAAGATGTGTGTGAAGCACTTGAGCAGCGACTCCCAGCAGTGCAGGAAATGCAGATTAATACCACATTCTGCTGTATTTAGCCCATTGATCCGCGTTTCCACCTCTAGTGAAAGTTGCAGAGTAAATTCCCATTCAGATTTCCCTCAGAAGGCTGCAGGAGTTGTTCAGTTCAATACTGAAAGAAATGACAGCAAAAGCAAATTCAGCTCAAGAGACAGGACTGTGCAAAACAAAGGAAACTCTTCTGTTTCCCCTAAACCCAACCACTGCATTTAGCATCTGATTTCAAAAGCTGTGGAGATACGCTTTGGACTTTTCCAAAATGCCACAGAAAAGGGTTTTTTTCTTCTTTCTGAAAACTCTGCTTTTGCTCTGTGCTTGTGTCTGGTCATTTCTTTGACATACAAAGACCAGGTCTATGAACTCAAGCAGCTCAAGCAGCTGTTTAAAGTTAAGCATAAAGCTATGAATATTTATTTTGAAGTACTATTCCACAGCATAATGAAATCAAAGTCCCCCAAACTCAGTAGCAGGCAACTGACTGTATTCCAGATCTGCCAAAAATACTGGCATTTTGTGATTTGGGAGAAAACAAAATTGTGGAAAAGCACATTTTCTTTCAGCTCTGTTAGATGAACTGTTTTCCCAGCCATATCTCATCCATTAGATAAATTCCTAAGTTTGGGGCTCCTCTAGCTCCAAATGAAAAATGGCAGCACAGGGAGGGAAACCCTCAGCTTTGCCTTTGTCAGGGTTTGCTCCTGTCCTGTGGGGAGATACAGTGAGTAAGGATGAGCGTTGCTTAGTCAGACACTTCCATGACATTCTTTGTTTCTTTTTAGTTTGCCGACCACTTTGTAGGAGAATCATCATCTGAATTCCAGCCTTTCTTTTCTCTGCACTGAAAGCTTTACATTCCTCGTGGTTTTCCTTAGATTTCTTTAAAAAAAAAAAAAATTATTGTTTCTCTCTTTATACTTCTCAGGTTGTGCAGAGGATCCAGCAATGTTTTCACATCTGCCTGAAGAGTGCCCAACTGAAGGCATTATTTTGGCCATATTATTTCTGCCATATCTCACTTTTCCCTGGTTCAGTTTTCCACAAAGGGCCAACAAGAGGAATCCAGAAAACAATTCTTAAGTGAAAATTGTTCAGGCATCATGTCTGCCAACTGTGTTGTCATATTCCAATAAGAAACCCCATTTCTTCATAACAACAGTTAGAAAATTATTAAAAAATGACTCATATGAGCAGGTAGCAGGACAAATCCTAATTTCCTGTTTGTAATCAATGTATGCAGTAAATTTAATTAATAAACATTGATTTTGATTGGTCATGACTGTCACACAACTAGAAAATTGATTTTTCCCCTGGATATTTATCTGAAAGTGATTTTGTAAACAGAGACGTGTCTTGCCCAAGATTATACACAAGGTATGAGAAAAGAAATGAAGAAGCAGAAGCCTCTGGTCCTGCACTCCCTGGATTTCTGTTATTCCACTGAAATCCATTGGAAAGACCTGGTGATCTGACAGGGACCAGAAAGATGACAATTCTTCTAGCATTTGGGGGAGAGTTTGTTTGTTTGTGTTTCTAACCATAACTGGTTGAGGAATGTCCCCTCTTGCTTGTCCAAATATTCTGTTTTCTGGCTTGGTTATGTCCTTATAAATTTGGCCCCAAGCATTTTATTTCAATGAGAAATGGGGGGGTTGCAGGTTTGTAATCCAAGATTCAGAAAAAAATTAATCATGGTTATGTCAAGCAAGACGATAATCATGACAAAGCTGTGGCAGAGGGGGGTTGCTCAACTATCCAAAACTCTGGGATAACAAAGTACTCCAGGGAAAATCCATGCCACGAATAAGATCAGCACACACTTTCCCTGTGGTCTGCAGATGATGTAAAGGGACTGCTTGAAGGTGAAATTAAAATCAGAACGTCCACTAACAGAATAATGTGGTGGCTGTCGCTTTGACAGTGACAGAAGATCATCTCTGATGGCCTCACTTAATTTGAAACAAGTGACTTTCAAGGAAAAGAAAGAACCTCGAAGAAAATGTAAGAGAGAACGACTTCCTTTAGGTCAGTCTGACATTGTTGTCCTACTTGTGAGAAAACATTCCCAGCGAGGAATGGACTTTCTAGTCTTGTGAAGGTTCGTAGTCAAAATAAACAGAGAAGAAGCTGTGGGTAATGGACAACCGTGAGCACTTTTATCTGTCCTACAGGAAGTTCTTAATTTTTATCCAATTGTTCTATACACAAAAAGATCTATTAAAAGGCTGTTGGCATTACCTTTGCTAATGCACTCAGGTTCTTCTGAGGAATACAAAAACCCAGAAGGCTGTTTTATCAGCTGTCTGCAAAGGTTAGCATTATCCTTAGGCTGACCTGAGAGGCTTGAGGAGGCTGCTCTCAACACCACAGAATGATTTATCACAGTAAGAGGGGGGAAATTTATAGTTAACATCATATTTTGAAGCAGCACTTTGCTTTTTATCAAGGCTCACACACTGTAAAATGTAAAAGGGGCTAGAATGACTCCAAAGCAGGTGCTGGTCTCTGCTAACAATGTCAGTGGAAATGAGACTGCAGGAGCACATGTGAAAGGGACGAACACTCCATCCCTTCTCGCTGTAGCCTGGCAGAAAAGAAGTCATTGACATTCCAGAGGAGGCCGAGTTAATCAGTAACACACCTGATTAGTGTCTCACCACTCCGCAACAAAGATCTTTTCTCCCACTGTTCACCTCCCCCGGAGGATGTGGTGAGACACAGAGGTGCTGCCCCTTGGCCCTCAGCATCCCTCCACGGTACAGGGCACAAGCGGTGTGACATTGGGGATGGCAAGAAACACTCCTGCGACGGAGATTTAATATGGAAACTGCCGGCTGCGGTGTCCACATGGAGACATCTCATTATCAGAGATAAGGGTCATTGGGACCACCCTTTTTTTAATGCAAATTAAACGTCGCCGGCAGACTCCTTCTCAAATCGCGGGTGTGTTCCCCTCTCCGTTTGGCAGGGTTCAAAGAGCTGCCCGGGTGTGTGACCTGAGTGTGGGGCATTTCCAAACACTTCAGCCTCAGCGAGCCATTCAGGGCACAAGACTTTCTTGTGAGGCAAGAAAAGGGCAATTTACACTTCTCCTGGCAAAAGGTCCCAGTCGCTGTTTCACCACCCCCGACCTCACAGGCTCTCACCGAAATCTGCATGAAAGTGTTAAGGAAACGAATGAAATCCATTGTGACTTCGGATTGCCCAGCAGGAGCAGCCCATAGATCGGAGAGGAATTTCCTCTTTCCCGAGGGCTCCTGGAGCTTCTATATGCCTGTGAGGAGAGGAAGGAAAACTTTCCTCTCCCACATTCCGAGTGACGATGAACGTTTGATTCGTGCGCTTCCAAGTCGCACACGCGTGAAGCAATTTTGAGGTTCTCCAACAGTACCGAGTTTCCCTGAAAGGAGGTGAAAACATAACTACAAATTCAGCACTCCTAGTTTGTGAAAGAGAGGGGTGGACCATATATTCGCAATTGTTGCAAAGTGCTTGCAGACCCATAGATGACAGACCTTCAGTTTTAGCTATTTTTGGCCGCCTCTGTAACCTTTTTGCCTTTCCCAGGTACTTCCCAGCACCTTGTAGCTATTAGGCGAGCAAAGCAAGGAAAAAAAAAAAAAAAGAAAAAAAAAAAGGAGTTTAAAGGACAACAATTTAATCCTTTCCAGCGCATGTATCTGTCTCATTAAAGCATTCTCCTGGAGCGGTGTAATGATACATCAAATGGAATCCATTTCAAGGTAAAATGAGTGCTGCTGATGGCTAACACACTGCTCCCGAGGCCTGGCTTAGACCCCAGTCCTAGTGCAGCCTAGCACTGAAGTAGATTAAATATCAACTCGGGTCACGTTCTCATGGCCCAGGCACAAGTGCCAACATTCTTCCAATTATTCAAGGCCAAAGAAAGAGCAACCTGCCTGACAGAGCTGTGACACAGCTTGATTAGATTTAGCTTAGAAGCCTGCCGAAAAGGATACTGTGGTATTTAACTCAGATGGAGAAAGGAATGGCCTCTCTGTTTAAATGAACTGAGGAGGGGGGAGGAAGAAAAGAAAAAAGAAAAAGAAAAACAGTAAAAAAAAAAAAAGACAAAAAAAAAGCAGAATATACTTCTGTAAGGAGGGAGAGCATGTTTTATATTTAAAACGATTGTTTCTCCATAATACAGCCAGCATGTTCCACATGTATAAACCGGTTTAATTATAAAAGGTGGCTTTGTACACCCCTTTATTTAAATAATAGCTTTTTGCAGTCTGCACAGAAATCTTCCAGACCAAATAATTTTATCTCCCAGTTAGTGTAAATCACCTTGGATAAAAAGGGCTCAAGCTGGCAAACAGGACAGAAAAGCATGGACAGAAACTGAGTAAACACTGACATTTCAAACAGAAATAGTAACAGGAGTTTGGGTAGGAGAACACACAACTCCAAAGATCAAAATATCCGAGTGATTTGGCCGCGACTTTAAAGTCTAGGGAAAAAGGCACCAGCATGTTCTGTGATTCAGCCCTGAGCTTCACATCTAATCTGACTGACAGGAATTCCAGGAGCGTAGTAAGGCAGTCGGGCTGTGATGCTGATTTCACACGGAGCAGCGGCCAGAAGAATGCTGCTGCTCCATCTCCTGACATTCCTCAGAGGCCTGCTGTCCCAGCACTAGTCAGAGCTCAAAAGACCCTTTATTAGGGCAAATTGACACATTTTTCCATTGAAAATTAATCTAATTTTTAAAAAGAGAAGGAGGTAGATGAATATAAAAATCAGACAAGCTAATATTTTTTGAATGAAAAAGTATCTCTTTTCCCTCCCCAAAACCCATTCACCCATCACACTCCCTTGTGTCTCATCTGGAGAACTTAGGAAACACTTTTCACCCTGGCTATTTTATGAGGTATTGCTGTGTTCCAGAATAGGATTAGTGTGCTCATTCTGGAGATTTGTGCAGGGCATGATTATTTTTAGGTGCCTGCTGCTGTTGGAGAAGAAGCAGAGAGCATGGACAATTCAATAAAAATATCAAGGGACTGCTTGTACTCACTTATACAATATTCTTTGCAGAGATCCTGGCTGAGAAGGCAGAAACTCATACACCTGGTAAACAACACCAAGTTTTACGTGGCCTCAGAATTTAGGACTCTTCCCACCTAATTTGCACTATAATTTAACTATATTGGTGCAGTTGGCTTGTCCTGTCCAGAAAGAGAAAAGATAAAACATGTTCTGTAAGATTGGAGCAAGATTATTCTGTAAGATTATTAGCAACCACACAAACATCAACTTCATGACTGTGGTTAGAGGAAAAAGAAAAGAAAAAATGTTACAGGGATCTAAAATTATTACACCAAGGTATAAACTACACAGGGACCAGAGGAAATAAAATAATGTGTGTATGTTGATGTAAACCCCAGTCTCTAAATTCTGATATTTACATTCCAGAATGCTGCTCAATCAATTGAATGCTGGCATGGGAAAAATATCCGTGTAACAAGAAATTAATGAAATTTTCCATCGGGTGCTTTTTAAATCATGTATGAATCTTTACAGCCAAAAGGATTAAGGTTTTGTGTTGAACACTCTTTCAAATATTGGTTTCATTTGGAAAATTTAAATGGTTTCTTTCACAATTTATCAAGACGGGATACTTTAAATTTTTATTTTGTCTAAGAGTTTCACTTGGATCTTCAGTTGCATTCTATTTAAAAAAAAAATTAAATCCTCCAAATGAGCTGTCTCATTCATTTTGAAATGCATTTCCCCTCCCATTTCTTGCTTCTAAGCTGATTTCACTCCCCCCCAATTCCTTCCTCTCCCTCTTTCTCCACTTTTGGTTCTTACAGAAAATGTATTTGCACAGCTGTACTCATAAAGCACATATATTTAGATTTTATTAGCATTATGCTGGCACGAAAATTCTATTAAAAGCAGCTTTTTAAGTTTTAGGTTATTCTAAACAGGTATTTAACCACCAGCAAAGGGGCAGAAATCATGCCAGGTCCTTGTGTAGTAAATGTCCATGTAGTCTCCTCCTAATTCCTAAATGGTTTGATCAGCTTGGATGCAGAGTTTATCACCCTCTACCATATCTATGTCTAAAGGCTCCCATGTACTTTTCAAAAATATTGTGAATATTGGCTTTTTTGTTGTTCTCTCTTTTTGACACCAAACAATTCCCCCCTTCCCCAGCTTTTACCTGGCCCAGTCGACTTTCATAATTCATTTACATTTTGGGCTGAAACCTAATTAATGTTTTCCTTTTGACATGAGACGGTCCAGTCAGTTGAAAATAGATGGCACTGGACCTGGAATCAGAGCCACTGCATTTAAAAACAGAGCCTGGAAGGACCTATTCCTTTCTCTTTTTTTTTTTTTTGTCTGGAAAAGAAAGTTCATCCTCAGCATTCTGTATCAGTCTCTTCATTTTGAGAGGGTTACTGTGACCCAGGTAGGTTTTAATCTCCTCTTTGCCTTTTCAGGCTTTTAAGGAGAAGCTAATTTTGGCCCTCTGACTACAGGAATTTTTTTTTTACACGGGAGCCATGTGGAATGTGACACTAACTGAGCATCCACTTGGGAGAAGCAAACACCTTGTGCCTCAAGTGCAGCCCCAGGAAGCAGAGGGGCACCCATTTGTGAAGCAGAGGTTTGTACCCATTTGTGAAGCAGAGGTTTGTTCTGAAGCTGCAGGGTCCCTGTGCCCCTCCAGGCTGCCTGTGAAGGGGGCAGCCCCACTGGTGCATTCCATTTTCTCCTCTTCATTCAAGCAGCAGAGCCCGTAAGTCTTGACATTCTGCCCTTGGCAAAATAAAATCCCCTGCCTGCCTCTGCCTTGTCCCAGGGCTGCTGGACTAATTTTTAACAAAAGAAACGTTTCTAAAATGAATGAGTCACAGAAAGAGCATCCTGTTCTTCCATCTGCTACTCCTGGTAGCACATGGCACTCTGAAGGAAACAAATCCACATAGAACTTCCAAGTCATGTTATGAATTGCAGGAATTATCAATTGCCTTAGAAATATCACCCCATTTCCACAAGTAGTGTTTTATCTGTTAATTGAAAAATATAAAGCAGGTCCTGCAACCACAAATGATCCACTCTGACCAAAAGGGATCATTGAGCTGAAAATGGGTTGCCTAACCAAGGCCTTCATTTTCCATGTGGCACCCTGATACATATTTCAACTTGTCAAACAAACTGGAAAAACCTTGGACATCCTGGCAGTGGAACCTTGGGCATCCTGGCCCAATCAGGTACCGTGTGTAGCCCTGGCAATAGCAGTTGTGTAAACAATTATTTCAGGTAGATTTATTTTAATTTGCTGCAGTAGCACAGGGGTTATCTGGTGCCTAAACCCTCAGCTTTCTTCCTGGTCTCCAAAGGTCCAGCCAACTGCATTTGAAAGATGAGCTACTCAAGAGGGAATTGGTAGGGACGGATATAAACTTGCATCTGATTGATGTAAATTGTAACTCAGGCTTCCAAAAAATCTACTCGTATTCTTCAAAGGGGAAAAAAAAAAAAAAAAGGATCTGAAGTTCTGAGCTGGTTGCAATTTTAGCAGAAATTTAAATTTCTAACTTTAATTGCAAACTTTCCTCAAATATCAGACTATGGCTGTTTTGGACCTTTTCCTAATTCTAATGATTTACTGAGGAACCCAGGGAAACAAGAATCAGCAGAAGGAAAGATTAGGCAAGGCACCTGACACACCTACTGGCAAGTGGTTGAAACACTTGTAAAATTATAACAAAATGTGAGAAATCAAAACGGCCAAAAGCTGATGGAGAATGTAACAGCTGCAGTGGCAGGAGTTGCAACCACTGGATCCATCCTCCCAGCTCCCTTTCAGCCTCAGAATGATCATTACCCTGGAGGAACAGCCAGTTTTCTGGAGTTTTCTGTTTACCCACAGCACATCCACTTCATTCCCAATTACTTTAAGCCCATGAAGGGTCTCTTCAAGCTGGCTTTAAACTGTAAATAAAGTTTGGGGGATAAAATGCATCAGATGGAAGAATCCAGAGCTGTTGAAGCTGTAGGGATGGAAACTTGCCAACATGAATGCAGTCCTAGGAAAGATGCAGTGGCATGTTTTGTCTCAGGGAAGGGCCAGTGGTCATCGTGGTAGCTGATGACAGCTCTTTGAGTCCTGGCATTTGCCACAGTGCAGAAGAAATCTGAGTGGAATGTTTCCAATACAGAAAAATATCTAAAAGGAGCCTCAGACCAAGAAGTTGATTGGTTTAGTGGCTTTGATGCAGATATGCAGGCAAATGACTTGAAGAGAGCATGTGCTCTGCTGCCATGCTTGTCCTGCTTGTTACTGGGAGCTGTCCCAGTGATCAGGGGACGGATTTGTGGATTTTAGCTTTTGAAAATCCTGACATAAAATTCACAGGAAGATGGTTGCAAGAGCTAATGTAACACTATTTGCTTCTGCGTCATACCACTGTTCCAAAATCAAAGACATTTAAAGCTCTTAAAATTAAGAATTTGACTGAGCAGCGTTGAATTGGGTGAACTTAAATCCCCATGAGTTAAGTAAGACTTTTGCAGTAGAAGTCCTTTCTTCACCCCTACTTCTTATCTATTTAAAACAGAATTGAAGCACTGCTGTAAGTTAGTCTTTGAAAGAGTAAATTATCTTTACAATGACAGGAAGGCAGCATAAAAATAAAAATAAAAATAAAAATAAAAATAAAAATAAAAATAAAAATAAAAATAAAAATAAAAATAAAATAACAAAAACAATAGTAAAAAACAAGGTCCAGATCATGACGATCTTACATTTCTGAGGAAAATTCATAGTCAGATTTCTAAAGTCAATGCAGCTACATCTGCTGAAAGAAAGTCTCCAAGGAAAAAGGAGTTGGAAGTCTGGCCTGAAACCATCCTAGTGACAGAAGAAGTGCTACAGTAACACAGCCCACTGCCATAGCCTCACTTACCTCGTGGTGATGCTTTACCCGTGAGATTCCCAATAACTTTAGTGCTATGGAATAAAGTACCACTGAATAAGGGGATCCAGATCTCACCCACTGCAGACAGTGAGGTGAAAAAGTGGATGTTTGACAGAAATGTCCCCACCCACACACTCTACTCTCATTTTTTTGACTCATGGAGTGCTGTGGTTCGGGGAAGCACATCCAGGAAAGATCACATTATGAGCTTAAGGATTGAGGGCAGTGGGAGTTGGCACCTGAGGCAGGGCTGCCTTCCATCAGGTCCTTGCCCACATTTCTGTCTCTCAGTGCAGGATTTCAGGGCATGGAGTAGCTCCCACAGGAGTAGTTCCATGCTTTCACAGAACTGTCTGACACAGAATTACAGAATCCTTAGGGTTGGGAGGCACCTCTGGAGGTTTTCCAGGCCACCCCCTCTGCCAAGGCAAGTTACACAGGAGCACATCCAGGTGGGTTTGGAATATCTGCAGAAACACTTCAGGTCAGTGTGGCCCAGCACTGTCACCTAAAAGAAGCCCTTCTGTCCTTCCCCACCTGCTCATTCCTTCTCCTGAGCAGCGTTTCTTCATCCTGGCAGAAGCCAGTGCAAAGGTAAAACAGATTAGGAAACTTGATCTGGCTGAAAACAAATCTGGCAGGGAAACAAAGTCAAAATTTGTCTATTTTCAGCCAGACTGATTCTCAAAATCGTTTCACAGTGTAGCCACTGAACGAGCCATGCTCTGCCAGTTTAAGGGATTAAGTGCTATTGGGTGGGAACAGCCCAGGGGACAGGAAAGGATGACAAAATTCTTATCATGTGGTTGCAGTGATGAAAAGCTACTTTCCCCCTTCTGCAGAGTTCCCAGTCATACCCCCAGGGCATTGCCAATGTTCCAGGCACTGAGATTCCCCAGTACGTGATACAAATGATACATCTGCTGGTGATGGTGATGGAAGAAGAGAGCATAAATCAGATGAGGAAATTCTGCCAACCTCACCCAACTTTGTTGTTTTCAGATGCAACATTCTTTGATATAAATTGTGTTTAGCCACACTTCTTCAGAAGCTTCTTCAGAGCTGCCTGCATTTTTCTGTGGCTGGAGGGGTGTCACAGTTCCCTTCCAATCTTCACAGTTCAACCTCTTTCCCTTTGAAAGCTGTCACTACCATTTCTTGTGTCTGTCCTCCAACATTTCAGTGTATTCACCACCTGGCTCTCTTACACTCATTTCAGAGCTGCTAAGCAGCAGCGGAATTCCCTAGAAGGGATTTGAGCTGGAGAAATGCCAAGAGTCATAGCAATAAAATAAAAATAACAACAAAAACAACAGGGTATTATAGATGTTCAACACTGTTCAGAATCAGATTCTTAGTGTATGGACTGTGGCAAGGTTTGGGAGCCGCCTGCACAGTCTAAAGCAACCCTACAAAAACTGTGTGCAGTGCAATAAAATGGTTATTCTTATTAGCTGATGTAACAGCGTAGGGATCTCTGCCAAGAACTATGGACCTTACATGTGGTCCTTTGATAAATATCTTTGTATGCACTTGGTATTAACAAAAGCATTACCATCTGTTTACCTTGCACTAATACACATCACATTTTTGCACAAATCCTGGCTTGTATTGCCTAAGCCAAAGCTAGGCACTGTATCCATCAGAAAGGGTGACAAAGGTTTAAATCAAGCGGGCCCTGTTTCAGCACGTTATTCATAAAACTAGGTCATGGGATAAATGTACTGCTGGAACACAGCTTTATACTAATTTTCCCAGTAAGATGCATCATAAATATTAACTGTCCTGAACACATACACACAGGCTCATGGCCTTGGCTCCGGGCCCTTCACATGGAAGCTGGGGAGTGAGCACTGACTTAAGGTAGTGAGAATGTGAGGAACTCTGAATTATCATCAATAACAGAGCCTTTGCTGCCTCCAGCTTTTCCAGCCAAGCCGTAACACGGGAGCTGAGCACCACGGGGCCTGGTCCTGCAACACCTCCCAGGTGGGAGCAGCGTTTATGTGAGGCCCAGGACTCGCCTTCATGTGCTGCCCCTTCAGCAGCCCCGAGCCGAGTGTTCCTTTCACAGACTCACACTGACTTGCGCCTCTTTCCTATTTTCTACCACTGATGTGGGCTCGGGGCCTCCCCTCCTCCCCCAAACACTCCCCATTGTCCCATTATCTCCCAGCACAGCTTCCAGCTCGCCTGTGATAGCAGGAGCAGGTACCCCTGCACACAGCGAGGCTGCAGCGCCGCGGGAACTTCCAGAAACAATAGTGTAGCAATATCTAATTTTTTACAGCGGCGGCGCAAAGAAGGAGATTAAGATTATTTGTGATCATGGGTACGCATCCTTCTTTCCATTCTCATGGTATTTCCTGCCCGAGTGAAAGGAGGAAGAACCAGAAATCCACTGAGAATGTCTGTCTCTAAATTTTTTTTTCAGCCTCGAGAAGTATAGCCAATAATAACAGTATTCAGAGTGCTTTTCCCTGATAATTTTCAATGTGCCTCACAAAGAGGGATAAGAATAATGATCCTTATTTTATAGACTATAACATGACCAACAAAAGAGCCAAGAAAGGAACCCAGATAGCTTGCCCTTTCCTCTGGGCTTTGCTATTGTTTAAGGATTAGGACCCACATTCAGGATAACACCTCAACCACATGCCTGACTTCAAGCATTTGCTTAAGTCGCATTGATTTAAGCACATGCTTAAAATTAGGCATATTCTTAAATATGTTCCCTAACCGGGGCTTAAATAACCATCCAGTCTTCTGGGTGCATATTCAGATAAAACCAGATTTTATTTAAACTCAGGAAGAGGAGGAAGAACAGACTGGGTGCCGCTGTTTTGCCCTGAAGTCATCCTGGTATAGGGCCCCATGTTGCAGTGAAAAACCATATAGTGTTCTTAGTTATGGCCAAGAAAGTAAGCAAAGCAAATGGCATCTCACCAAAAGGAAAAAATTATGATGTCAAATGTCACCCAAATTGACTGAACTTTTAAAATCACCAGCATTTCCCTATGATGCTTTCCCACATTTCCCTGTGGGAATTACGAAACCTTGCTGCTGAAAGAACAGAGGTGGCAAAAGAAGTCTCAGCACAGGGCCAACTCCACCTGTGCCTCTGTGAAGCAGAGAAACCTCTTGCTTAGTCCAACAACAAGTGTATTGCTATTATCCCACTGTGACAGTATTTATCTAAAGTAGTGTAACAAATTCTTTATGTTTACCTACACTTAATAATTCTCCTCTTCTGTTGCCTAATTTTGCTCTAAACATACCTTACTTTCTATTGATCTAACAGCCAGATATTTGTACTTCTATCTTGATGAAGTACTTAGAGAGGACTTTTATTGAGAATGGGTGAAATGTCTGAATTTGTAACTTCCACAACCATTTCACAAACAAAAATCTCTCTCCCCATTTACTGTCCCAGAATTTTTAGTCTGGGACACTCCAGTTTAAGGAAGCCATGACTCCAACCAAGCCACTGCTTTACACATTGCCCATATGGAAAGAAAAGAATGTTTTGCAACAAGCACCTTTCATATGTGCACCCAAACCTTTGTTGAGGGGCGTATTTCAAATTCCCATTGAGGTTACAGATTGAAGCTTGGAGGGAAGGTAGTTTGCCATCTCACTCACTCCCTTTCTGTCAGACACCTTATGGTGTTTGTGTGTGTCCATCCTGCCATGGAGAAAGAAAAGGGAATGGGGGATCTTTTTTTCTCAGTTTAGCAGCCCAAATGTACTGGAGTTGTAATTGAATAAATCCAAAATGAGACAAGGCCAGAGGCAAATTAATGAAATATGACCCTGCGAGCCAGCCGATGCTATGGCATAGAGCAAACATGCATACATGTTTATAAATTACATGATGTATAACTCTTATTATCGACTCAGAGATAGTAATAATAAGCAAATACAAGAAAACAAAATTAGATGAAGACACAGTCACCATAAAAGCAGAGACTCTCCATCCCCGGGAAGTTTCTCATTGTCCACCACCAATTCCATTACATTCTCTGATTCACGGGGGAGGTTTTTCTGGTCTTTCACATAGAGACTTCTCTGGGCTTTTTATAGTCAATGTATTGTGCTCTCTAAAGGTCACCACTGAGGTCCAAACACTCTGGCAGTGTGTTACTGGAGAAGAAGATTTCCAGGTCTGAGACCAAGCCAAATTTATGGTGAAAACTTTACTTGGCTCTTAACTGACCACAGAAGTAACCAAGGGTTAAATCTTCTGTCTCATGTGGAAGACTTACAAGTGGTGTAAAGGGAGGGACATTTAATTCATCAGCTGCAGAATAAGTAGTAAGTTGGAGTGCTCCATTAAAGACACATCGAGGTTTTCAAAGCTGATTCTTTTCCTTGGTGAAAACATCCTTTTCAGCTGATATGCATGATTTGGATATCATGACAGATTTCACAGCTATTGCCAGTGTGAATACAGAAAATAATGGTCTCAAAACCACCTTTGTTGTAATAATGCAACAACAAGGTGGGTGTAATGTGGTCATCACCATGGTGATGCCTGGGGTGTGTTGGCCGCATAACATGAGAAAATTCCTTCTTTTTCACTCCTCTTTGCATATAGACAGACAGTGTGAAGTGAGATATAATGGAAGACCATATGTAGGGCATCTAAATGAGTACTGAGACATTTCCTTTTGCTATTAAGTGAGAAAAATTCTAGTTATCAAGACCTTTTTGTAGAGGCTTTGGATCAGCCGGTACATATGGCTGTGCCTCCTTGAATAGTGCAGCTGAAGTCATGGGAAATAGTCACCATTTGAAAGTTAGACCCAGGTTTAAATCTTCTGCTGCCTTTGTAAAGAAATGTGATTGGAAAATGTTTTGTCAATAGTGAACTCAGATTAGGATGGTCCAACCAAGTAAGTGGTCAGGAATATATTAACCTATGGTGAGAAATGACAGAAAGTTTTTAGCCAGATCCACAGCCTGAGAAATTCCAATACCTGTAATAGAGCCATGCTGATTTCCACCAATTAAAGAGCTGGCTCTTTATTTTCTTTTTGATATGTTTTCCCCTAACACATATACAATACTTTCCCAAAGGTAAAAGCTGCTTCAAAGCATTTTTAGAGGGACATTAAAGAAAAGGAAGTTGTAACACTGACTGCCATTATTTTATCTAGGACTTTACCGCAATTAAAAAGAATATAAAATGCTGTTGCTGCCCTGGACACTTACTCTTGGATTTTTAGCCTTGGAAAAACACAGGCTCTGAGTCCTTGTGTCAGAGCAAGGGCCTCCACACATTGTCCCTGCATTACGCTTTTTGATCCTGTTAAAAAATGTTACCCTGTGCAGCTCCACGCATCAAA
Organism: Monarcha castaneiventris obscurior; assembly: GCA_026261815.1. NCBI lineage: Eukaryota > Metazoa > Chordata > Aves > Passeriformes > Monarchidae > Monarcha > Monarcha castaneiventris. The sequence goes on from JAMPIT010000541.1 coordinate 1,430,507, forward strand.
GGAACGCTTGTACACACTGGGATCTGTTTCAGCCCTTAGGCAACGAGACCAAAAGACCCTTCTCATAAATTCTAATTCAAAAGTTTTTAGTTATCAAGAGGAAGTTTCCAATTGCTCTCTCACATGTGGGAAAATATGTAAGCTACTGAGAGGACCTTTTGTCTGCGACTTTAATGGGGGCAATTTGCAAGGGGGAGAGCAAAGGTTCTAATATGCAGTGTGCACAGACAGTAAGCAGGCACATACTTGGTATTTAATGAAGTTCCATGAATCATTAGCCATACAATAACCATTGGGTTCTATAAATCACCTGCAAAGATTTCTTGGGCTTTTTTAGGCCAATAAGTTGAGCAGCAGAGTGGAGCACCTCGAGGAGACCAGGAAGCAGGAGGAGGAAGGAAAAGAAAAAGATAAAAGCGGGGCACACGATGTATTATCTCTTAGCTGGCCTGCCAACCCAAAATTAAATCCTGTTGGTTTAACTTGTTGACTTTACAGGAAAACAAGGCAATAAAATGAAACTTGTCCTAATAAAACCCACTATGATTTGCAAGAGGAAAATGTGGCTGGAAGATCACATGTATTTTAGACATCTGAACTGGAAAATATTGAGGAATTGTTCCATTTTCTTTTTTTTTTTTTTTTCTTTTTATTTTGTCTTTTTATTTATTAATTCATTCTACTGATGAAACACCCCTTTGGGAGTTCCTTTCCTTTAAAAACATCAAACTCTATCTTTCCGGCTGAATAAAAGTTTGATTCTTTCCAATTAGTAAAAATGTAAATGTTATTTGCAAGACAGACTCCAAGATGGAGGTTTTTTTATACTGCAGAACATTCTAGTAACACATAGCTCTGTACCTAACCTGAAAAGACCAAATTTTTGCTGTAATTATGCAGGACACAAACTTCATGTTGTGTGATTAAAAGGCAGAATGGCCACTAGCCTCTGCTGAAAAATCCAAAATTCATTTTAGCTGGTCAGGAGGCCAGACAGCAGATTCTCTCAGTTGCTCAAGTCCCTGCTGAATCTCCCTAAAGCAGAGCAGTGATGTCTCACTCCTTCCATACTCACACATATTCTGAGATGCCACACCGTAAAAAGTCCCTAGGTTAATTTCTTTTTATTTTTAGTCTCAGAAAGGCACAGAAAGAGATCACACCAGCACTGGCTATGCCATGCATTAGGACAAAGAACAAAAAAAATCATATTTGGGACTGATGCTGTGTCTCGTTCACCTCAAAAATCTTGAAAACTAGGAGCCAAAACCACCCAATTCCCACCCAGTGGAAAGACAGTGGGAATAACATTTTACCATGTTTCTTTCTCTTGCTCATCAGTGAAAGTCAGAGCCTGAGCCACTCAGCCTAACACCCCACAGCCCTCCCCAGCTAATTGGAGAAATTAAAAACGAGGGACAACTCTGCAGCTGAACTCTCACATTTTGGCTGCATTTTCCCCCCTCACTCCCACTTGGAGATGGGTTATAAAATGCAAATGGCAGCAATCAGTCCCCGGGGTGGCATCCTGCCTGCCAGGCCAGCAGCGTGCTGGAGGCTGAGATAAAAGGAGGTGGCAGCGTGCTGTTAATGCATTTACCTTTAAATACCACCCCTGCCCGCCAGTATATCCAAGGGTTTCCAGCCAGTCCCTCGTGATCATTTGTCCCCATTGCCATAAAAGCAGCACACAGCACACTGGCCTGTCCCTGCCCCTGCCCAAGAGAGGCCCCAGCACTAAAACAGCGGGGAGGTTGCAGGTAAAGAATCCAAATAAATTAGCAGAGCAGTTTGTCCGCAGTGCCTGCCTGGGCCGTGCCAGGATCCAGACTTTGTTTCAGCTTCCCATCCAATCCACCATGTCAGGAACCAAGCACAGAAAGATGGGAACTGAAGACAAAACTGAGAGTAGGGAGGCTGAAAGAGAGATGCTGCCATAACCATCTCAAGACACAGCACAGGACATAAAAGAGCCTTTTATTGTGACTCTTCTCCATCCTGAAAGTGATATGGTCAGCAATAAAACAACAAACCCACCAGTGTGATTCCTGAGCTGAGAACGATGTAAAAAGCTTGGTTTGAAAGAATAATTACCCAATTTTAATTCACACAAGATATTTCAAGTTAAAATGTAAAAATAGCATAACAACGCCCGCAAACACTTTTTATGGTGCAGCTGCAAAGAACTGATTGCTATGCAAACTCAGTTTTTTTACAACTTTAAATAGCTATAATTCATCAACACAATTGCTATTTTTCCATTTTTAAGTTTATGCCCTGAAAATGATGCCCATTGAGTAAAGAAAGCTCTCTTCTTGGGCAGCTTTTAAAGTTGATATTCAAAGCTGAACTTTAACCTGAGGGAAATAACTATTTCATTGACTCAGGGGTGGTAGGGAGGGAAGGAAGGTCTGAAAGGAGGGGAAATATTTGAGAGGAACAATATCACACAAATTGAAACTTCGCAGTATTTTCACATGAATTTGAATGATGAAAAATATTCAGCAGCTTTATCCAGTCCTAGCTCTGTCCACAATTCAGTCAGTCTTGTCCTGTGATAATCCCTTCTCCTTTCACTGAAAGAAGAAGCACTTAATCACTTAGTGCAGATAGATTGCCAGGAGGTTTAATTAAAACAACTTATTTTAAGTGATCTTAAACAAGAGGTAAATGTATTTATTGTTCTAACATTTGGAGTGGGATAGGGGAGAGAGGAGGAATAACAACCTCTTGGTACTTGGTATCAGGTTGCTCCTTTTATGAGCCATACGGTAGTGATTAGGAAGCTTAGTCCCTAAAAGTTTGCAGTCCAGCTCTGAAGCACACTGTTGGGATTGTTTTCCCATGATTCCGAGGCTCTGCTCCACAACATCAATGCAGAAGGCAGCAGTGGGCTGCATGTGAAAATGTTCATGGCCAAAGACATCAGCAGGGCAAGGTCAGTCCTGTGCAGGGAGCTTCCTTGTCCTGCTCTCCCAGAGGAAGGTGTGTGGGCTCTTCCATGTCCTTCTAGACTCATGACCTGAGGTAATATCCCCACATCCAAACACTTCCTGCTGCCAGGGGAATTCTGATCCTTCTCCAAATGTCTTCAGTCGTTATTTACAACTTGCAAGCAAGTATAGAGCAGAACAGGAGATTTTTTCTGTCAAAACACAGAAAAGTAGAACTCACAAGCCCAGTTAGCAGCTATGTCTTGAGATACAAAGAAATAAGATGATCCCTATTACACTCAGAATTACTTACATATATATATATATATATATATTATGTATATTATATATATATTATATATATATATATATATATATATATATTATGTGTGTATATATATAATATATATATATATATGTGTGTATATATATATATATATATATATGTAAAAGAGGATTTTTCCCACATGTTTCCAGGCTAGGAAGCCATTATTTCTTAACATAAGTCCATTTATTGCAAGTATTCCAGTGCTATGCCTTGGACCTTTTAAGTGATGTATTCATGTTGGGAAATGAATAAAGGAATATACACAGCTTCCTCCTTGGGAGAACTTCAGCTGGGATGGCTGGGTGAAATATAGGCCTCAAAACAGCCACTTGAAAGATTCCTACCGATTTCACTGGGTTTCACCTTGTTAACTCATGTGGATGCTTCACTTACTGCCCGTTCTACTGTGATAATCCTTGCAGAGGAATGGAGGAACTCCAGTTTGTAGCATTTAATAGCACGGCAACACCAGTAGCTGGAGCTAGATTCAGCGTCTGAGTCAGTTAAACCTTCATTTAAACACTTAACCGCTGTGTATTTTGAGCGTGGGCCAAGTCTCGTTCATGCTGAAATTATATGACACGAGCCGCGCTAAGATGTCAGCTCGAGCTCCGCGCTAGAATGCAGCGGGGCGTGAAGTGAGCCTGGCCTTGCGCTGGTCCTTAACCCAAGCTCAGCGTCCTGCCTGCCTAGGGACATCGGTCCCTGTGGCCAGCGCTGGGCAAACGGGCCAGCAGTGGGGCCAGTGGGTCAGCAGGCCATGTGAGGCCATGCTGAGCCCACTGCCGGTGTCTGCTGGGCCCTGAGTATGGGGCCTTCCGTGCCCCACCAGGATGTCTGTCCCAGGTGTTCCCCTAACTACCCTTCCTTCACAGCTCCATGTGGGATCCACAGGCTGCCAGCATGGCAGCAAACAGCAATGGAGGGAGAAACCACAGCAGGGGCCGAGGGCACACCCCACTGCCCAGGTGGCAACCTGGTGCCATCCCGAGGAGGCCCGAGCGGGCACACCAGCTTTAAACAATCTCCCACTTACTGCCATTTTTGGGTGAGTACAAGATAAAAGGGGCACTTCAGGCCTGGGAGAAGTTAAAGGTTGTATTAAAAATTGACTGTCTGGCTTGAAAATTATGGCGCTTGACAGATGGAGGATGAAAGGCTGCAACAGAAGAAAAACATAGGCCACCACCCTTGACACCGCTGACCACCCCGTTGCTGACAGCTTCTTCCCACAGCCCCGCTCTCTAAAGCACTTCCCACTTTAAGGAAATGTATCAGAACACAGGAGTTTATCTGCCCTGACCTCTACCCCCAAACTGAACCCTCTTTCATGTTAATTCTCTTCACAAAACCCACCGCATGTAAGGTCCCTGCGGTGCTCTGGCTTATTTGGTTCTCATTATTTGTTGGTGGTGGTGGTGGTTGTTTCTGTTATCCTACAGCAGTTAAGCTCTGATCAAGAAATTCTGGAAGCACATTAAATATGATGTCAGGCTTGCTGCTTTCCACAGGTTTAAGGTGGGGAGACCAAGCCAGGTGCTGTTATTAAGAGAAGCTTTTAAGAGATAAGAACAGATGAGAATTTTATATTGAAACATTTTAAATCAAGACAGAAGAACAAACTTCTGTGACAGGAAGATTGACAAGATTCCTCTCCTATATTTGGGTGGCACCTTTCCACAGTTATAGCTTAATAGTTTAGAAATAAAAAATTTCAGGTCCTGATCCTCTGGTACAAGCACCACAAATCTCAATCTGACCATTCAGCTTAGGTTCCCCAAAACAAGGCAGGTATTAGGGAAATGAGCTGAAATGAGGGAAATATATTCATAGAGATAGTAATAGCTGGGATCATTTTTTCCAGCAGACCACAAAGACTCTGATGAGGACACATTTTAACCCCTTTCCATTCTTTGGCTGAACAAAATAACGTTCTGAACAAGACCCCAAAACTTTACAAGGCAACTTAAGAAGGATATTGTAGTGTTATTTAAAGTTCGTCTAGCAGTTCTCCTGGTGAGGTCACAGCACAGCTGAAGAAAACTCATTCTTAAATATGAGTGAATGAATGCTTATAAGACCTTTTTTTTTTTTTTCTCTCTTTTTCCCCAGAGTTGAATTCCTGCAGGTGATTTTCCTCTGTTGCTGACACTTAGAAGACACACACTAATTTAGGAGATGAGGGGAGGGACCCTCGCACTGAACAGGAAGAACTGAAATAATAATTAAGATACCAGATTGTAACACAGGAAAGGAGAATGTCATTCCTGGCTCTGCCCTCGTTTTCTGTGTGACCTGGAGCTACTCCTCAAAGGGACTGGGAGCAGTAGCTGGCACCGTGGGAAGAAGCCACAAGCAGGGCGACCTGCACAGAGCCTGGGCTGAATTAAACATCTCAGTGTTCTTGAAATAGCCTGGGGGGCACTGGCAATTGTGATGTGCTGGACAGGGAAGCATTTTAAACCCAAATTTGGGGGGGAGTGGGGGGGTGGGGGTCTAGAAATCCCTGTCCAAGCTGCACTGAACAGATGTCAGACCAGGATGTTTGCCCAAAACCCTCTCCCAAATATATACAGCTACATTTCTTCCTATCAAAAACCAAAACAAACAAAGCGTAAAGCAAGCAATAACAGAAAACAGAGCAGAGTTTACTCTCACAGTCCAGACAGATGATATGGCTGAGCTAATCTAAAGCATCCCTTCTGCCAGAAGGGGACAATTCTCCCTTTACTCCTTCCTCCTTATTTCCTCTTGCTCCAGTCCCTCCCCTCTGCTGCTGTGTCAGCTCTAAAGCTCATTTGACTGGACAGTGAGAGCCTCAAATCACAAACCCAATGAAAATCTGACCCATCAAAATACAGTTTTCCGCAAGATTAGTGGGTTAAATTGCCGCAGCATGTGGTCGGAGGAAAGCAGGACCTGCATGAGACAGGGACTGGGATCAGGGCTGGAGAGGGAGGGAGCACGTGGCTGTTGGAGAAGCTAACCTGTGCCTCTGGCTCAGGATATGCAACCCAGATTTTATTCCCACCTTTAATTCATGGTTTTTTCATACACAGGAATACATACAGGGGAACAAGGCTCCTATGCTTTTACTTTACCGCGTGTTCTTCCAGCCCCAGTGCCAACACGCCACTGTCACTCTCCAACTTCCCTGTCCCAGCCAAGGGAGAAGCTGTCACACTGCACACGGGAACATCAATGATTTTAAGTGCAGAAGATAATAAAAAAGAGGCACCAGTGGCAGGAGTAGCTGTCACTGACAGTGAGCTGGGAGCCCAGTCCCTCCCCATGACACAATGCCATGGTTTATATTTCTCACAGGAACTGACGGAGAGGCTCAGGACCTCATCTTTCCCATCACAGAGGTGTCCAAGCTGATGATCAAAATCACATCTTGAATCTCTCTCAGTCTCTGCTGGAGTGGAGAGAGAACTTCTTCCTGTTACCCAACAATTGCATCTTTTCCAGTCCTTGCTGTAGGGACTGGAACTCCAGTGTGTGCCCCCTCTCCTTCCCCCTCCCCTCCCCAGTAAATGCCATCACTGCAAGGTTACATGCAACTCTTCTTTGAAATACATCTCCTGCCTCCCAAATTAAAGATCAGCTCAGTGGGCTGAAGGGACTTAAACTCTCTAAGCAGTTTAAGTCTGTCTGCAGCTAAATAGGGATTTTGAGAACCTAATTTTCAGCTCGTGGAGGGGACAGAGCCTTTAGGCACCTGGGCTGCCCACCCTGTCAATCTCCCACTTTGTTAGACAACAGAGGAGGACTCTGGCTCCTTTGTTTCTCAAAGCAATTATTGTCACTGTGATTTTGCACCGTAGAAGGACACAGTCCCTAAGGAACAATGATTACACGTGCAAAAGGGTGTTTTTTCTTTAAGGAAGCAGCATTTAAAAAAGTATTGCTCTTCAGCACAACATGGCATTTGGACACAGGACCACCAGGGTGATGGAGCTGTTTTTCCTCTCCATTCATCCATTTTTAAATCCGTAAGTTACTATAAAATGAACAGATGCTATTAACACTTCAGTGGATTTGTGAGGAAACTGTGATTCATCCTCAGCAGTAAGTTAATATAAACACATGAGATTGCCTTCAATCTGCTTCCCAAGCCCTAAGAGGCCTCACAGAGCTAAAAAAAAAAAGAGATTTTTTTTCAGAAGATTCTTCTGGTTGCACACCCAGAATAATTGTCTCATTTAATCAGGGATGCCAGTTGCTTGTAGCTGAATACCAAACATGGCTTTTGCTGTGGTGTTTGCTGTGGAATAGATGTGAAATAGTTGCACCAGGTAGGAATGAAGGTGGAATCCTTCGATCACTGAAGCCTGGAAGAGGTAGATGGTTTTACATCTATATTCAGAGAAATAAGCATAAGCTTGGCCCATGTCAGTGAAAGAATGACATAAATGACCAGAAATCTCCTGAATCCCAAACACAGACAGTTTTATCACCAGCGTTTTCTAAACTGTAAAAACCATGGGAAATAAAAAAAAAGTAGAAGCTGTTATTCAGCTGGGCACTGGAACAAGAGGATTTTTCTAAACCATTTCAACTTCTGTAATCATTCTAATGCCTAATTTATGCTCTGTAAAGGTGAACTTAGAGGGCACAGGTGGTTTATTTGTGGTCAAAGCCTGGGACATCCCATCAATTCAGTTTAATCCTGACACTGCAAAGTTTCCTGCATGGCCTTGGTGAAATGTCACATTATGGTTCAGCCCCCTACCCCTGAAAATGAGCTTAATAACATCATTTACTCTCTCCATTGCGCTGTTCAGATTATTCATGAATTTTTCAGGGTAAGAAAACATCTGCCATATGGCAGCAAGCACCAAAGAGCCCAGTCTTTAACTGCAGGCTCTGGGCTTTTCTATGGCACAGATAATTCTGACTTAGAATAGCTGTTTTGGGGCAGGATAATTGTTCTGCCACAGCGATTTACCAGGAGTGGAGACAACTGGTCCAAAAACGCAGATGAATGAAAAGCCATTTTTTGGTGGATTTGAGAAGACGCTGACTGAAAAAGTCATTTTTAGAGATCTGCCGGGTGCTGGGGCCAAAACCAAAAGAAAAAGTTTCTAAAATAGGTGATAGCCTGGTGGCTGAGGTGTTCCTCTGTGATGGTGGAAAACAACCCTTGAGTCCCCTAAGTAACTGGTCCAACAAGCACGAGGTCATTTTTCAGCACTTTTTTGCCTTTTTCAGTGAAAAAATCCAAACCACCTTGATTCTGTCCTGCTAAGGAATGGAATACTTTCTGAAGCTTTAAAGCCTTGGCAGGACAGAAAAAAACACCTCGTGTCCTCTCTTAATTACAACTACAACTCCCTAACACAGTCCAAGCCAAAAATCCCTTGGTTTTGTGCCTGGCCACTGGAAATATCACAGGTATGAAAAAATTTCATGCAATTATGTGATTCGGGGCACTTCCCAGACTTTTGCTCTTTTCTCTTAATTGTCAGGTTCTGTTCAAATACATGAAGTCTGTAGCTCTTTCCTTTGTGTGAATAGCTTTCTCAATCCCTACACAACTTAATATTCTGTTGCCCTATTAAGCTAGCCATGCAGAAAACGGTTTCTGGCCAAATAATAGGAATAGCAAACGTATGAACTCTATACCTCAATGAGGTGTTAACTTCAAAGCCTTGTTATTTGGGAGTTGGGGCCATTTAAATGCTGACATTATTAGGCAAGGAAGTCTAAGAAACAAGCACTCAGTGGGAGTCAAAGATCTTTTTAAAAAGCATTTTCTTTATGCTCATCACACCCCAATTCATTTAGGATGGGCTCCTGTTCTATGCCTACACGTTTCCTAATTAAGACTTCTTTCCTTGCCACAATGTTTAGGTTGGAAGGAATCTGAGGCTCTCCGTGTACCCCCTTCATGATTGGCATATTTTGTTCTTTCCCCTCTCCCATCTCCCTGGTTGTAATTACATTACAGTGGCTTATCTCTCCATCAAAGGATGGGTAAGTGGTCCCTTTATAAACCTGCTCGGAGCAGCTGTTGGCCAGCCAGGGAACACTGAGGCCTGACCAGAGCTACACTTTCCCCAAAGGGCTCATCTATACTGTGCCGCATTGAATGCGGTGTGAATCGGTGTAGACAAGAACAAATAGCATTCAGCACATGTCAGCTAAGTGCAGTTTTAGCCTGGCCTCATCAGTGTTTAATCATGATTAGCTGACATGCACAGTTTATTGTGGTCTTCACCAGCCAACATATTGTGACCAGTATTACGTCAATTACTCAGTTACCCAAAATTGCATTCAGACATGATTAAATCCTTCCATTTGCATGGCTTTGTGGAGACTCAGCAACACAAATTTGGCTCTTTGGGACCTGGGCAGCCAAGGCTCACATCTAGGTTTGAGCCTGACTCTTGTCACAGGATGATGCAAAGCCTCTGGACCATCCACTCAGTGACAGCAAGGCACAGCTGCAACACATGAAGGGAACTCAGACTGTCTGCAAACTAGGTCTGAGTGCTCAAAACAGTAAGGTCAGAGCACCACAGGCTTCAGCTGGCCAAGAGGCAAATAATTGCTCCTGGTTTCAGGTAGGGAATACCATTTGTGTCTTACCCAAAGCCCAAGGTGTTGCAGGTTTCCTGCTGCAAAAGCCACGTTAGCTCTGTAGAGTATCCTGCAATGCCACACCTGATTGCAGTGTGGGACAGCCCAGGGAGGAGGGTGCTAACTGAGGCACTGCCAGAAACTGTCTCAGTCCTGCCGGGAGAAAAAGTGGGATTTGCATTCCAAGCATTATGAAATAATACTCTTTTATTCCTTAGACTCTTGCACCACTAGCATTTAAATCAGGGCAGCGCAGATGCACTGAGTGAGCCCCACATTTGCAGCAGCAGCACCTCCACACAGACTCCTTCTCAGCTGTCATTGGAGCCCATTCACGTGCATGAGATCAGCTTCGTGTTTGCCCCATTCAAGCCTAATTCCAGCCTCCATTCCAAAAGCAATACACCTTTGGCAAAACACTCTGCTGATACTAAGGGACTCCTAATTTTCTGTATACTCAGTATCTTCCTATCCACATCCAACTCACCAACAATAGCCTAGGGTTTTTTTCACTTTTTTGAATTCTTTCTAGAAATCAGGTGGCACCAGGTGAATGGCAGAAACCATAATATATATTTTTCTGGCCCAAATCACTTGCAGGGATTTCACAGAGGCATAGCAGGCAGTTGATATCTTTTCAGCTGGGGTCCCCGTTCTACTTTTGCACCCAATAATGACATAGCCAATGTATGCATTACCCATTTTTTTTTCAGAAAGGAAAATATCCTATGGGCCCTTCTGCTGAGCTTGCATGTTGTGGGGTTGATGGAAGATCCCCTCTTCTAGTGGTGCCTTCTCCTCCTAGTGCAAAGACACGTGGTTTGGGAACAAAAGGCATTATTCAGCCCCTGGGAGCAGAACACTGGCATCTATGTTTTACAGACTATTTGAAGCCTGAGATTTTTAGGGGTCAGCAGCCTCCCCAACCCCTGTGCTCATTTTGCTGGCACCCCTTGGGCAGGACAGCTACAACAAGAAGAGTCTTTCTGAAACCTGGGGATCCTCTGGCTCTCAGAACTGGCAGTCACTGTGTGCAGGGAAATTCTAAATCATGTATGGATGAGGCCACATCTGGTGTGAAATGTATTTACCGTAAGCACCCCGACCACACTGAGGCAATGTTTAAAAGCTACAACATTTTCAACTAAAACACCATGAATCAGTCATCTGCTCTCTACATTTTTTCCTTCCTAACAGAGCAGATCGCTGAAATATTCACGCATACATTTTCTTTCCTAATCTTCCTCTTCCTCCCAGCCTGAGTCTGAGGAGCGGGAAAGTGTAATGGGCAAATCCAGAAATATTTGTTGTACTTGGATGTCTGGCTGTAGCTCCCAGTTGTGGTATCGCTGGATGATTCCAGGCAAAGAGAAGCAGGCTCTGCTCACCAAAGTTAAAATCTGGCACCGATTCTGCTTTTGCTTATTTTGGTATAGAGCAGGAATTTCTCCTCTCTAGGCAGTAGAGTTGTACCATGAGGGTAAATTAGAGGGGAGGCAACTCAGCGTGTAATAAACAGGAGTGAGAAAAGAGAACCCTGCGGGAGGTGAATATGAATTGGGTAATTTGAGAAAAATAAAATAACCTATGGGGATAAACTGAAGTTCTTTTGCTAAAAAAAAAAAAAAAAAAAAAAAGACCAAAACTGCCCTTACTCAGTCCAGGAGTATCAGGTTTAAAGCCTGATGAGTTCAACAAACAAGCACCAGGTAAGGAGCCTAACAAGATTTTCCTGCCAATGTGCTGAGCAACTTCATCCACCTCTGTCATTGCCATTCCTGTGCCTGATCCAGGCAGGATCCCTAGAACCTGTGCATGGATAAGGGGCCAGTTGTACCAACAGTTTTGGAAAGCAGTAGACATTAGGAAAAGAGCCTTGAGGTGAACTGAAAAGTACAAAATTGGGAAAGTGCACTATCAACCTAATGAAGAGAGGGTTAGGGGAAAATAAATGTGGGAAACAGAAAATGCAATAGGCAGATCATCAACGTAACTGCTACAGGTATTCCTGGAATTGAAGTGAAACGACACTAGACTAAAAAGACGAGCCTGCATTTTAATTATTAAGTATTAGATCCTGTCTCCTCCCCTCAGTATTGACAGCTGGGATATTATATTAATTATATTATGTTATACTATACTGATTATATTCTATATATTTTATTGTGTCTCAGGCTGCCTCCTGTAGATCAGGGTTATGCTCATGTTTTTACTTCAGATATTTTCAACTTCTCAACAGTTCTAGTGGAAATGCTAAAATCAGTATAATATATTTCTTCTAAATATTTCTGACAGGATCTAATCCAAGGAAGTTCTGTAGTTTGCACTACAAAGTGGGTAGCAAAGGTGAGCACAAATTGTCATCGTGTGAAGGATTTCTGGATTTATAAACCATGGTCTGATTATTCCCATTTTATAGAGGAGTCACTGAGGCAAAGGGAGTGATCTTGTCCTATGGCTGTAAGTGGAGGCTCCAAGGAAGTCCTCGTTAAACACACTGCCCTTGAGACTCTGCCAATGCTTTGTCATTAGCTCAGGCTTCCTCCCAAAGGATGGAGGCGTCTAATGAGCCATTTGGGGTCTGACTGCACTCATTTGAGCTCTGTTCTGGAAGGTGCCTGGCCCTGCAGGCAGAGCACACCACCTCTGTGCCACCATGAACACCTTGACACCACTGTGGTAATTTACCTGAGGACTGAATTTAATAAGGGCTACCTTTTCGGAGTTACAATTGCACCCAAACTATGAGCTGTGTAGCCAGGATTGCTGGGGGAGTCAAATCAGTGAAAGAAAAAATAAATTAAGGATAGGCCTGGCCTTAGTTTTAGGGGCTGTCTCATCCTGGTTTTAACTGATTTTTCCCCCCTGCAGGGTCCTATCCCCAACAGTGCCTCCTGTCGTCAAGGGCTGCACTGAACTGCACTATCAGCAAACCTTCAAGCCTTACAAAGAGAAAAGAGAACATGAATTAGCTGAAATAAAAGACCTTGGCCAGATTGCTTTGTTGGATAAAGCACCTTTGTTGTAAGAATGTGGGAAAGGAGGGTCCAACCACAGCTCATCCAGATTCCTTAGACACACACGCCCAGTGATATGTATTTGTGAATATTTTCCACATTTGTATCTGCTAACCAAAGTAACCAGTTTTTACTTGTTTAATTACTGCCGAAGAAAGAGGAACTGTCAGTGCTTTAAGAGTTATGCCAAAGCACAGGGTGGGCTCTCTCTGATTCATATGCTGCATGGCTACAGAAACCAAGACCCAGCATCAGGAATGCCAAGCAGTTAAAAAAGCAGCAGTCCAGCTCTATGGCGTATTTTTAATCTAACTCCCTCGTTAAATTAATGTTATTCCTAACTTTCCCAGCAATTTAGCAGCGTATCAGCCATTTTATCAAAACACGAGGAAACAGGAAGGCCTTTGGGGGGGGGTAAAAGTGTGGGACCTAACAGACTGTGCTATGCTAATGAGGTTTTACTCCTGTTATTTTCCAAGCAAATGAAAGTCATCCCAGCTCTGGCTCTCTCTTTAGCTCCATTGGTACACGACATTACCACAGGAAGTAGATTAAATAAATACATGTGATTTTTTTTACCCAAGTGGAAAAAAATCCCTTGTGGTTTGCACACAGAAAGGCATGGAGTTGACCTATGTGAAGCCTTTCTGAAAATCACCACCACCATTAAAAACTCAAAATCCTCATAGTCCAGAAAATTTTCAAGAAACTTGGCAGATTTTGGTCTTTCCTTTCCCAGTGAAGATATATATTTGTGGAAGAGTAAGCTGAGGATGCCAGCTACCTCCTCTATATATCCAAAAACTGGTCCTAAGTCTCACAGGAAGAGAGGGAGATTATATACACCAAGAAAGAAAATTTGGATTATTCCATGGACATTTGAGTGGATCAGAATCAGGATGGAAAATGTGCTCTAATAAAGCTCTGTAACATTATTACCATAATGACATCTGCACCTGGCTTTGGGAGGATTGACACCAGGTTACAAGGAGACACACAGGGAAGCAGACACTTCTGGATGCACAGGAATGCCATGTTCAGCCTTGAGGTGAATTTGCAGGATGATCCTGAACCCTTCCAGAGGCCTGAAATTTCTGCCCATCCATCTCATTCCCATGCTTATCTCTGTTATTAAACTACAGGGTTTAACCTCCTTGCTCAGCCTTTCCATCTGCAAATTGCAAAGAGCAATATTCACCTTTCTTGCAGAAAAGGATTTTAGGATGAGAGAGATGACAGTGCTGCCTCTGACTACAGAAAAACCCCAGAGAGATGCACAAAACAAAGTCCAGATTTTGATGTAGGATGGCCACTACTCCATGAACTGTGAAATGAAGGAATGGTGGGCAGGAAAAGAAAGACACTTCTCCTGGGACCTACAAAAGTAGCTGTCTAAACCTGGAGATTTCACATCTAGAACCACACATTTGATACCCCTTTATAAGCACTCCTGCAATTTACTTGTCACAGTATCCACGACAGGTAAATTAACTTAATTACAACCATCACACACTTGAGAAAACTGGGACACAGCAAAGAAGCAGCTCATTGTCACCACTGGCCCTACAGCCCAGACCTTTCTGGTGGGTAAATCACTCGTCAGAAAACACCAATTCAAGTTTTAGTTTCCTAACATAGGATTCAACTCAACACCCTGAGATTGGCCAAGTGTCCCTGAGGTTATTCAGAGGTAAACCAGGGTTTGTTTTATTTGTTTTGAGCAAAATTACACTGCTGAAATGGTGTTGAAGAGAGAAGGGTTTAATTCTACAAATCTTGCACCTTGAAAGTTCAAGCAGCCCGTCCAGACAGTGTATTTTATGCTGTGCTGACATGTATATAGAGGAAGAGTTGAAGCAAGAAGCCTCATATCCATGATTTGGGCAGGAACAAGAAGGATACTGTTCAGGTATGTTTGTTATATCCTTAGATACACTGATGGTGCCAGTATGAGTTTCCCAGGGTTCTAAATGCAGTTGTGCCCAAATTAAAATAATCCCCTGGACTCAATTATCCTAGGTCTTCCCTTTTGATGTCCCATTAGAGGCCAAATGATGTCACAGTTGTGTTCACAGCCAGTAAGTGGCTGTGTCCAGCACAATATGATTTATTTCTATGGTAAGTGCAGTTTTTGGGGGCTGCATTGCTCACAGGAGTGAACTCCTCTTGTTCAGGAGACAAGTGATAAATTCATGGTTGGGGAATATATGTTGGAAACCAACATGAGAGAAGCAAAACAGGTTTTGAAAGTGGCTTTTGCTTAGTAACAGCTCCCACCCAATAGAAAAACTGCACTGTCAGTGGTGAGGAACGATAAGGGAAAACTTGCATCACCAGAAAGGCTGTCCCAGAGAAAACGGCTGTCTAGGGACGTGCAGAGGAGAATCCAGTCCTTTTTCTGCCCTGAGCGTATCAGGTTTTGAGGATTTTGTGTGAGGCTTGAAGCAATTTCCAATGCTAAATGTTAACAAGGCTTTCAGTTAGTCCTGGGATGTTGGGATGCAAAGACCGAACGAGATCCGTTTACACAAGCAAAATGGATATTTAAATAGAAAGCAGCCACCATCAAAAATGTTTTTAAAAATGCTGTTTTGGTTAATGCAACATACTGTACTTCTGCCAACAAAGGCAGTTTCTGATCAGGACATGCCGTGCTTTCCTCTGGAGATTTTGCAGGCAGGGTGGTCTTCCATGAGGGACGGGAAAGGGCTTAGTTAACATTACACATCCTTCATATATGCAGGCTGGTAAATGTAAGGCATTGCAGCTGTGCAGTTTGTCACCAAAAACCAAGCTGAAAGGAGTCTAAATGTAGGAGACTGACAGGAACATGACCTGGTCACTCTCAACACCTTTGATTCTCCCCTTACATAACAAAGCAACTTCTGCATTCGTGTAGCCTTGGTCTTTAGAGAGAGTGGTCAGATGGTAAAGACAGGGAACAAAAAGGGACAGTGCAAAAATACCCTAATAAGTGATTTATTACTTTCCCATAGACCACAAAAGAAGCCTGCAGTCCCATTATGCTACCTTACGTTTATTTTGATAGGAAAAAGCTTTGGCACTGGCAGAAAACTGCACTTTGTGCCACAGAGGTCTAAATCCATTCTGAAGGCAGGGGCTGCTCTAAAGACCTCAGCTTCCCCTGTCTTTACAGATGCCTGTGGAAATCACCTCTGTGCAAAGGAGGGGTGTAGCTGGCAAATCAAGTGGATTTCAGTGGGATAACATATTGCTTCTATTTAAGAAAGCATCCTCGACCGGTGCATGTTTAAACCCAGTGAGACCTGAGCGCAGGCTTAAAGCTAAACATATGCTGAAGTCTCTTCCTGAAACAGATACACGTGAGGAAACACTGATCAGTTGGAATATGGGATTCATTCTCTCCTTCATCCCTTCTTTTCCTCCTAGAATTTCTAGAGTCTGAAATGCAAAGACTCCATCTAAGCTAATAGGGAGATGTTTATGTAATTATATGTGTGTAGCAGGTACAAAAACCCCATTTTAGTATCATAAACATGATGGTCACCTTCCAGGTTAAACGATTTACTAAGATCATTTGTTTTTATATTGACCTATCTTTAAAAATTTGCAAGTTGGAAATTTTGTGTCTCTCTTTGAAGCAAAGTAACCAAGCCATACTATCTCACAGGTACAAATTCCAAGAAAATAGATATTACACCTATCATCCATATCATTAATGCTGTTATTGTTATTATTAGCAGTGTTTTCGATCCTGTGCAAAGCAAGCACTTGAAACAGGGCATGGATATAAGATTATCATACCATTAAAACCATTCTCCTTTACTTCTGTGATTAAGACTAGAAAGACTTGGGAAACCTGTTTACCAGATTTCTTAAATTCCAAAAGTTTTAGCTGTAAAATTTCGGCTCCGGCAAAAAGGAATCATTTAGGAAAAGATGCCATCATTTTTCCTAATCTCAGCCAAAGCTTATTCTGAAAGAATTTCCACTGAAATAAATGGGATTGTTCACAACACTGAGTCTGTTCAGCATACATACAAGTGAAAGAATGCTGCACGCAACTTTGAGGCATTTTCCTACTCCCTTATTCCCAAGTTACAATACAGTCAAGATGGCCACTTCAGTTTTCAGGCTCACAGCTTGGAGTGCTGCTCCAAAAGCATATTCCCAGCTGAGATGGGATCTCCAGCAAGTGGGATCAGCTCATCACTGAGCACCTCCAAGAGCACAGTTGAACGCCCAGCCCAGGCCACAGCTACTTGCAGTTAGGAGTTCGTGACCCATCACATTCCTGCAGAGACTGTGTCACCATCCCTCTTCCCTTCCACTTCCTTGGATTTGCCACATCTTTTGGCAGAACCTCCTTCCAGCTGGAGGCTTTAGAGGGTGAGTGAAGTGGTTGGGATGGATAGGAAGAGTAACCTGAACCAGCAGCAGCTGAGGCAGCACATCTGCCCACACACAGAACCTGGGCAGCAGTGCTGGGAATCTCCTGTGTGGGATCCAGCCGAGGGCATCTTCAAAGCTGCTGTTCCCACACATCAGCAGCCACGAGGAGGAGGAGGAACACACAGCCCCATCCCAAACTAGGATGATCCCATTTAAGGCTGAGGCATCCCTGCAATGTGTAGTCACATAGAGAAAGAGGAAGGATTTACAGTTGGTACACAGCAGTGGGACCATCAGTAGGGTTATAAACCAAGTGCTCATCAGTCACACCATGATTTTGCTCGTTTAATTCTACCTAATTCAGGTCCTTCATGGCAGCCTTTGAGACATGATGAAATCTCCTTATTCTCTAGCTCCCATTCACCCCAGCTCCATGAGATACATACCAAGCTCATGCCACAGTGACCTCCAAAATCCACACTTGGCTCTTTGCACCTCGGGCTGCTCCTTCAAATCTGTCTGCTCATTACTCTGCCAGGTGGATATTCTGCACACAGGACAGAAAAGCCCAAAATCTTGTCACTGCACAAGAGTAACCTACTTTTAGACCTCTACCAGGCATATATTTATACCTGATGGCCTACTTGATGCCACAAACCATGAAAATCTATCTTGAATTGTTTTATAAAACACCTAAATTGCTGAGGGTTGTACCAAGCAATTGGTCCCAAAATTCTGAAATTAAACAATTTCAAAATCTATGTTACAAAAATAACATGTGATGATACCAGCTTTGGAAGATTAGAGAAACCAGGCACAGCTACAACCTGCTCACCTTGGACAGTCTTGATGAAGCACTCACATAAACACAAGGACACTCAAAAAGAACACGTTCATTACAATTTCCTGGGGGAAAATCCTCAAACTGCTACAGAAAACCTCAAGATTTTGGGATACACATCCAAAACATAAGATAGAGAAGAGCTGTTACAGAGTGGAAAAGTTGTGCTTGGAAATCCTTGGGATTCTACAAGCCCCAGCCAGGTATTCACAAAAACAGAGGAGGAAAGTCATGCTTAAAAACAGGTCCTTGGTACTTAATAAACCATTAGCTTTTGAGATATATGCATCTCATGTACTTATTTACAGATTTCATAAGCCATAGATATTTACCATACAGGGCTTTGCTGGTTTCTTTTTTTTTTAAATTTTTTTCCAGAATGCTATTTCAGAAAACTAAATTTAATAAGTTTCTGCAATAACATATCCCACTCTGGGTTGTATATTGAAAAGAATAAAAGAATTCAGGGGTCTGACTCTCTGACTTCCTGAGACTGCTGTCATTACTAAATGAATGAACTAATTTTGTGATGAAAATCATTCTTAGAAGAAAAATGTCAATATATTAATATCTCCCTACTTCTTAGTAGGAATGGGTGAAGTTAAATTTCTGCTGCACTAACTGCTCTGAAATACCGATGTGAATTGGTAAAACCAACCCAAACTGATCTGATTTGGTTCCTCTATTTTTTTTTTTTTCTAGAGGGTGGAAAATTTTGTTTTGCTTTTTTCCTGACTCATGAAAGACACCAGACAGTGATGTGGATGATGTGGTGAAAGCTCTGAAGAAAAAAAATCTACTTAAGTCAGGGAATAGGGGAAGTGGTCACTCTGCGAGGTCATTTTCCTGTGAGACTCTGTGACAGCTGGAGAAAATTAACCAAAATATCTGCATTCCAGAGAGGTATAAAAAGAAGAAAGAAAGGGAGGGGAGGGGGGTCAAATGTCCTGTGGAAACCTGTAGGAACGGCAATGGCATTTTCTATATGGGCTCGCTCAATCTGGTTTCCTGACAAAATTCTACAAAAATAGGAGGAGATTTTTAAGGTCTCAGAGGGTAGTCAGGCAGCCAGCTCCCTTAAAAGTCAGCAGGACATTCATTAAACTTGAACAGATTAGCTGCATTGGATCTTTTCTCTGATGCTGGCACAGGGACCACACAGAAATCCTATTCCTAACACTTTATTACCATTTAAAGCTTTACAGATCAGTCACACTTCCAGAGTGGAAGAGCCTGGAAGACAGCAATAATACCAAGGTAATCAGATGGATTCTTTGGTTTCCCTGTTTATATTTCAAGGAAAGAGCCAGTGAATGCCAAATTTGCTTCTACACTATTTCTGATTCCCCAGCATTGCTTTTGTTTTGCAATCAAGTAAAACTAAAATTTTTTCAAACATTTTAAAACCTGATTTATATTCTCTTAAAAAATCTCACAGGTTTTTGTGTCGTATTTCTCCCAGGCCAGAACCAAATCTGAACTTTAAAGCCTGAATCCTGTCAAAATTAGTGTATTTTTGTGAAACATTTTGACTCTGCCAAATTGAGTATTAATTGAAACCATACCTTCTTACCTTCAGAGCACTTCCATCCCCACGGATCCTCTGGTCATTTCAGACTACTCTGCAAAGAAAAAGAACAGTAAACAAAGTCTCTTTGAGGTGAAGCAGCTCGCTGTTGTAATTTCAAGCAATGAAATCAATTCATGCATGAGGGATTCTGAGTTAACAAAACTCTGCCCAAGTACCTCTGCAGACCCAGGCTCAGGCACTCCCTCAGTGGGAGCAAGACACACGGAAGGACACAGGCAGGAGTCAGGAGATGACACCCACAAGTAGAAGCAAATTAAAAGGACTCACAAGCAGAATTAAGATGTTTTTCCAGAGTCCCAGGCATTACAGTTGAGGTGAGGATTTCAGAACAAAACAGCTCTCGTTTGGGTAACTACATTTTACAGAGCAGTCCATATCTGTGACATCCCATTGCAAGATACAAAGCCAACATTCCCTCTGAAAATACATCTACCCCTTGAGTTTTTTTAGGGAATCTGGGCTTTTCCAAAAGCCCTGTGCTAAAATCATAAGCCTTTCTAGAATTGCTGAAAAAAGGCAGAAATGCTACAAAGAATTTGGAGACATTGCAGCCTGTACCAGGTTATCTACAAGCAGAGAAGCAACTATTTCACATCTGCAGCAAGGCCGTGCGTTGTGGTGAGATCTGGACATTCCCTGCTCACTGTTGGTTTCACATTCATTACGCCCAGGATAAAATAGCATGACTTTTAGTTAGGGAAAGCAGAATCTGCAGAGAAAGTTGCAGAAGGATTTCACGTGGTCTCCAAAACCTAACTCAGCGACCCTAAATCCTTTCCATTGCAAAACATCACCAGTGTCTTTTCCTCATAGCTTGACCACTTTGTTTGAAGTCTCTGCCCACAGTTATCACCATGTCACTGCTCTTCATTTAACCTGGTTTTCTCAGGCAGTTTATCTGTTTCATGGAGTGAAAAGAAAACAGTGTCTGATTAGGGAAGACGGATTTGTTTGTTTTTGTTTTCTGAAAATTTATTTTGATTTGCCCATTCTCTCTTTTCCTTTATCCTTCCAATGATAAATAGCTGTGAGGGAAATAAGAGAGCTCCAAAAGAAGAAAAAAATAAAAAGATGTGGAAATTTGCATTACTAACTGCATTTAATGCTAACCTCATGTTTTGTTTGGAATCTGATGTAGATTTTGTCCAGGTAGCTACAAAAATTTCCCTGACTATTTAGAGAACAGGTAATGGTTTAAAACAAGCCTAAAATGGTCCAAAATCACACCTAAATCTGAACTTAACCAATTCAAAACTCAGTTAACTCTAAAACACATTGAACTAACTTCCTTTTTAAGGAAGCATTTCATTCTTGCACTTCTTGTTTGATTTTTAAAGGGACCAAAAGCAGAAGGTCGAAATGCCACACGAAGCCTTGCTCTCATAAGATTGCTGCTTGAGCTTTACCTCAGTGGGATTCAGAAAATTCCAGATAAACTATTTAGCTTGCTATCTGAACCAAAATGCTGAACTTTTGAGGATTACTCAACCCCCTATCTTTACCAGACACCTTTTGTACCGATTAGTGCCTCTAAGCCATCATAAAACCTCTCCCCACACTGGGGATTTTCTTGACCTGGTCATGGCTGTGTTTATTCCTGCCATGGAAGTGGCAAGTTTGCCAGAGCAGCTTTCCTGGGTACTTTAACCACTCATTGCTGTTCAAAAGGAAGGAGAAGGGAAGTAGTTCATGAGAAACTTCCTGGTACTTGTCATATTTCTCTCTCAATACTTTTCTGTGGTTAATTTGGTTAATTTTTAAAAGGTAAATATTGAAATACATTCATTGACATCCTATTATCTGTGGTTGTTTACATGCAGAGGACAAATCCTCTCCTCCACTCGAAGCCAAAATAAACAGATCTTGTACAGGCAAGTTCCAAACTGTCCAGGGGTGTTGGATTTTTCACCACAGGCTGCAGAGCTCTTTAATGCCTATTCCTACACCCCAGGTATGCTTTTTTTGCAAAGATGCTGTGTTTCCTAAAGAATCTTCAGTTAGTAGCTTTCAGCCTTGACCGAAGCAATGTCACCTTAGCAACCTTTCACTTCTACATTATTCATTAATAAAGAGAAGAAAGACATGAAAATGTTAAAAGAAGATATTTGGCCTATTTATCTACCTTGACTGTGAGACTGCAAAGGGCTGTAAAAGGCTGAGTGATCTGACTTCTTAACCTAACTCAAGGAGCTGTTTTCAAATTAGCTAATTTTAATGAGAGGATGAAGTATGCAAAAGTCCTTCATGCCTTTCTACTAAAGTGTGCAGTATCTTCATACCAGATAATTGCAAGTACAAAAGGGTATGAGATTCTTTTTTAAAAAGTCACAGAATCATTCACTAACCAGTCTCCTAATTCCTCACTGAATTCTGTGTTTGAAAATCTACCGAGTCTTTCTCAAAAAAAAATAATTTGTAGAGAATTAGCTATCAATATATACATACAAAAATTGGTAATAGTGTCCTATTCAGGAAAAACCCAACACTTTTATGCTTCAAATTAATATATTCATAACCAAATATATCAATCTGAGAACATGTATTTGATAGAAGCATGAAGAGTAATGTTGAACGTGTATTAATCTGTGAATGTCTCTGCAGCAGAGCTGAAAAATAAATGTACAATTAAATGCTACCAGTGCTTATCATACAAGGTGATGTTCTGGTATTTCTTTCAGGTATCATAAACTTATTTCTCCTGGATTATCATTTTAAAAATAGATAAGAAGCTTTTGAACGATTTTCTGCTACTAGGAAGGAGACTAGATTATATAATTATTTTTGTTCCATGGATCAATCTCCATTGCTTTGCATACAGGGTAGATTTAACATGTTACCATTAGCAATTTACACCCACTTGCTGGCCATAAATGACTTTGCAGGTCCAAGGCAGTGGATTGTAAAACCGCTGACTTCACTGCTGGAGCACTACAGAAGAGAAGAAACTGGATGAGACAGAGCAAGTCCTAAATGCCTTCCATAATTAACAAACGTGGCAAGACAAGTTATGAAAAACAAAGGAAGACTGGACAGATTTATGCTTGAAGTCTGGTACTTTTGAAGGTCTGTCCGACTACAAAAGTCTCTTTTGATCTGCGTTAATTGAAAGCACTTAAAATTCAATCACACATTTACAGCCACATGTCTAAAACTGACTCCTAATCTTGCATCTATCTGGTCAGGCTGGAATGCCCTCCTTCTGCCTCCAGCCTGCAGAGGATACAAGTCTAATGACAGCTCTGTTTGGTTCCAGCTGGAGACTTTCATGGTTGTGGCCTCAGAATTCCCTGAACTCAACCCTGAGTAGCATCCACAACGATGATCATCCCGTATCTCTGGCAGCTCAGCCACCTGTGGAAGTGACAAGGCCTCTACAGATGAAGACACTCGTTCCTGGTTTGGTTTCTCAGGACAGAGAACAGGATTCAGCTGGGTGTGACACACTGCTTCCCGAGCTGCTCTGAGATGGACAGAGCAGCATTTCCCTCATTTTTTTGGGAGCCAGGAGATGGAGTTCACAGTTTGCAGTGGCGCTGGTCAGCGAAATGAAACCACCATGAGTGTGCCTGTAGGGGGACGCAGCCAGCCTCACCTTTGACCAGGTAAAGGAAGGAAGAGCAAGGAATCAAGAAACCACATTTATTCCCAAGGTTGCTCTGAGATTAAAACCTGCAGTGCAAACCTTAAATCCCACCAGACAACAGGACTCCATCTCCCGTGACAGGCACAGGTCAGAGAACCGCTTGCCCAGATCCACTAATCTGCACCAACTCTGACTGCAGGAGCAACATTCAAGCCCAGCTTTGAATCTTTTCATGAGTCAAGCCACTTATGTGCGTTATATTCAAGATTCATGGACCCCTACCCTTTTAGATCTCTCCCCCCTCCCACAAAACATTGAGAGGTAAACAAATTCTGCTTGAATATTTCATTACGTTATGTATGAGGAGAGCTCTGCTAAAGGGCTTGCACTATTGTACTGTCTTGACTAATAGTTTGTGTGACATGCATAAGGAAGACCAGATATTTGCAAATTTAAGCTTTTTTTTTTGCCCAAGGACAGCTTGTAAAACCCATTAACATGAATTGTGTCTGAGCGGATGAGGAAAAAAGAAAACACTGAATCCAGACCTTCAATATTTTATTGGTGTTTCTGAACTTTTATTAGCTGTACTTTCTTCCATAAAATCAATTTAATAAGGGGAGCAGTGTTTTGGTAATGCATCAAAAGCAGTTCTTCTCTTCAAAGGGCATCTTTTTCACTCAATCTCTTCTCTAAAGACAGTGACATTAGTTTTGTAAATTAATAAACAGGCCAGCATCTGAGGACTGCATGAAGCCTCCATCACCCCTTATTGTGCTTTCTCTTCTGACCCCACTTTCCAGTGCAGGGCCCTCATCTCGACAACAATACCCTGAAAGCCTGTGTGGCACTCTGGGATCACACTTGAAAAGGCCTTTGGCTGAGGCTGGCTTTCAAGGAGGGGGGACAATTGGCAAGAGGCCTGTGGCTATTCATGCAGAACAGGCAGTGAAAAATGCCTGAAGTCAGATTCAGGGGTGGGCAATGCCCAAAAAAGAAAGCCCACATAACATGAATGGCTGCTGCTAGGAGACTAAAACCAAAGGCATGCCACTAGCAGGCCTCCATGTGCCGACATCAATGGGTTCATCCTATCCCTATTAGGGGCCTAAAATGATGGAGAAACATGAGAAGGGACTATAAGCAGGAAAGGAAAATAATACCAAAGTACACAACGGTCAATGCTTATATTGTTATACTAAACACTCAGGAGAAGGAAATAATATTTTCTATGTTCGGCGCCTTTTCTGCTGACAGGGGTTGCGTGGGCTGCAAAATCTGATAAGCAAAGTAGCCATGGCACGTTTGCTTGGAGGAAGAAAGCCACGCACTTCAGTAATTAGTTATTTCTCATGCCCATAATTAAGCATGATAATAAAAACATATTGGAAAAGCCAGAGCTGAGTTAGAATGGCTCCAGACCTGGTGCTGGAGCAGCTCCAGTCCCCTGGCTGTGCACACACAAGTCCAGTTCGGTTCCAAACCCAGCAGCGCTGGTGGGAGGGAAACAGGAGGTCTACACCTTTATTAAAGGAAACCACCATAATGCACCACAAAAGCATTTCAGCGGCATACAAATGACCCAAACCTCAACTGTGCTCAGGGTTAGGAAGCCTGAGAGGTGCTGTCTGAAGTGTCTCCAGTCCAAAAAAACCCATCATGAAGAATTTACATTGCTTTAAGTCACCAGGTAGCACTGTTTATTCCTCTCATAAAATACAGCTGAACCCCCATATTTACATCCTTCCATTTCACATTGGAAAGCATGGACTGATGATCTCTTTTGAAAGAAAGGAGACTGTCCATAGCCTCATTAATTTCAGCAGCATTCTGAAAATGACACACCAGTTTCTGTAGGAACAACCCATCCTCTCCAAAATCCTTTCCACTTCAGTACAGATGTTGGCTCTTGGCTAGCAAAAACCCTGAAAAAATGAATTACAATGTCTAGTCATGTTTGGACCAATTTCTAGGCATGATCTCAGCTCTTAAAAAATGATCATATTATTTAGTTTATGAGTAATAATGTCTGACTTAAAAAGGTATAAAATACAATGTGATACTATAATCAAGTGATTTATTTCAAGGGGTGATGTTTATTATTTGGTGTGGAAGAAGCCTCCCCATCTTGCTTTTCCAATTATCTATTCCTGAAATCTGAATTTCCAATCCTTTCTTAGTTTCCTAACAACCTCTTTCCTTCCTGCACTCAGAGGTAACATGGTAGAGCTGCTGAAAAGAAAGTAAGGCCCTCATTATTGCTCTACTCTGCCCTACGTAAGGGGTAGGAAGAAAATAGCAGCTCCCTGCCAAAAGAGGGGAGAGCAGTGGGAGTCAGCCTCAGATTTCCTTCATTTGGTTGCTATTTTGGGTACGTAACTGGGTGGGCAAGTGGTGGATCTCTGGAGGCAATGAAGTCATCTGCTGTCCTCCAGTGGGAGTCAGGAAAGGAGCTGTGTGTGCTGCAGAAACAGAGCTGCCGTGATCCACTGAGACCTCAGGGAAGGCTCTAAAGCAACAATTCAGTAATGTTTGTCTGTCCATTTGGATTAAAAATTCCTAAATCCACGGTGGAGTAAATCTTAGCCCCACGTGTGATCTCAGCACCTGTGTGTGTTTCTCTTGTGTCTAGAATGGTTCCTGTAAATGGCTGCTTCCAGCAGAAAATCTGTGCCTGTTTTTATTCCCTCATGTATTGATGAGCAGCAATGTCAAACTGCTTTAATGTGTGTCAAAGTCTCATGAACACCAAAACTTTATATATATAAATTTTACAGATTAAATATATATATATATATATATATATATATATATATATATGTTTTATAGATTGAACAAGTGGACATGAGTAAGGCTAAATGCTGCTCCACTGCTACTCTGCCAGAGGAACTCTGTGTCTTGGGTGGTTGTGATTCCTGTGGCCTCTCAAGGTTGAGTAATCTGGATTTGATATTTAATTCAGGGAAGCAAGTAGAGGTGTTTATGGTATGTGGGCAAGCCCAATCCTCTAAATCAAGAAATTGAAAACTCTGTCATAGTTTTCCCATATCTTTGGGCCAGTGCTTCTCTTCCTCTCTTCTTCATGGATGAGCAAATCATTTTCTCCCCAACAAAAAGATGAATCCTTACAGGAGCTAAAACATTTGTAAAGCACAGAATTGTATTTGAGAGATTTAAGTTTGCTTTTGTGTGTGAAGCATCACATGAAATAAAAGAAGAGTCAAGACCTGTAAGATCCAGTCTTGCCTCCCTAAGTGAATAGTTTATCTACATTTCCAAGGCTGGAATTTAAAAAACCCTGTTAATATCTTATGATGGACACTTACAGAGGTTTTATGTGAATTTAATATAGACACATATATCTGTGTATATATTTTTTAATATATATTCCATCATCAGTCCTGTGGCAGGACAAACTAACTCTCTAGATATGTCTTTCTCTCTCCAGGAATTAAAGTTGTATTAGGTACCATAGGTAAGTTCCTAACATTGTTTAGACAAAAAAAAGTTAGTCTGAATCTCCTCCACTCCAAACAGCAAGAATTTTACTCTCTGGGATTTGAGTTTAGGTTGCACAGCCCTCTGAATATCCTCACCAGTTGCAAAGGGCATTTTCACAGTTTCCTTTATCTAGTGATATTAGCACACTCAACGTGATATATTCAGCACACATCAGATTTGACACAAAAAAATGCTTGAATGTTTCAGGTTTTTCAGGATTCTTCAATGGATTTTGGATATAATTTGTGTCAATCAAAGGAGGAACTTCCTATCTTTGGGAGTTGGGAAAACAACCTTCCAAAGCCTGAAGAAATATATCTTTTTAAAATTTGTGAGATCTGAAAGGAAAAGGGTGGGTGGTCTTAGCCCTTCAGAAGGTCTCTGATCCTCTGACCCATTAGACCATTAGTTCACCTAACCCAACCACCAAGAGCTATTCAAGTCTTAGGGTATAAAGAAAGGTGGCAATAAAAATAAATTACTAAACAAAAGGAATAAATATAAGCAGTTCAAGGGGTTTTTTTTCCTCCTGTGAAACCCAAAAAGTGTATAGGTTGTTCCATTCTATCTATTCAGTCAAGATAGCTCCTTGATCTTTTCAAGAAAAAGTAAGATTAAACTACCACGGGTACCCAACCACAGAAATAGGGTTTGTTACTGACATTTAAAGTTTGTGCTGTGTGTGCATCGTTCACCCAGCTCATCAGTTTGATATTTAGCCACCCTTTTCTGCTCAGACCAAGAGGTTTGCACTGAAGCAGCAAGTCCTAATTAATAATCATTTAACTGTAAACATCAAGACTGTTAGGAGAGAGCAGAAGTCACCCATGGATGCCCTGGCCAGTCTGCAGGAGCTGCCCTTGTAGACATCTCCCATCTCCAGCTTCCCAAAGAATAACTTGCAGCTCTCAGATTTTTGGCCAAGGGTCTCTAAAAAGTCAGGGTCTCGTGTAACTTGTTGTTTCCTTGCCATTGAAAACATTGAGGAAAAGCCGTACATTGCACTGGGTCTAACTTATCACCAGGTTTAGTCCCCTCTGATGTTTTTTCTTCCTTTTTTTTTAATTCCAAAGAGCACTCTCTAAACATCTCATAACAGCAACCAGAGCCAGACAACATGTGGAAAATGAGAATATCCTCCTAACACAAAAACCATTAGGCAGCACTTGCTCTCTATTTGAAAACCAGAAATCAGATGATTTTTCAGTGAAATAGCAAACACCCACAGTGAAACCTTTCCTGGCGTTTTGAGGCTGGGGAAAGACTCCCAAGTCTGATTATAAATAAAGCATAGCTACTAAGGAAAAAAATATCATGGCTGAAGCATTGGACTGGAGATTCTGCCCATGTTTTCAGACCTTCCTCCTGCTCTTGGGTAGCTCTCTTAATCTCTCTGCTAATCCCCCAGCAGAAACATCCAAGGACAGTGCTGGCTCTGGTGATGCCAGCAGTGGGCTGAATTTCACCTACCATGGCACCAAGAACATTTCCAAATTGCCTGCATCTTTAATTTATAGCCACAGCCACACAGTGGCTTTATTTAGAAGATGGAGACCTGAAATACGAACCTCCTGCTCTTTTCTGCTCCCCTTTGGATCCCACATGGATTCAAGCACCATAGCATGTTTCCCTGAGTGTAGCCATAGGGCTCACCACATTTCCTAGGTTGTCTGGTCATTTCTTGGAGAGTCTCATTGCTATAATTCTTTTTTACAGCTGGATACAGGCCTGGAAAAATAACCTTGAGCTTCACGCCAAGATAAAGTATTACAAAAAATAAGCTAAGAGTCGTCTGCCCACTGAATCTATTCCAGTGGTCCTTTACTAAACAAAATGTGTCTAATTGGTGTCAGTGGGTGTTACCTCAGCAATGAAGGCAGCACTGAGCTTATATAGTCAATAATTGCTTAAAGCCTCATTCTTGCTGAATAATATCAGTGCTATGAGGACCGAGAATCCAAATGAGTGGAAGAAATATTATCACCTGAGTAAGAAATTGCGATAGAAGTGTAGACAAAACTAGATTTTAGGGCATACTTGGAGAAGATTTGATAAATGGCCGTATAGAAACATTTTGGAGAAGATTTGATAAATGGCTGTATAGAAACATTCTGGATACAGTGGAAGCAGACTTTGATAGGGGTAAAATCAGACTTGAGATGCAGTGTTGCTAATTACTGCTAAGCACCAGTACCACTGTTCCACAAGGCAGACATTCTTAACAGTTCTCTTATCCAGTGATTCCTTTAGTGGAGTCTGAAGATAACCAAGCACATTTAAGCATTTAACTGAAGCAGCAAAGTCAACTGCACTGTCCACAAGCTTGAAAAAATATTCTGAAATGACATCCTGAGTCCTGGACAGGAAAAGCAGCAGGTCCTAAGCCTGAAGATGAGGTCAGTCCTTTCTGTTTTCCTCTAAACATACAACAGGGGGGTCCCTGCCCATCCTTTCCCTGGATAAGTGCCAGTCCCTACACTGGCAGGAGGAGGCACGAACACCTCTGTGTGCCAGACCCATCCAATCTCTTCCCAGTTTGATTTCAGGTAACTGCTCATGGCAGCAGTGGAAAACTACATTGGGGATTCCATAACAACAGAAATTCTGTAAAAATAAAATCTTCTTACGGCTTGCCTTGTTTGCAGCTGTTCATTTTCTCTCGTGTAATTTTGAGGGCTGACAAACTCTGCTTTCATACCTGCAGAAAGTGGCTGTGATACTGCAGCAATGGCTGGTTTTTATTAGCTGAGCTGACATCCGAAGTTAGGAGAAATTCACATTCCCTTCCTCTAAAGAGGAAGCTCTCATTCACCTACTTTTATAAGACTTTTATTGCATCTTACAATAAATCTACTGAATACATACCCTGGAATGATCTGCTTCTCGTAACATGGAAAACTTACATAACATGTTCAAAATCTAAAATCAGACTTTTTTTATCCTCTCTATGCAACACAGTCCTCCTTATTTTTCCAGACTCTAAAGCTGATCACCAAACCTTGCTAGAGATCAGTTCACTGAAGGTTGCAGATCTTCAACTGCTACTTTTAATTTTAGCATTTTAATATATTAAAATCTTCCAAATGATACATAATCTATTTATTATAAACCCTTTCATTTATGACCCTTTTTTTTTATTTTTATCCCTGAAGATTAAACACGTCAGCTGCCAAAATCAACTAAATCCAAATGCTAAAGCCACAACACAACAGTTTGCCTTTCCAGCATTGCTATCTACTCAAATAAAACTGATCACACATATCTTTCTGTAATTATAGACCAAAAAACAGTTGTGTTGGGGCAGGCTTTGACTAATCCATCCCCTGGCCATTAGGCAGGACCAATTGTTTCTAAACATCCCCAGAGATGACACATTCTCTGTACCTGGAGGTTTGTTTGTCTTTAGTCTCAGTGATTACAGAAGTATTGCCCCAAAGGCTGGTTAACTCTGAAGCCTGTCAGTAGCTCTGGCTACATCATAATTCACTTTATTCAACCTGACCCTCTCCTTAGTTTGTTATTCTCTGGGGTGTTTCTAGTTCTGCTGTTGCTGGATGAATAGCTGCAGTGAGGGAAGAAGAAATGGGGTTTCCATATTTAATTTTATGAAATCCTTTCAAATTTGTGTACATATTCCATTTATGATGGGGTAGGAGGAATAGCTCAAGTGTTCAGCACCAGTTCAACAGTCATGACCACTACAAGAGATTAAATGTGCAGGCAGAGACTGATGTTCTCCACATCACAGGAGGTGGAGAACATTCCTTTTTGACGTGGAATGTGAATTCAATATGGTATTTGAGATATTCATTACTCTGTCATGGAAGACCAAAACGAAGGAGGTGGGAGGCTGGAGGGTGGTGCTGGTACTTAGCCCCCCAGGTATCTGCAGCCAAATTGGTACCCAACCTTTCCTTTTTCAAATGGTGTTGTGTTTAGTCTTTGCAGAAAGCAGAAAACACACTAGAAATGATTGCTTTACGTGAACCCATACATTGGGAAAATCATACAAGACTAAAACTAATAAACCAACAAAATGCTTGAAATGATGCAGCAGAGTTCTGTGTGCTGCAAGCCATCAGTTAATGCTGGGTGAAAAGCAAACAACAGCTCTTAGGGGAGGTAAGAAATAGTTTTTAATTACCCAAAGGTGTTGTAGACAGCACTCTCAAAGGACACTTGTGTTTGCATTAAACACTCGTCTCCAGAAGATGTGGAAAGGTGATTGCTGGAGAGCACAGCAGTCAAGATGCAGAAAAACAGATTTGGGAACAAAACCCAACCAAACAAAAAAAATGGAAATTAGAGAAGCATTTTCATTTCTAGTTAACTTCATTCCTAGTTAACTTCATTCTCAAAAACTAAGCATTACAGGACATGGTTATTTTTTCCCCCCCTTTCTATTTTAATTTAAAATAGCACAAGCTGAAGATGTCTGTGTTTGGCTGGGAATTTGGTGGCCCTCCCTCTCTGGCCTCGTATCAATTTGATTTGCCTGACGTAATTTGATTTGCTCTGATGTAATACTTCATGCCAGGCAGCTCTGTTTGTGTCAGATCCCTCCTTACTGCAAACTGGGAGAATCCAGAACCAAGGCACTGGGCAAGGCAGGTGAGTGAGGGCCAAGGTAGCCTGGGACAGCTCTCAGCCAAGCACGGGACAGACAGAGACACTCTGGGGCAGTGGCAAGCCGTGCACAGCCACATTCCCAGGCTCTGGAAAGCAAAACAAACACAGCCCAAATGCTGTGGAACAAACCTGGGCCCGTTAAGTCCAGACTGAATGAAACAGAGCTCAGTGCAAACACAGTCCAAAGGCAGTGGAAAGCAAACTTAGGCAAATAAACTCCAGGCTCTGTGAAACAGAGCACAGATAGACACACTCCAAGCACAAGTAGGAAAGCAAACAGAGACAAATATAGTCTAAACTTAATGAAGCAGATACATGAAACAGTAGCTGTCTCACTCTCCAAGCAAAATCTAAGGAACTTACTCCAAAATTACCGAGCTGGAGCAATTGTGGTTCTCTTACAGGCAAGCTACAGTGTTAACCTTCCCTTCCCCTATCCTTCGTGCCTTCCACTCACACTCAGCGTGGGAGACTTATTCTCCATTCCTCAATGGCCCACAGTAACTGCTGTGCATCAAAAGCTTTCCAATTCTTGCATTCCTTCAGCAAAATGTGAAGACTTTCAGTGTTTCAAGGCAACATTCAAATGGAGCAAGGAGACCTTACTCAAATATATATTTATTTATGTACAGTTTCTTTTTGCCCATCTATAATGTAGCTTCAGAGGGAATGAAATAGAGGAAACGAAGATTAGATAACAAGCAACATATGTATTTTAAAAAATGAAGAGCAGAGAAAAAGGGATGCTAAAAGCATCAGAGACATTTCTATACCTGAGAGAAATGTGACTAACATGAAAAAAAATTCTGAAGTATTTAAGAATCTGAGAAAGCTTCCAATGGCTAATTTTTTTTGAAGAAGATAACATGGTTAGTGATGGAGAGGAGGTAAACACTTAGTAAATACCGGAATAAAAAGGGATAAAGTACTTTTCTCACTTGAGGATGACAAAGTACTTCCCAGTCTGATAGTAACTGTAGAGGAGGGTAAAGAACATCAATTACTGAAAAGTACTTTAAACCTGGCACGCCGTAGATTTGGTCCCAAACAGTCCTAAAGACATGTCTGAAGAAAATCTCTGGCACATTTTTAATGTCTCCTGGAAGACCAGGAAGATTCCCATGAAATACAAGAGCACCATGTTTGAAAAGGGCAGGCAGGATGACACAGGCAGCATCAGGTCAGTGAGGCTGACCTCGAGCTTGGGTGAAAGAATGATTCACTTGCTGCAGGAGTCAACTAAGAGGGAAAGAAAGAGAGGAAAGAGAATTCGTGTCATTCAATGTGTTCAACAGGAAATAGGTCGTGTCAGACAAACGTGATTTCATTCCCAATGTAGATTGCTATAATTCTGCAGATGTGATGCACAGTACTGTGGTTTAAAAAAGTGCCACATGGTGACAATAAAGTACATGGTAAAAGCATTAAGAATGGGATGAGTGCTTCTTTTTTTAATCCATCAGTGGGGAATCACAATTGGCCTGATGGCATTTTTGGGGATTCCCCCAGGACCAAGCCTTTTCAGTGTTTTTATCAATGGTTTTAAATAATTTTTCACGTATGTTAAAATGAAAACAAAGCAAATGCAGCCACCTTGTATCACCAATAAAGGCCAACAGAATAAAATGAAGGTCATTTGTACTGAAAAACTCCAGAGCAAGGGTTAACTGTGGTCCATTCGACCCACTAAAATGTTACATCTCTATGATTCTATAGTAGGCAGAGGTGCAAACCAGTGACCTGTAATATGGAAAGATGGGAAGAAGAAGAGAATAAATGGCTGGGACATGAGCCCCACTCCTGTTCCTGTCTGAGCCAGCCCTCCCAGGAATCAGAGCCATTGGCGGAACACCTAGAAAGGTCTAATATCCTACCTTAAGGCTCAGCAGTCCTTGCATGGTGGATACAAGTACTGTGCCAGTAAAAACATCCATCATTTTACATGAAACTCAATTACCAGCTTCACCTACCAGCTTATTATGCTTTCAGGAGTCTCCTCCCATGTTCACTTTGCCAGTTTCCACTGGATTCAGAATGCTTTAGTTGCTCTAAAATAGCAGAGTAAATGCAATCTATCCTAAGGGATCTATTCTGCCTTTCACCTACTAGAGCAAAAGAAATGCAAAGTCAAAGCAACTAAAAGCCATCAGTGTTCCCCAAATAATGGTAATGATAATAAAAATAATAACAACAAATTTTTAGTGCCTTCCATTATTTTCTATGTTAGCTAGATACCATTTTCCTTATTCCATGAGATGTTTGAGCAGAAACTTCAAAGCAAATTTATTTTCTACTTCAACTTTTATTACCTGCAGTCCCTTTCTGAGTGCAGTTCCCACCTCTTTTATTTTCTTTGCAAGTGCTCTGTTCATATTTTGCACTCAAGTTATGAGGCAAACTGAAAAAAAAAAAGCACTATTCATTTAAAGTTGTAATTATAATGCAAGTCACACGTTACTTGATAATGTGTGATAAACCAGGTCCTCAGCTGATAGAAATTAGGATAGCTTCACTCTTGAGCTGTGTCATTTATAGGCATTGAAGGATGGACCCATCAATGAAAATTAAAAGGCAGTGCTGTGTGTTTTATATTAATAATCAACTAGCTTTGGTTTTCTCCTAAAATAATCATTAGCTAAGATACTGTTTTGTTTCCTCTAAAGGACAAAATACAATAGAAAAAGAAAGCTGAAAGCTGGTACCTGGTAGCAGAGCTACTAACGGATATAAAACTCAAGCTCTGTTGACTGAGTATCTTTACATTCACTGGTTAATCTTCCCTTTTCATCTCCCTGCAAAAATAGAGGATGGCTGAATCATCTAGATACTGGGAAATACGTTTCATAATCTCTCACAAAAACTGTGAAAAACGTGTTTCTTTTTGTATAATCGGAAAGCCTGGTTTTTACTGAAAACAGAAGAAAAATAATCACTGCATTCCTCCTTATGGCAAAAGGCATCTTAGACATTAATCTTCAAGCTATGGAAATATCCATGAAATGGATGCATCCAGGAATTCTCTAGGTGTGTTCCTGCCTATGGAGTCAATGGTCACAGACAAACAATAATCAAGTGAGGCATTTATTGCTCCGAGCCTTATATACTCAAAAAACAACCATGAAGGAAAAAATTTCACTGCTTCTCCATGCCCACTTGTCTCACACCTTTTGTATTTGATCTTTGCTTCATCTTTATGAACTATAATGATAAATAATCCTTTTATGGAATTACTGGAGTTTTGTTAGAAAGTTAGAGGAGAATAACTGGAAGAAATTACCTATTACGTGTTACAAACAGATCTCAGGGCTCAAACTCACTGAGCACAAATGCAGAATTTCACAAAAGCAGGTAAAAGATGAGCTCTTTCACAGCCTTTCTTGCCGTGGGGGCCACCTACCAAATTCTGTGTGTCAGAAAGAAAGCGATAAACTCCAGATTTTCTATTATTTCATGAGGCTAAAATATGGAGACAGAGTCTCCTGTCCAGGATTAGGACGCTGTCTAAGAGAAAAGTGGCCTATTATTCAGTGAATTCCCATCCAACCACTATTCATTATGAACTGTGGGAACAGTCACCAGTGCAGGAATGCAGGAGCAGGAACCTGTGTCCTCTTGACAGCTGACAACCTAGGGCTCACTTTCATCATTAGTATGCCTTCTCTTGGCTTATCTAGTTCAGAAAATTCATCAGGCTTTTCTGCAAAGCAGAATGGCTTCAACAGAAGGGAGAAAAACTGCTCCCTGCTCCAAGTATGGTTTAGTGGTTAGGGGATCCTCAGGGCACTTCGGCCATATGGGCCTGAAACCCAGCCAAGAGAACAGGGAACTGGCTATTCATATTCTGGGGTTGTGAACACGGCATGAAAGGGTTTGGCAGTACTTTCTTGGCTATACTTTAAAAGAAAGGAATGATCTCCACGATAGTTTCCAAGAAAATGACATAAGTACCTTATTCCCGGAAAGGTTTCAGGGAAATACCTCGCTGCAGCTCCCAGTCAAGCACTTAAAGGCAGGAGAAGGAGCTGTGGAGTTGAAGTCATTTCCTACTGACCAGCAAAGGAGTCTCTCTGCTCAGGGATCTCACCACCATGAGGCCCAGGCTGAGGCAGTTCACTTTCCTCACTCATTTTACAAGGAGCAGGGATGCCTAATTCAAGGTTCTGGATTACACACTCAAAATTAGATGCATAAAAGCTGCCTAAAAGTAGAATCAAATAAACCAGCAAGCTCCAAAATCTGAAAGCGCTGGCTCTGAGGAGGAAGACACCCAGATACAAAGGGACCAAACAAGGGACTGTATTCAGGAAATGCACCAGCAAAAGTGCAACTGAGTGCACGATTTGAGATGAGCAAAGGGTGCTGGATTTTGGAGAGCTCAGAAATGCAATGAATGTACACACAGGCAGAAGTGTCAGAGCAAGTCTACCCTCCATTCCCATGGGGCATATTATCACCATCTGGGAGATGATTGATATTTATTTGTCTAGCTTATGCACACACACAAGCACTGCATTTTGGATGGAGTCTCTCAAGTTAAATGGCAAAAGGAACAATAAGACAACCTGCTGACAACTCCAGCTCAGACTAAAAGAATCAGCCAGGAATCTCACAGCTTAGAAGTAACTCAAAACAGTTATTACCCCAGACATTTTCACTTTGGTGATAAAATGGTGTGTTTCTCTGTTTATAAACTACTTAACGTGGCAGGGATGTGGTGCACTTTCATTCTGAAGACTTGGAGTACATGAAGCAAATAGAAAGGCACCATACATTATCCGGAAAAAGGAAGGGTCACACTGAGCCCCTGTTTTGACCTTCATATTTTTTGCTCCACTTAAACCAAATGAGTTTGTCCCACAAAATTTTGCAGCAGCTGTGAGGTTCTGCAGTTAGTTTATATAAACTTTGCTGAGTTTATGCTTGAAGAGTGCTGAGTGGTTAGGGGGATACTGCACAATAAACCCTTGCCTCTTTAGGGAAAAAATGTATTAAGCTGTCATTTTTGTGTGCATAAATAGGAAACGTTGAATCAACTTCTGACTTTCTAGACATCTCATTTGTTTTTCAGCTGTCCTTTCATTTTTCCTTTCCTTTTTTTTTTTTTTTTTTTTTTTTTTTTTTTTTTTTGAGGTTCAAGAATTTGCTTGGGAACTTTGGACATTTGCAGGAAGCCACTGAAATGCCATTCTGCCCATTTACTTGGGAGCACTGTGGGTGGAAGGTACAGATGGCACCCACGTGTAAAGAAACTGGGAGACACAAAGTTTTGTGGGAACCTACTCCTCCTCTGCTTGCCAAAAGCACGCAAAATGTTACTCATCAGGCCTTGAACCAGAGTTATTATATAAAATGATGTCTCTTGCCTATTAACTTCTGCTTCCAAAAGCTTCACAAAGCAAGAAATTATAATATCATGTTTTCTAATGCCTTGGTAATGTTTATTTCCACAGCTGCCTTTAGACCTGTCTCAATCCTGAAGTCCAGATGCTGACCAGGAGAGACATGTTGGAAAGTACCTGGACTTCTCTAAGAAATCCTAGTCCATCTCCATTAGTAAATACCACTTTTAGACAACAAATTACACTCCAGCAGCTCCAGCATCCAACAGAGTTGGTGGGATGGATTCTCTGCTGCCAACCACACTGAGGAGTCTTTGAAAGTACCACAAACGTCTACCGAAACCCCACAACCAAAATCAGACACAGAGCTCTGTGCATCTCCCTGGTGTGGTGCAAGTGACTCAGCAGGGCACGAGGCAGTGCAGAGCTGTGTTGGTGGGCAAAATATTCCATTTTATGCTGGAGTAACTGCAGCTTTTTTCAGATGAGTTGCACTTGAATAAAGCCAGGCTAATACAGTGGTGAGACAGATCTGATACTTCCACTGTGCTCTGTATCTATGATTACAGCCTAAAAGATGTGTTTCAAGTAAAAAAGATGTTTCGATTACATATGTCAGCACAGGAAACCACCATTTTTTTTCACATGGGTGGCAATTATTTCATTCTTGGAGGTTGCTGCTATGCACCTATCCAAATGAATATATAGCATTTAAATATCAGCAGTGACTCATGGACCACTAACAACTATAGAACCCCAGATGATGAAAAGTTGGAAACATGTATTTTTACAGATCCTTTTTGTGGTTGGTATCTTTAATAATGCCAAATGATTTACCAGTGTCTCTTAAGAGTAAAACAGTAAAGACTCCCATCTGTTAGAGGGTTGATCCAGCTTGTTCTCAACTTTTTTGAGTCAGTTTATTATCATCTGGGAGTAGTTCTCTGTCTAGTTGTTCTTATTTTCATTTTTTTTTCTTTTTTTGGGAAGATAGCACCAAAAAAAAAAAAAAACCCACAGTCATATCTGGAATGGGGGCTAAGTGTTTGTGGATTTTTTTAAATGTAGGAATAGATCTTTCAAGAATGGTTAGGTCCTGAGCAAAGCAAAGGCCACAGACACTTTCTTCTTTTTCTAGCTTGAATTTTTTTCCCTAAAATTTTAACAGCTTGGAAAAACTGGGAAAATTGGAAACCTGTATGTAGAAGATTTAAACTAAATCAGAATCAAACCTTTATTGCCCAATCATTCACCTTCCACTTTTGTTTTCACAAGGCCATACAATTTTGGTTTTCCAAAGGTACAAAAAAGCAACTTTGCCAAATTCCACCAGGTAGCTCTTTTAGCCTTGGAAAAGGGGAAGCCTGGGGAGTTTCCACTTTCTCTACCACCATCAGCCTCTCCCAGGTAATATTTTGGCCTGGACATTCTTCCCACCACCATCAGCAGGTTATTTTTTCCTGAGACAAACTGCCCCAGCAGTTTAACCCAACGCCACCAACATCTGCGAAGTTGGGGATTATTTTCTCAGGAGCAGATCCAGGACAGAATGTAGATAAAGGAGAAAGAAGAGATGAAAGAGGTAGGGAAGGTAAATGGGAGGACGTGAAAGAATTTTACATGGCTGATACAGGGCTCCCAGCAATGAGAAGAAATGGGAAATGAGTCTGGCCAACAGACTTTTTTTGCACCAAAAAAAATTTTTTGCACAGACTAAGTTTATTGAATTCTCCAATAATAGTTTGCAACAGCACACGTGAGGAATATCTGAATAATGGCATAAGAGTTTCTTAAAAAACTTCAACCTGTCATTTCTCTACTCCTTATCTCTGAATTTTCACCAGCCGCATCCTTTCTTCACATTTGCCATTTCAAAGTTACAACAGGCTCAAACTAATGTCCTGCCCTGTTAGACTGCTAAATACCCAACTGCAGCAAGCAAGGGTTTCTCTGCCTGAGACTGAGAAACAAGGCAGGTACATGGATGTCTCAGCCACGGCTCTGGTTCGCAGCCAGCCAGCTGTTTCAACTGACAGAGAACCAAGCCATCATCTCCCAAACCACAAACATACTACATCTTATTCAGAGTGAAATAAGAGACGTGTTTCCTTTTGACAGTTTGGGCAACAGGTGGGGAAAATTATAGTGTCACTCTAAGCATTTTCTTTTGGGCTGCTACACAGTGTCTGTGCTCTTGCAGCTTTTGTGAACACTGTCAACATATAATTTCTTTTATTAACCATGAAGAACACAAGCTTTACGTGCAAAAAACAGAAGCCTTGCCTCTCACTGTGTGGAGCAGTTGCACGTGCTATTTTAGTACTAATTCCAGATTTTACCCACTTTCCATTTTCCAGTTCCTGAGGCACTTTGGAGATGGAAGACTGAAATCCACTGCAGAGTCTGTGCAATGGAGAATATCATGGCCTGGCCTTAACGCAGGTAGGCAGCAGACTGCACCCTGCTGACAGAAGAATCTCCATGTGCAAGTGGCATGAATGTCTGTCTTGTTCCAAAGTTTACTTCCTTTCTGTAAAAAAAAAAAATTAATATATTTATCTCAAAAATCTGCAGCTTGAAGAAAACACCAGAAACCACAGAACTTCCTTGATATGGGCCAGGCAATATAGGGTGAGAATCCAGCCAACAAAACTATTCGCTTGATCAAGTATTTGTTCATTATTAAAATGATGCTGTCTCACTGCTACTGCTCCAGTTCCTTCGGTTCTCACCAAAATCTCACAACGTATTTCCACAGGAAATACACTTCCACTGTGCAAGTGCACCATCTAAAACATCGCTGCTACACTCAAAACAACCCTTGATTTCAAGATTTGAATCCTTCTTCCCACGGCACGGATTTTGCTCATCTTCCCAATGCTCAGCCTGTGCCCTTTTCCCCTGTCTGCTCCAAGTCTCAATCCTCACCCTTAATTGCTTGGTGCTAAAAAGCCCCCTCAGTGCCTTGCAGAAGGTGTGTTTGGTAGGCTGCCAGGTCAGCTCTTTACACTGCAGAGACCTTGGGGTTGGGGCCATATCTCCGTTTATGTTTGTGAATAATCCAACACATGTACAGCACTCCGGGTCTGATCCTGTATATCATAACATCACTGATGTGGGACCAGATGCTATATGAACAAATGGGAATCTGTTGCATTCATGTAGTGCCTTTTTTTCCAAGGAACTCAAAGCACTTTACAATCTCTAAGCCTCACCACATGCCTGTGGGGTACAGCAGGGTAAGTAGGCCTGTAGCATTCTTTACAGAGCCAAGTACATTTATTCAAATGTAGCTGAATAATAATAATGCAACCGTGACCTCCCATGACACTTACGTTCCTCGGGAACAATGAAACTGTCAGCCACAAGGGTGAGACTCATGAGTCTGGGTGACAAAACTTTTTCGGCAGCTGGCCCACGACTGCAGGCCTCACTTCCGTAATAGATTAGGATGACCACGAGCTCCACTGCCTCCCATGGAAAATGCAAAACTTTGCTTCTTCACGTTCGTTTTCCCACCCCACCAACAAATACCAAAACAACCTTGGTGGAAAACAAGAACCCCTCTATGGGGTTTTGTGAGTCATGCTACAGATTCTGATAGACAGTTACTGCTCCACTAACAGGTCTGCGTGCTTCAGGAATGACCCCATTTCAATAATTTAATTCTTTATAGCTTCTGCAGATCACTGATTGATTTAAATGAAGCATGATTATATCCTTAAATTTGCTTTTACAGAATTACTTTTGCAGGGGCGAAGTGGTGACGAAGAAAGAAATTAACCTTAATTTCATCAAAACAGGGTTTTCTACACTGTTATGAACCTGTGTATACTGAAAAGTATTATACTTTTTTCCAATTCAGTGGTTTGTTTCCAATCCGATAATGAAAGTAGAAGGGACATTTCACAAAGGCCATTCTCTTCAGGAAGATGAAAACAAATGAAAACCAATCTGCAGGAAATATTTGGAAGTTAAGACCCCGTACTCCTCCTCTGGGAGTAGTATGAACTTTGGAAATCTGGGAGTCAGAGGCACAATTATCTACAGGGAAAAAAAAAAATCTATGCTCTATTGATTAACCTTGGCACTTCAGACGACAGCGTTACCTCATGCATGGCATGCCACCACCATTTCAAACTGGCCATTCCTCAGAGATGGCTGCTAAAATAAAAGTTGTGTTTAATGTACCAATGCCTGTGCAATGCAATGTAGCACTTTGCTTTCCAGCTGGCTCACTGTCTTCCAGAAACAACCCAGAGTGTTACACTGAGCAGGAAGCGTTACTTTTAGCCACACAAACCTCTTTGTCACCCACTCTGGTTTTGCTAAGATGCCATTTTCCCCCTTATTTCTCAGCCTCCTTCCTCTTTAGCGGGCGCTCCTCCATCCCCTTATGCTCCCCCTGTGCACAGAGTAAGGCTGGAGTTGCCACAGTCTCCTTAATGTCTAATCCTTTAACACTGGGAGAGCATTGTATTGCAGCCCTAATGCAAGGATGAATTCTGGAATGTGGAGCCTGGAGAGAGGCTTATAGAATAAGAAAGAAAGAAAAAGGGAAGAGGAAAAAGGAATTGAGAAGAGAAAGAAGTCAAAACCACACATGGGACAGAAGGAAAAAAAGGGGATTAGGTGACAATATCCGACTGCACTGAAGGGTCAGGAGAATTAAGCTTCAGAGCAGCTTGCTCAATGTGTGCTGGGATAAAAAGACTCTGATATGAATGGAGGTGGTTCAAGTGCAGGCACATTGTGGAATGCAATAGGAGTCTGCTAGGGAACATTTAAGAGAGTTGTGCACCACTTTCATGTAGCAAATAATATATTGTTTGCTGGGCAAAGATCTGAGCCTCCCTGTCACTTTTACAAGGTTGTTACACAGGAACGAGAAATACAAGAATGGAATAAAATGGAATAGCATTACACTAAATAAAATTATAAATCAAATGATCTGAGCATGTGCTCCTAAGATTTATTATTGCATATGATATTTATATTGAATATAAACTTAAAGCAATAGATCCCTGTCCAAAGAAACTCAGGGCATTTGACATCAATGGAGTTAGATCTGCTTTTAACAAATACTTCAGAGCCTGATTTTTAATACCTAGTTGTACTGCATGTGCAACTGAGTGCATAATCTTTTCATCAGGCCAGCTTTGTGATCTTTCTAAGAAATGTAGGTGCTGTATCTTGAAGGACACCGACTCATTATGATTTTCATATATGCTGGGAGTACTTCTACGCAGCCCAACGGTTTAACTGAAAAAATTACAGATACTTTACATTCCCATGCAGTTTATTTTCAATTTCCTATTCACTGCTTGCAGACAAAAAAACTTGCAGACAGCCTCAAAGTGACAGCACAGGTACTTTATGAAAACCAGCTCTCTCCATCTTCTTACAGCATAGGCACTGGGAGTTAACATAGCTGGAATCTGAGAAAATGCCCTCTGTCCTCCTGACACGCTTTTTTGCCCCAACATGGATCCCTAATATAAGATGAAATAACAGCCTCATCTCAATCTGGCATGACTACCCGTCTATGAAGCAGAGAGAAAACTGAGAAACATGAGAGATGGAAGAAACGAGTCATGAATAATAAAAGAAAGTGATTTTTAACTATGTAAAGAGAATTCATTCAAGTCAACCATCTGGCACAGGGCACATCCTGCAGAGAAAGCAGCCATGGAAAAATTACAAAGTCAGTTCAGTTAATATTTCCCAAGAAGACACCACAGGAGACAAAGCTAGAGTAGAGTGCCACATCCAAGTGACTGATACTAAAACTATTTTGATATTGGTTATGAAACAAACCAATCCCTAGTGTCTGGTTCAGGCAGACCCAAAGAACTCAGGTACTTATAAAAAACCCCAAAATGCCATTTGCTCATTTGTAATACTGTTGCCTTTCCTCTGCTGCAGAGAGCTTGGGTAGAGCTGAAGGTGGCTGTGTGTGTGACTTACATGCACTTCACTTTGTTTTTAAAATAGAACAGAAAACATAACTCATTGCAAAAAAACCACCAACCCAACAAAACAAAACAGAACAAAACAAAACAAAAGAAAACCCAACCCCAAAACACTCCACTCCTACACGAAAACTTGCTTGGATTGGAGTGAGTAGGACATGTTTCCTTCCTCCTCCCCAGTGGTAACACCTATGACCTGACCCAGGACTTGACCTGGAAGCTGAGAAAAGAAGAAAAAAGACAGGGCTTTCAGGGTTCACGACAGCATCTTAAGAAAGATGTATGCCTGTGCGTGGGCATCATGGAAGTACAGTGTCATTTATTCCCTGGGGACAAAGATGTGAAAGCACTGTTGATGTATATTTTCAACTAATACTTTCCTCTGACAGAGGACAGAAGAATTGTTTCCAGTGAATTCGGCAGCAATATTTTTATTGCCTTCAGTGAACTGGAGCTTTACTCCAAGGTTCTAAATATATCACAAGAGTTCACAGCCATATCAGCAATTCCTCCCCCATCATCCATATCCTTAAAAATACATATATGTCCCTTATTTCCTGCATCCTCTGAGTTATCTGGGTTTGTTGTTTGTCCTTTTTTAGTCCAAGCCAGCTGAGAGCCAGGCCCCAGAGCCTCGAAATCGAAACAACAGCAACACATTAAGCAGTCTGCTGTCTGCAGGGTATGTCTGACTAAGCTGGGAGTGATGTAGGAGCTGAAGAATCCACTGCCTCATGCAAGCAGGCACCATGGCTGGGCGAGCTCCCTGTGCTGCTACGTAATGTGTTCCCCTGCTCTCGCCCTGTGTACGCACACAGACACAGACTATCCTGCCCAAACTGAGCCAAAGCATTCATCTCAAATAATGCAAAAAGCCCCAAGAGAAACAAAGGCATTGTTCTGCATGTGTTTCTAAAAAAATTTTCCTCGCAAGCCCCTCCCAAAAAGATAGCTATCTTAGAGTTGGCTTTTTGCATCATGCACTCTTCTACGCACATCCCTTCTCCTGCATCTTTTTCCTAATAACAAGTAGGGAGAAGAGAGGGGAAGGAAAGAAAAAGGCCCTCTTTAAAGAAAAAAAATTAAATAAAATAAAAATCAAGGGCAGTATTACTCACCCTCACTCAGAGTCATGCTATAGGTAGAGGTTGGGAGGGAAGAACAGAAATCACTTTCTTTCCCACTTTTGGGCTTCCTAGGTCAGCCTTGCACAAAATGTTAGGCTTCACAGCTCAGAGGCAGGGGAGCTGTTCCTCCAAAC
Organism: Monarcha castaneiventris obscurior; assembly: GCA_026261815.1. NCBI lineage: Eukaryota > Metazoa > Chordata > Aves > Passeriformes > Monarchidae > Monarcha > Monarcha castaneiventris. The sequence goes on from JAMPIT010000541.1 coordinate 1,474,461, forward strand.
ATCCCAGAAGCTGCTTCCTCAGAGGGGCTGAGCTGGCCAGCAGAGCTGGGCCAAGACACAAGGAGACCATGAAGGGATGCAAGAGGTGTAAATCAGTCTCTACAAGGGCAGGACCTCTAAAAGGAAACGTCTCTCCTCACCAGCCACCTGCTAGCAGGGTGCAGCTCTTTTCCACCCCGTGTTTCTGGTCCCTGTCTGGAACAAACAATCAAGCCTTAAATAATGTTTAGCTGACTTGCCATTGAACTTGACCCAAATCAAACCTGCAAGAGTTCGAATAAAGTTCATCTAGAATTTTGCTTGCTTTTGGTAAATCACGATGCCAGATGGAGCCAAAGGTTGTGGCTCCATGAGAAGACTAATCTTACATTGCTCATATCAGGAGGAAGACACTATTGGAATCTCAAGATACAGCTCACTATTAACTACCTGAGCCCATTCTGCTGGTGAGAGGCTGCCTGGGCAGTCCAAATCACATTTGGCAATATCCAGACTGTTGTGTTCAAGTCTGAGCCAGAGAAAATCACATATAGCCCTAGTAAAACCATTTTCACCACAGAAGTTTCCCATCAGCAGAAAAGGCATGATGTAAATTGCAATAACTTCAAACTATTTTGAGATGTTACAAAACACAACATGGTTTTGCATGATCTTTCCCCATGTGAATCACAACCCATGCCTCGGAATCAAGCTCGTTTTTCTGAGAAATGAAAGCATTGGAAAATAGAAGAGAAGAGCTGATCAAAAGCTTGCCTGCTGTCAGGCAGGGGCGGACAGGGATGATTTTTGGTGCAGAACCATTGGTTGCTCTTGCCTCCAGTGCAGAGCGGATGCTTGCCCCTGCATTTTTCCGAAGCAGTTATCTGCCGTTCAGGCCTCTTAATCACAGCTGGTAAGGAGAGAAGGCAGCGTGGTGCTCAGGCGGTTTGTGGTGCAACTACCAGCAAGCTGATTACATGTATTTCCTTTTCAGAGGGACCTATCTCTTCCTGTGACAATACTCAGGGTTTGAGGGGTTTTTTTGAGAGCAGGAAAGCAATGTGCAATTCCAGCACTTCAGATGAAATGAAGGCCTATCACTTGGGAAGAGAAAGTGTCATCTTGACAGCTGAGTGTTAAGCCTTATCTTGAAAATGATTCAGAGGTAGAAAAATCGGATTCCCTGAAAACCCAGAGGATGAAATTTAGGACAGAGCTCTAACTGCGTGCCACTTTCCTATCGGTTCCCAAATGCCCCACAGGTATTCCAGCCACTGGCAATGGTACCTGTGAGAATCACAGGTCTGAGCTCACTCCCCAAACAGCCCCTGCCCAAGGGAATGCCTGGAATCAGACCAACTATTGTTTCCCTCACATTCAGCACCACTGCTGAAGCATGAAGGAAACTCCCACCCTCGTCCTCCCCTCCTCACCCTCCTTCCCCTCCCCCTCGCCCCACACACGGAGATGTGAGAAAGGAAGCAGATCAAATGAAAGCAGTGAGAAATGGGGTTCCTTCGTCCCGCTCTGCATTGCCATCTATCTCCTGTCACAGCAGCAGCTGAGAGCCAGCCGAGGGCTTCCTGCCTGAGAGCTGGTGGTCACCTGCCACAGCCTCTTCTCTCTGCAGGTTTTTCCACCTTTGAGCATCCAAGAGTTAGAGAAACAGAAGATGAATGTCCTAGTTCATCCGTAATCTTGTGAATACCAAGGGTGTTCCTTCAGGGTACAGCACATTTTCCAAAGGCATTTCTGGACTTAACCTTCCAAACCTCTGACCACAAATCAATCTGAAGATCAAGAGCTCTTTGGCAGCCACAATCACAGGGCAGGAAAAAAGGAGTAATATTTGCAGTCAATAGACATGAAATTCCCAAAGAGAGTTCCTGCTATCTTAGGGATAAATAACAACAAAAACAATACTGGTTTTTGGAAAGCACTGACCCAATCAGTATTTTGTTAGAATAACAGTTTTTGTGAAGCATCCATCACTTAATTGGAGTGTGTCACCACATGACAACCACACTTATGTTAGAACAATTCAAATAAAAGTGATTTAGAAGGAGAACCCTAATCTATGTTCTACAGAGTATCATGCAGACAGCTTTGAAAGATGGCATACATCAGTCATTTCCCAGAGCCTGGCTTTCCTGTAGGCTTCACAATTCCTTCACCAAGGGCTTTGTGGTAGAGGGATAAGGAAGAGAAGGCAGAAAGTTGTGTTAGATGAGCAAAAACTGGGAAAGTTGCTGTTTTTTAACAAAAAAGACAATGTCCCAACCAATGGGACATTTAGACAAGATAAAAGAAAAGAACTTTGTACCAGAAGGGTGGTCAGACACCATAGCAGGAGCCCAGAAGGGCTGGCAACTCTTCACCCTTGGAAAGGTTAAAAACTCCACAAGCCCCTAGGCATCTTGCTGTGACTGGACCTGCTCTGAGCAGGAGGTGGGCTAAGACAACCAGAGGTGTTTTCCCACAGCATTCTCTGTCCCTCTCACTTCTGTCACTGAAGGTTTTCATTAGCCCCTGTGCACTGACTGCACGTGAAATGCTGTTCTAGTTGCAAATAGTGAAGTAATGAATTAGTAATAAATGAATTAATGAATAATAACATGAACAATTAATAACTAATCTAGTTTATCATACAAAATAAATAATAATGTGCAATAAATTACTGGAGAATTTACAAATTGCTAGTTTGCTTTTAACTCTTGCACATAATCATACTACAGATGTGCTTACAACCCTGTTACTCAGGTTTTGCATGTTCCTAGAATCTACTGAGATACCTGTTCATAAAGTTCAACATGAATGCTTTAGTCATTTTTATCTTTGTAACAGAGAAAGGTTTGTTTGGGGCTTGTCAGGGTTTTTTTTCCACAGCATAACCCAAAATGAACCTCAGATCAAAGCCATTCTATTCCGTTCTGGATACTGTGCCCTTTGCTGCAGCGTCTCAGAGCCTTCCAGTGATATTTAACAGAATGTGATTAGCAACTGTCACGTGGTGTTTGTTTCCCATCATCTCCCCAGGGATAAACTCAGCCTAAGTGTTTCACTGGTAGGAGGTTTCGTTTGGTTTTGTTTTGAAATATGTGAGAATGATCTGGCAAAGGAATATTGCCAGGTCATTTTCATGAAGCACAAGATTGATCCTGAACGCTCTTCCAGGTTGCTGTTTCACAGGGAGATAAGGAGATAAGGTGCATGCTATTTAATATAAAATTTGAGGAAAAACTGCCGTGGTGAGGTTTCACTGGCAGCTCTCAAAGGAATCAAACCTATGATCCAAGGTGCCCAGAGGCATTGATACTGCAGTGTGCTGAGGATCTTTTCAGTGGTATTACTTATCCTCACCTCTCACTGGCCCAAGAGGTGTCAAGGCCAACTGCAGAGCAAATCAGGAACTCCTAGGATCTGACTGACAGGGAGAACAGGCTGGAGTCAACAGGTGGGCTCAGCTGGAAGATTTCCCCGGGAATAAAAGACCCCCCCCTCAAAAAAAGGTAATCCCCCAGAAAACATCATGAGCAAAACCTGCTAAATGCACTCACTTAGCCCATCAGCACCATCCCAAAACAATGAGCAGCTCTTGCTCTCTCTGGACCAGAGATGTGGTGAAAATAACTCGATGGCTTCTGCTCACGGTCAGCTCAAGTCAGCATGAGTTACGTGTGCTCATTAAATCAGAGAAGAATCTTGGCAGAACAAACGAAAACATCAATTCAGACATTTTCAGCACTACTTTAATGTATATTTTTCTCAATCCTGGCATATACCCCCTGTCGCCTCCTCACCATCCTCTCTGTGCAGCCCCAAGGGCCATTAATCCAGCTTTGAAGACAGCAATTTCTTTCACAACCCAAACAACTGCCTCAACATGTCTAAATAAGTAGTGCTTTTATTTGTTTTTAAAGAGAGAAATATTATATTCCACACTAGCTTAAATCTTTCATTCACATTATTTACATGAAATTTATCACATATAAACCCCCAAAACCCAGGACTACAAAAGACTGGGAGCTCTCCTTTTTTCACAGATGGGAAAACAGAAGCTGATGCTAAGGGATAGTCCCTCAATGTTAATGCAACAAGTCCTGACAGAAAATATCCAGGGCTTGCATACCTGAATGTCTCAGGTGCATCTGTACAGCATGACTGAAAGGAAAACTCTCCTGGCCCACTCAGTTCCTATAAAATTTAGGATAAATTCTGGTCACAGTAATCTGAAGAGTTACTCTGCTCCACCAAGGTAAATGTGACCCATGAAATCCGTGGTGCTTTTATAGGCTTGTGCAGAGCAACTGGGCTTTGAGACTCCAGCCTGGCACTGCAAGGCAATGAAGATAATTCAGTGTCAGGCCCAAGGTCTCCTGAACTGTGCCCAACTTCTCGAGTCATTGCCTAACACAAATCTGCGAAATAAAATTAACAGGCCTGGGTGAAGGTTTACATCTTTACATGAAAACCAGTTACAAATGCAGAAATTCCATTTTCAAGCTCATATTTAATCAAACTGTGCACTCTCCTGCAGCTTTTACAGCAAATATCACTGCTGAGAAACTCTGGGTGAGGAGAGCAAATGTACAACATTTTTTGCCTGATATTCTCATCTCAGATATACATCCTCCTCCCTTCACCTCATCCAAGTCCCAGACCGCTTGGAAACGATGGGAAAAGATCTTGATGTAGAAAAACTGACTCGCTGATGTACAGCTTGGGATGAGAACCAAATTATTCAAAGTACTGATAGTAGGATGAAAAACCTACTGTCACAATGCAAATATTAAAACCCTCATCCTGTCGTGATACAAAGATAAATTTAGAAGTACCTGAGGGACTCATGGGACTGTGAGTAGCTGGCCCAAGGAGCCTGTATTCATCATGAGGTGGCAAGAGCTTGAAACAAACTCAGATTTTCTTTTTTCAATCATATCAGGATTATTTTTAACAGACAAGCAAGAAACCAAGGTAATAATTTCACTCAGTATTTTGTGCTCCAAACTACAAACTTACCTCAGACTTGAGTAGATCTGGTTCCAAGAAATTTTTCTGACTTTTCAAACAAATACCTTTTATATAATATAATTTTTAATTTTTCTACTGTTTTCTGCATGGGTAACAATTTGTGTTTATACCCTAACAGGAATATTTGATGCTCTGTCAAAGCAAATCAATCTTCCCTCTCTCTTTAGATACTAATGATGCCATCAATAAAAGCCCTCATCAGAAACGAGTGTTCTGCACAAAATGTGATGCATAATGGTATGACCCCTCAGGATGCAGGGCACGTCATCTTGAATTTATTTAATCTCTGAGAGCCCTGTATAGAGCTAACTTTTGAGTCTTTGGAGTCTCAAGCAAAACAAGATCACAGTGCCCCACACAGAGTCAGAAACAGAAGAGCTTGCACCTGCAAGAGCCTCTTCTTCACACTGCTGTTGGATGGGGCTGCCTGTTCCTGTGTTTCCTCCCCACAGCCCTGGCCCTGAGGTGGCAGATCTCGGTTTGGGAGGTGAGCTGGGGATCAGCTACTTCCCTCTCTCCTTGTACTGCCAAAATCTGCAGAGCTGTGTTCTTCATGCTCCCAAGACTGAGAGAACGTGTTCCATACACGCCACTGGGTATCAGGGTTTGTATTTCATAAAACACTTAAATCCCACTAGACTCTGCATTTTTCAGTGCTGATCAGCGGGGAACAGAGGGGTTTGGATTTCTATGGATCCTTTCACACTTGGGGAACCCCGAAGTGCTTTAGCATGGATTGGTTCACATCCTGGCACGTGTAGTCACTGAGAAGTTAAACAGAATGGGCTGCAGAAATGCAGCAGTGGTCAGTGACTCTCTTTTGACCTGAACTCTTCTGAAGCCTTAGCAAAAGGTGTCCTGCACAGGTAAACGTCTAAGCAGAAATGTAGACAGAAAAAACATATCCATGAAAGCAAAGAGAAGAAATGTCGGTTTGGAGAAGAAACAAACCCTCCAAGCCTCAAGGATTTATTTGCTGGTTTGTTTAGGTGTTTTTTCTCCTTTTGGCCCAGAAAAAAATTTATTCTTTGGTTTCTTAGTTTTTCATGTGAAAGATGAAGCCATGCAGATTTCACAGCATTTTCTCTGAAAAATGTCAGGTAGTCAAAACCCCTGTTATCCACTGAAAACCAATTCTGACCACCCTTTGTGTGATACTGGGGAATTCAAAGGAAGGTTTGGGCTCCTGGTACATATTTGCATTCCAGATGAAGCAGCATGAAAATACAAAAGAGAATGAGTGGGAAGAATCACTTTTATGATAAGCCAAGAGGGAAGAGTATCTCTAAGTCATGCAGGGTCTCCCAAGTACAAGACTAGGTTGAAGGTACAGCCTCTGAAGGCCTCAAAGGCAGTAGCTGTGGGCAGACAGGGGAGTTAGGCTTGTGCATACTACTGAGGGAACCAAGAAATTCAGTACTCAAAGATTAAAGAGAGAGCACAGGCAGATAACAGTTTTCATTTCAAGAGACCTCTGTACAGAGAAGGGGGAAAAAAATCTGTATTTTAGGTGTATTGTTTATTATCATCCCTGAATTCACTTTTGCCACAGTCAGGAAAGGGAAAACAGGAGTACTTCATTGAGGAAGCACAGGAACCACTTGGAAATGGCAGAGCTATTGAACATTGAAGATACAGTGAGGGTATAACAGAGCATTCTTCTTGCAATTAATTTCTGATGAGAGACCAGTGTATGAAAAATAAATGTGGTATATATCCCCAAAAGAGAAGAACAGAATGACTCCTCAATGGCTTTTCAATTCCAAAGAGACCCAGCATAGTATTATGAGAAATTGTGCATTTAAGAGAGATTTCCCATCATTTCAGTATCTTAGTGGAAAACCGAGGTTCACAAGTGCAGTGAGCCTCTCTAACCTCCACCCAGCACAGCAGCAGGGCCGTGGATTAGACCACAGGCATTCTGACTCCCAGCCACTCCAGTGGGGATCAGCAATTTACAGACCAAACCTCTCCAGGCCGATGAGGCCTTTCTGCATCCTGGGCTCTGTTTAGCAGGACCTGGCTCCCAGAGCCCAGCTGGTGAGGGTTTAATTGCACAGGCATTTGCAAACGCTGCTATTACACAGTGAAACGTCGGGACAGCACCGAGGGAAATTCAGCTTAAGGAAAACTGGTGTCTCACAGGCTTCCACAGGCCATGTCCTGAATGGAGAGTTTAAGAACTGAACCAGTTCAGGGTCAAATGTTTCAGGTTGACCCCTGCAGCAATGCCCCTTTTGAACACTTTTCCTTCTGCCTGCTACAAAGGTTACAGAGCAGGAAATGCCCATTATTGTTTGACCTTGTGTCACGGAGACATTTTAAGGCCCAAATGTGAGGTTATTTTTAGTTGTGCTGTTATTTCGAAGCCAGGCTCGGGAGAACAAAATCAGCAAACTTCACAAAGAGAGACAATACAAAATGGCAACCAGCATTATCTTCCCTTTCAGCTTGACAGGAATATTTGTCTTGATACTGAGCGCTGGTGCTGTGCTTCCTCAAGGAATGTTGAATAACTTCCGCTCACGTTACACAAGCGCCTGCCCCTGTATCACTTTCCTGTGTGGCCACTTGGCTGCAATGCCTGCAAAGGCTTTGTAATCCCCAGTTCTATTATTGTTTCCTAAGGATGCATCCTGCCTGGAAAACAGCAAAGGAAGGGAAACAGTATCTAACATTACTTCCTAATTAAACTGTTTGCATCATTCAAAGCCCGTGATGAGTTCCTTCCTTTTCTCTCCTTCCCTTCTTGTTTACTAAAATCAGGAGATACAAAAAGACAGCAGGAGAGAGACACAGTAAACCAGATCCTAATCTCCAGCACAAAAGGTATTGGAGCTTTTCCAGGTTTCTACCAGCATCCTGAGGATCAAATTCTCTGAAAACTTGCTACTGTGACTGTGCAGAGGACAATGTTCTGTGCTGATGTGTAAGCTTTGCTAGAAAAAATTTAATTTCTGGGGTTACGTAACTGGAGATATGGGAAACCTATTTATAGGGGTTGGCACAGTTTGAAACAAGGCTCATCTTTGGATCCAACCTTTACCTATATTATCATATAGATATGATTTTCTCCAAAAACATTTGTTTGTGTTCCTGTCTGGTGTTTACAGAGATGGGAATGAGCTTACACCCAGATGTGAATTCAGAACTGAGCTTCCCCAGGGTTTGGGTATGTTTGATCCGGTGTCTAGATTTGGGCCCACCCCCAATAAATAGGTCACAGTCTTGATGAGGAACCATCCCTCTTTGCTTTATAATCCGTGCCTCTGAGAATATGGGATTTCATGTCTGCCAAAAACTCAAACAGCATTAACTCTTGAACTCTGAGTGGTCAGCCCTAAATGTAAAGACTACCAGTCCCCAAATCAAAAATAGCAGTACTGAGAGGAAGAGGCATGAGACAAAACTCTGAGGCTGCAGAGCAGGGAAAAGCCTGGGGCTCCTGGCTTTGAATCCTGAGCTCTGACTGCTGGACTAGGCAACCTCTCCAAAAACAAACTAATGCAAAACCAAACCTCTCCAGAAACTCCAGATATGTATCCTTGAGAGTCAAAAGAGAAGTAAATTGGGTGTATCAACAATGCACAGAGGCACTTCTCCAAAAACTCAAGCCTTTGCCCTAGACTACTACCAGACATTAGAGCTTGCTTACGAGTTATGTTGATACATAACTGATTTATCAATTATTCCAGATAAATAGCAAAATAACCTTGTGAGCTACAGGGTAGGAAGATTGTCTCCACGTGCCATAGTGCCCCAAGAGGAACTCCATTAACAATGTACCACGTGAAACAGTGAAACTCTCTGTGCAGCCAGCTCAGGTACCAGCAGCTGCCCAGATGTTGCACCGGAGTTAACATTCCTCCCTGCAAGGATGAGGTCACTAATGCAGGCAGCATTTCAAAGCAGGAATGTGCTGCTGCAGGTTCCCACAGATCAGCAAATGATGCAGGTCACTGACAACCACACTGGCAACCGTGGTAAACGCAGGTAAACGAGGTGAGTCAGAGGGACGTGTTCAAACCCTGCCAGGCACCTTGGAGGGCTTCCAGCCTCTCCTAATCCAGCTGTTGAGTGACCTCTCTAGGGGCCTCCATCTGCCTTCAGCCAGAATAGTCCTCCTGAGCTGCTCCTGATTCACATTCACCCAGCTGGGTGCAGAATCAGATGTTCATCCCTGCAAGCATCATTAATAACCCACAGCCAAGTGGTGATAGCCTGAAGAATGAAAAAAAATACTGAGGCGTCTCTCTGGAGAGAGAGAGAGGCAAGAGGCCACAGTCAGCTTCTGCTCTGTTTGTCCCTGAGTGTGAAATAGTACAACCTTACTCCTACAGCTATAGCCAGATTTGCAGCTGCACCTTTTCCTTCTCTCTGGTGTACCTGCTGACTTGGAGTTCTTCACAACGATAAAACCAAGATCTGCTTTGGACAAACTTTCTGTTCTGTGAAGCACCAATAGCTCATCCATGTGCATTTACACAAAAAACCACTGCTGACTGAGAAAATTGATCACCTTTTCATCAGGGCCAAAAGCCACATGCTGTGCAGTTGCTGCTTTTATTAAGCTATGCCTCAGACACCTATTGATGTGTAGGTTGGGACAGAACGTGGAATTTCTGTACCCTCAGCGTATGGAAGTTGTGATTTGTGGGTAGAAGCCTTCTGGGAAGAAATGTGCTATTATGGGAAATTATAAACTAAAATCTAATGGGCTGTATTGCAAAGATGTACAACCATGATTCTCATAAGGTTCACAACGGCATGGAAAAATATATGTCTGCTTTTCCATATTCCAAGGATTCCCTGACAACTTGGGAGTTTACAGCTGTTGTTTGCATTTTAAAAGAAGGTCAAGTTTCTCTGCTGCAATACATGCAAGTGAAAGACAAACATTGGCATTGTCCCTGCATTCACCCATCTGGGCATTTCAAAGGATCACCTATAAAATATTTCTTCTGCTCCACTGAATGTTGTTGAAAAAACACACGCAGAGGTTATGTCCATAAAGGAAGCTAAAATGAATGTAAAAGAAAGAAATCAGATATGTAAAGAAATCATTCAGTGTCCTAATGGAAAGGCAGAGTTGAACAAATAGAAATGGATATCTACAAACTCTCTCCCATCATGAAAAAATATATGATTATTTTTATTCTGTTTACTATATTTAATTGCAGTAACTTTTCACAGACTTGGCCAAAAGCTGGTGATGTGGGAGATTTGTGTCATTCAGGTGCAATGTACCAACAAGACATAAAACAAAGATCCTGATAATCACCAAAGGTCCAGAGATATTTTTGGTAAAGAAATCCTCATTGAGAGCTAAATAAAATTCACCTAATTACATTCTACATTTCGTCACGCATATCTTGAGCATCACATGCAAGCAAGGCTGCTACAGCTCTACAGAAACAAATGCATTTCAGTTATAGATCGCTTCCTCGTCAGATCATTGCTGAAAAATATTATCTTTGAAATATCTGAGTGTCTGCATGGTTCCCAAAGGTTAAAAGGCTGTGGCCTATTTCTCTGCTCAAAGAATAGCACCACGGCAATAATCAATTATCATCAAATTAGGGCAAGATCAGAAAATGGATACAATGAAAACAATGGGGGAAAATAAATACTCTGTGCAATGCCACTGAAAAATCTGCAAAGGGATATCCAGAAAGCTGCCTTAAGTAGTCTCTTCTCACAGACCCTCTCAGCAGACACCTCCTCACAACTCGGGTGGGCACCTCCACACTGCCAGTCAGTGGCTACAGGCAGGAACTGAGTCTGCACAGAGGCACGGAACGACTTCCAGTATCTGTGTGGAAATACTCACCCCGTGGCTTTACAGGCAGCTTCACACAGGAGTGGAGGAGCTGCCTTCATCTGCCATCTGGAAGTGGTTTCTGTCCCACCAGTGGTATGCATATCAGTTTGGAAAGCCCTGCTTTAGACCAGGAGCCTTGCTAAGGGCTCCTCCGGCTGCCACCCAGCTGCTGGGGAGACTCCTCAGCCTGCTTTGCACCCAGAGATGATGAGGACCCTCCGGAGCAGCTGTACAGCTGTCTGAGAAACCTCACATCTCATGGGCAGCAATTTAAACCTGCCTTAAACTCCGCCGGCTTGAGGGCTGATCTGGCTGATTTATATCTCGGTAAGAGAAAAGACAAACAGATTTTCCCAGCCTTTCTGAGTCTCTTCTCATCTCGCCAAGGCAAGGAAAATAATTTCCTCCGAGGCATGCTGGAGAAGAAATCCATTAGCAGTTACAAAGCAGGCCTGAATGTTATTGTTACTTCCAAATAGCTGTAACAGCCTTTGATTCCACTATTACTTTGAGACAGAAACATGGGATTTTATGTGCACACAACTAGAGTGTCTCTTAATTGCTGCCTCCTTACCGCAATTGCATTGCATTAAATTTAAAACTAATAAAACAAACGTTTTGTTTCTTTTTTAATAACAATCACAGAGCAGTCCCCTTTATATCAGTGTCTCTGTAGTGGATCCATTTGTTGCCTGCTCACAAATACAACATCGAGCGAGTATTAGGCCTAAGATTTGTGGCAAATTTATTCCTTTTGACATTACCTTGAGAGTAACTAGGGTGGGTAAAAATACTTGAAGTATTTAAAGTGAAGGGAGAGCTACGGGAAACAGGCGATTGATGCAGGAAATGCACATCCAGGAGCCACAGGCACAGCAGGAGTGTTGCCATGACTGCATGACCTGGGTGCACCGTGACACACCAGGCTCAAGGCAAGGTGTCCCCAGCCACCCAGGGGCTGACCTGCAGTGGTCCTTTGGACAAATATTTGTTTGCAAGCAGGTATTTTTGAAGGAAAAATACATTAAAAACAAGTACTTTTCCTTGCATCCAATTTTTATTGAGTATTTCCTCTCATTTGGGATTTAGGATTTTTTTTGCCCCATTTCACATGTAAGTATTTCTACCCATTTTAGAGGAGGGCAAAAAAAAGGACTGGATTAAGGGAGAGCTTTAGGGCTTCCCAAAGCAGACAAAGTTAAAATAAAATAAAATTAAATTTAAAAATAAAATAAAATAAAACAAAATAATATAAAATAAAATAATAGACTAAAAATAAAAACTAAATAAAACTAAATAAAACTAAATAAAACTAAATAAAACTAAAAAATAAAATAAAATAAAATAAAATAAAATAAAATAAAATAAAATAAAATAAAATAAAATAAAATAAAATAAAATAAAATAAAATAAAAGTAACTAACGAACTTGCATTTGAAGACTGATGCAATAAAGAATCACATGCACAGAGAAGGAGGAGAGAAGAATTCTTGCCAACCAGACAAAAAGGCCTCAGTCATATGCTACCATCTCTCTTGCTGGCCAGGGAAAACATACACACACATACACGAAGCTGTCTACATGTACATGAAGCAAAAGGAAGGAGAACTAAATGAATCAAGGTTCATTAATCATGGACCTGCAGCTATAAAGATCTTACAGAACAAGAAGGGATACAGCTTGGGTTATATTAAAATGAGCTGGAGCTCTGCATGGGTCACAGAAGCTTTAGAAAGATTTTTTTTTTTAATCTATATATTTAGCAAAGTGTCAGGAAAGAAAGCACGTGGCTTGTGAACAGAAATGCAGCGCTCATGACTGTAAATATAAACACTATTTTTGAACATCTGCAACTATTTTTAGACAATGCCTGTTTGTTTACATGGCCTTCTCCAGCAGGTGAAGAAATGAAGAGGGTATTTTTAGTGTCAGCAGGTTTTAAACTTGAGTTCTTTGGGACTTAGGTGATTATGACTAACCTGTTTAGCTACTGGGGTTTTTTATGATGTGCATATGAGGGTGGCACACTCAATTTTTAAACAAATTCAGATTAGCTACAACAAGCATATTTTTAATGTCCTATTATTTTGCAACTATTTGTGATGCATATCATCCCAGCTTCCAGCTCAAGTGTAAAAATCTTGGTTGCCCGTATTCAAAACCATGAAAAGTTATGTTTCACAGGAGAAAAGTCATGCAGGTGTTTTACATGAAGGTTAATGTTAATAATAATAATAATAATAATAACAACAATAATGATAATAATAAATAATCAAGAAACATTTTAAAAGGATTTTCATCCTGAAGATTTAGAGAATCCAGAAGATTTAGGGAACCCTGGATTTTCTGCTCCTTTATCTCCCCCTTTGCAGTCTTCAGCAGGTCACTTTAATGTTCATTGCCATTCATCTGCCTCAGAGAGATGTGCAGAGACTGCCTGTTTTAGGGGTTTTAACTTAATGCTAAGAAGAGTGACAGTGACAGTGCAAGTGAAATGGTAAGAAAAGCAAAATAATTGCTAACATTAAGAGTTTGGTGTGCCAAAACATCACCTTTTCAAGTCAACTTGAATTATATTTCATCCACAGAGGGATAACTTTGTGTATTCTCTATCTACATTTCCCTAAAAGTTAATGGTGAGTGAACTGGCATGACTGAAGTATTAACAACCCAAGAAAAGTCCACCAAACCCAGCAGAAAAGCAAAGGCATTTGTTTTGGGGGATTTTTAAGCCTATGGAAGTTTGGAATTTCTCATTGTCTCCTGTTCTGGGTTCCCTCTAGAAGGAGCAGTGCCAAGACACTCTGAGAAAGGCTATTCTTGTTCCATTCGCAGCCCAGCGAGAAGCAGGAAGCTCCATAAATCTCACAAGAAAGTCTGTTTTGCCAGCAGGGCTGATTCTGAAGTTAACCCAAGTTGTGTCATAGCCTTCAACAAGGATCCAGCCAGGCTGAATCATCGCATTTATAGAAATCAAAGAGCTCCAGAAGGGTTTGGACAGAGATCAGGAAAGTATCTAAGCACTAAGTATCTAAGTAGGTCCCAAAATCAGATTCCCCAAGCAGTTGCACAACAGGGGCAAGGGAAGCCCCAGCAACACTGAAATCCAGCTCCTGATCGGGCTCAAGGAAGGTGTCAGAGGAAAAGCACCAGGGATTACAGAGAGAAATGACACAAGCTCAATACAGGTCTGAGCCCCATTTTCTGGAAGATTTATTTAGGATAGATTTTTGAATAGTTTTCTTCTTTGCTGGATTAAAAAAAAAAAGTAATCTATCCTCCTGCAGAGATCAATTATGCCATATCCAAGATTGCCTAGCTGCATTTGCAGAGTTATACACATTGTTCCCCACTCCATAGCTTGTTCCCCATGTGTTGGCCCACCAGGGACTGAATTAAAGAGCAGTCAGTGGTGATAGAAAGTTTCGTTTCCAGAAATGTATGCTCCTTTTGGACAAGCCAGCCTGCTTCTTGTGGCTCTGTTCTTATTACACATATCAACTGTGGTCTATTTGACATGCTATGTGAGTGCATGTGCTTGGAAGCATATTCCCAGTCAATGCAATGAAAATTTCCAGTATGTTAACGCAGGAGGAACAACTCAAGTATCATTTACACACTTTTGGATTCGGATTAAATATAAATGAAAGAAAATCAATGCAGAAAATCAATGCAGCTTTTGGCTGGAAATGAACATGAGGTCACACTGGCAGGGCCTCGGGGTAGAAATAAGCAGCAAATTGTTTCTCTGCCCTTGAAAACATCATCAAAACCCCATTAAGGAAAAACTCCAGTAATCTCTTGAAGATGCATTTTTTCCCAGAAAGAGAAAATTACCACCTCTGTCACATCTACCTCCAAACAAAGGCAGAAAACAAGAAAAATAACCATACAGGAAGCGATTCCAAGGTTGGGTGTTATCCTGAACTGTAAGAGATTCCGGTTCAAGTAGCTACTTCCTGACCCTCCCTCCCTCCCTCTCTGAAATATAAAGCCCAGCAGTATTCCGGAAAGAGACTTATTTACCTACAAAAGTCTAAGGTTGCAAAATTTCTCCTGGATAAAACATTAGTGTTGCAACATTCCCACAACTCCACCAAAGACTGCTGGGTTTGCTGCCATCACATCCCAGGATTCCTGGTTAGCTCTGGGTGTACATAATCCAGACCCTCCTAAACCGCCAAGAGGTGCAACAATGAAACACACCAGATCCTAAAGAATCCCCCACATTCCCTGTGACAAGTTCTCAGGGAAAGCTGAGCACCCTGCACAGGCCCTGTCTATATTGATAAATGATAAGGACCAGAGCACGAGCCTGGGCAGTGCTGCCCACACCATTGTTAACCTGCCCACAAACATAGGTTTGGCTCTTGCCAACTTCTCCTCTCTCTGATTTGTTTCAGCACGATCTGAGAGATAGCAAAGGTCAATTGTTTCCACCAAGCCAAGGTGTCTTGGCTTTTTGGGAGAGGAGGAGGTTGAGCTCAGCCACACACCTGAGTCATGCCATGCTCTTTGATCTCCAGGCCAAAGAACCATCCCTGGCTCTGTGTGTTCTGCTACAGACACAATCCTACAGTTTGAGTTGAGAAGAAAACTGCCTGCTTAACTATCTCTCCATAAATCACTCAGGACTTCTCCAGAACCTGTTGGTGGGATTTCTGGGGTGATCTGGAAGATCCCAGTTTAAAAAACACTGAAAGTAGCCCATTTCTCCTGTGTAAAAAAAATGAATCACCGAGAGTTCTTCCATAAATCTAATTCAGGCAGTGAGAGAAGGGGATATTTCCACAACTGTGACCTTCAGTTTTGGATGCAGAAGCAATACATTGTCCTTCCCATAACTAAGACTCCAAAGGACTTGTAAACACTGGAGCCAGAGAACACCTCTGTGACATGATTTGGCCCATGCCATTATTCCCTTTCTACAGGGAGGAAAATTGGGTCACAACTTTGGTGAAATACTCTTCCAAGGCTTTTTCAGCACGTAAGTGGCGCTGCTGAAAACAGGATGCATGAGTCACAAATCCTAGACTCCCGTTTAACTGTGCGGGGAAAGGAGAGCATTATTTGGATTTTGGGTGACAGTAGGTTGCAGCCACAGAACAGCACGTGCTTCCTGGAGTTATCTGAGCTAGGGGTGGCTCGGAATGGCACCGTGGATCCAGGCTGGAGAGCTGGCCCTGCTCTGCTGCAGCTGCAGCAGCACACCTGGGCCATAAACTCTACCTCTCAACACCAGGCAGCAGGAGGCTGAGAAGTCAGATCCTTCAGCACACAAGGTCACCAGGCCAAAGCCTTTTTATGGATTTAGCCCTCAAAACAGGATTTAATAGCACGCAGTAAATAAGGCCTTGGGCCACACATGGAACAATGAAGATGAAACGAACTACTGAATAGCTGCTCATTAAGAGGCCTCTGAACATCCTGTGCGCAGAGGTAAGAGGGGGCTGCGGAAAAAATAGTATGTGATCAGATAATTAAAAAATGAATCATAATGAATTACACAGGCAGCTTTAATTAGGGCATTTCCTAACTTTTCCATGCTTTTCTTTGCGACATCAAAGTGTCCTTCCAATGCCATTTTTTGTGTGCACAGTGTAGAGCTCTGATCAGTCATGCTCTAAAGGCCACAGCAATATTTGTGTTGCAAAGCCACATTAGGTTTCCCTCACAGGTATTTTTTTTCCTCCAGGTTTCTTGGATCTGCTCTCATCCACCCAGCTTTGCATGGAGGAGACCCTGCAACCTTTACAAAGGACTGCTTCAATAATTCAAGAGCAAGAACAGATTCAAGCCCTGTGTCTTTAAGAAGTGTCAGAAGGAAAAGACAGAGCAGCAGAAATACTCGTTGTACAACTCAGCTCTTCCAGCTACATCAGCTCATAACCATACCGGATTCCAGGGCATCCGTGGGAAAGTATTTATTTTACCTGTAGGTATAATTGTAAGCAATAAAAACAGCTCAAACCTTGCCAGAAAGGGTGTGAATTTCTAAAAAGAAGGAAAAACTCTGAATTCCAATACCTGAGCAAACAAGTTAGTATAACAAAAAAAAAAAGTAAATTAAACAGTGTTGCCAAAACAATGAGCTTATGATTTGCCAGCAGCTGGATTGCACTTTCACTTATAAATGCTGCAAAAAAGGCTCTGACTTCTGAGCACATTTTCTTTCGAATCAAATCATTTTGTTTGTGAGTGCAAAGGATGTGTAGAGAAGGAAAAAATAATATTAGCAGAAGCTTTGAAAACCAAAATAACCCCCCATATCTTTCCCCTTGGAAGACTTTTCGCCAGTTTGGCAATAAAGAAAAAGCATGTCTTGCCAGCTTAAAAAATATTGGCTCCATGGAACCGGAGAAGAGGCAGGAAAAGAGAAGGGATCTCCCCAAAAAGCACACGCACAGAGTAAAAAACATGAAATACCATGTTTTAGTCTGCCTTGCCAACTAAAAGCTCCATGGTTTGTTGTCAAACAGGGGATACAAAGGTTGGAAGGGCTGCTTGTCTCACAGCCAGCTCGTGACAATGCAGTTTGATTGCAATCTCACCGTGTCATGCCCAGGTTGTCCCGTCACGTAAAACTTCACCGGTGTGTCACAACATGAATGAGGAATTTGACTTGCCTGGCCCATCGCTCAAATTTGCATGGACACACTTTTTGAACAAAATCTCCACAGACAAAGGTTTCCATTGGCAAGCTCTTGCGTTTCCTTGTGTGCCACAAAACTCTCCTTGCCTTCCTGACAAGTCTCATTTCCAGCCCTGAGTGAAACCAGAACTTTCATGAAAAGCAAACTAGGTGGGAGAACAAAGTTAATCAACTTCAGAAGCCCTTTCCAGAAGCCTGCTTTATAGGATGGCTTAAGACAGGAGTTATTTCAACTAAGCTTTTTCGCCTAAGCCCCAGCATCATGTCTTGAGAGGGAATTGGAACACCTAAAAATGTCACTAATTTTCACCTGCCAAATCTTTGGCCTTCAAGGTGATGACGACACCTTCTCTATCAGGTCTTTACACCTCTGTATTCACCTCCACCTTCCTTTGGCTGCTCAGCCCTGCTGAGTTTTTCACACGGAGCTGACTTCTCCTTTTTGGTCTCTGATAATCTGCTAAATCTCTTCTACTCCTTATCACAATCCAGTTTGCAGCTATTTTGCAGGTCTGCCTGGAGGGCTTTTTAGACAATATTGGAAATCCTAGAGATGCTGCACCTCTCCTACAGAGTCCCTGCATTGTTGTACGTGCACCTGCTTCTTTCTGCTGTGCACCTAGACAAATGCAATGTTTCTCTTTTATGCTGGTCAGCCCCTTGTACATGAAGGCAGAAAATTGTGCTGTTTTAGCCCAGAAGGTCTGGCAATGGTGGAACTCACAATGGCAGCAACAGTAATGTCTGGCCAAAATGCTCCTTTCGCTAGATTTGGCAGAGTTGGCCATATTTGAAAGGTATCATGCAGCAGCCTCTGTGTAAAATTCATCATATAAGGAAAAAAACCAACCAGCTGAACTTTAAAAATGAGATGCATTTGTACTTGGCAACACTGGTTTTCTGATTGTTTTCTAATGGCAAAGACTAAACAAGATGGCTGTGGCAAAGCAAAGGAGACAACTGAAAATGAAGGCCAAAACAAAAAACCTATAGACAACTCCACAATAAAGACAATTTCCATGCAAACTGCAACTGTTGAATTTCAGGCCTTTCAGCTGTCTGTCTGCTTAAAAGCTTTTTATTCAGCAAACAATTTACTTTGTAACAAACCTAGGCCTGGAAAATTTCTGCCCAAAACATGCTTCTTTCACAGAATCAGAAATTAGCTGATGACTTAATAGCAACACTTAATACTAAGCATTATAATAAGGAAGTATTTTATGTACTTGCCTTGCATTCTATCAAGACAAAGATGAGAGACTTGTGCTGTTCTTGTACCACTCATATCATGGATCAAAAGTTTGCCAGTAAGGGTCCCAATGGTGGTGTTCTCTGGTTTTTGTGGAAGGCTAAAACATCCCAGAAAAACCAATAACCAAAACTGTTGGTTAGTATTTATGATAAAATAACTAAATGAATTTCAGCTTGGAAACTGAGGCTTGTACATTCGGAGAAAGATAGTTTAAGAGATATGTTTGGGGATGAGTAGCAGAGCAATGCATGGATAATAGCCAATACAGCAAGTCCACAGTTCTTTACAGCATATTTGGGAGCTTACTGCCACAGAAATAACAGATGGAAACAAAGGAAGATGCAGTCATTTCCATAATAATACTTGGAGGGTGGAAAATAGACTGAAGCCCTCTGAATTTTTGTTTCAAAAGTCTTGTTCCAATCACACTGAAATCCACTGCATTAATTCTCCAGGTACCACAAGGAAGATGATCTGAATGATCTCTGAACTGAACTTGGGACCTGAAAGAGTGACCAAGTAAGACAAAAACCCCAAACCATCGACATCTCGGATACCAAGTGTTAAAAATATCTTGGCAGGACCTTATCTACAGCAGATATAGGAGCTACAGAAAGGACATCTGGCCCAGCATCCTGTCTTCAACAATGGCCATAAGCAAGCCCTGTGTCTAAGTTAAGAACAGGGGCAAACGTATAGGACACTTTCTTTGAGCACTTTCCCAGTCTGGAATTATTTTAAGCTCAAATGTTTCCTGAGGTTGGTGTGGCCACTTAGGAACCTCCAACAGAGCTGTCCCTTCCAGGTATTTGCCTTGTCTCCCCTTAGAGCCACGCAGGCACATTTTGCATCCAAAGCATCTGCTGGCAGGAAGCCCACTTCTAGAAGTTACTTTTCTTTGTTTTGAACTGATTCCTGCCCAGATCATTTGACAGCCCTTATTTCTCACACTCAAAGAGATGGCAACCGGTATCCACCTGACCACACCACCAGTGGTTTGTAGGCTTCCATCAGATCCCACCTTGCTCACTTATTTTCTGAACTGAAGCATCCCAGGAGATCCAGTCACTCCTTGCTCAGACCTTTGGTCATTCTTTCTGCCCTTTCCAGGGCCTTTTGGAGTTCTGGGGTTTGTTTCTCTTGCAGCAGAGGGGCCAGCACTGCACATGGGTGGAGTATGGGCTTGCAGAATGACACGGTGGCAGCTCTCCAACACTCCAGGGCCACAGCCCACGCAGTTTGGGACAACAAATGAGGAGAAACCTCTGGAAACCTCAGGAAAAAGGGAACAGTACAATTCTTATGATAATTGTGGCTACAGAAGTATCTATTCATACTGCAAGGATCTGAACATCAGCTGAGCAAGAGCCTGAATATTTACCCACAATATTACAAAATACCTTTTGAAACTTGCTGAGCAAAACCAGATATATTCAAAAGTATCATCTACCCATAGGTAACACTTTATTCAGCCCATAGAAGCTTCCATTTCTCTATAAATATTTTGCAGTGGTGGCACTTACACTTTTCTGTTACTTAAAACCTTTCAGAAGCTCACTGGATTGCCAATATGCGCACAGTTTTACCTGTCATGGTCATCCCTAAAAGGTTCTCTGGGATTCAGGTCAGGTTTTGTGCTTGTGCCTACTCTTACACACAAAACCACCTAAAATTTGAAATTTTCCTTGACATTTCCCACCCCCTGACTACAATTTCGCTTTCTGCTTGGCACTTTCTCACTTGAGGTGTTGTGGTCTGATGGACTCACCAACAGCAAGCACAAAGAACTCTGTAACAATTAAGTTTGTGAAAGGCTTTTAATGCACTTGAAAGCGTCCCCCTGAAGAGCCCATATTCCTATGAGCTTTCTGCAGAATGGTTGCCTGCAATTATTTTTCTCATCTTTAAGTGCATTTATGTAAAGGCTGCAGCAACAATTGGCACATATGAGCAGCAGATTGTCTGTGTTTTTCATTAGTGTGGCAGCAACATATCCTTTGTTTTTCAATCCTGGGCTGAACGAAACATCTTCCACAGAGACAAATCTCCACGATGATTAATCATGAAGCATTCCATATGGATACTGATATCCCACATGCTTTAAATGAGGCTGGGTGGGAAATCTTCTGCTTCACTTACCTCTCAACCCAGCAAACTGCTGAAAGGTACCCACAGGTCCATTCTCCTGTGATTTTTCACATCACTGCAGATTTGGCTGAGACCAGGTTTACTGTAGAAGCCTTTGCTGTTATAGTACTGATCATTTAGTGGTGTCATTTTTTAGTTTAGTTTTTCCATAAGGACAAAAATAGGGTTATGCTCACACAAAACTATATTTGCCAAAGTGGCTCATTTCACCGACAGACCTGCTGTAAAGCCACACCACTCAAAAGTGTTTTCCAACAGCATAAAATTCACTCTCACTCTGAGGATTTAGCATGGGACAGAAGGCTTTGGCTGTGCTGCCTGCAGACCCATTTGGCATTCCATGGAGTACTGCAGTGTGGAACCTTCCTGGGATGCAACTGAACCACACTTGGGTTCATATTTCTAATACATTAATATATTTATATATTAATAGTTTCCCCACATACTGCAGAGCAGTAATCTAAAGCACAGTCAAACTGTTCCATAATGCAAAATATTGAGCACAATACACTAGCCAAAATCAGCTCTAAAATAAATAGCCACAACTTAATTGACGTAATAGAGGTCTATTTGCTTATACTGTTACTAGCTTGGCACTCTTCACTTATTTGACTTCAACTCAGAAAGTGCATTAAGAGTCTAATGTCCATTTTCCAAGTGGAAATAGAAGCAACTTCTTCCTATCTACACAAATAAATTAAAACACCAGAAGCACAGCGCAGTATTCTTTGCTTTATGACTGTACTTCAGTCTGAAGTACAGGTTCAGTTTTGACTTAATTTTTCCTTCTCCCAGACATATTTACTGTCCCACTTCCTCAAGGTCCATTATTGATGACAGACTGCTTAATCAGTCAGTGGCTCTCACAACATTTCTTTCATCTTCTGACCCACAGTGGTTTCAATGTGGTTCTATAAATGGGTCTCTGCCCTCACGGCATACGATAAAATCCCCAGGATTCTGAGCTTCAGCAGGCAGAGAAGACAAGCTACATCCTTAAATACTTTGTACCCCTTCCTGAAGCCTCCTGGAACAAAGCTGGCTCCTGGGATGGCTTCTTTTGCTGTTGTTTTCTGCCGTTCAGGTAGAGGTTCAAGGAACCAAGGTCCAGCAATTGGATGTCCAGATGCAAATTTTGGTGAAAATGAATCCACATCTTGATGTCCCTCCAGAGTCAGGGATAATTAGCTCATAGCATTACAATGTTGGCCCTTGCTAGGACATTTCGGTCATGATCCTCTTAATCCAATCAGCTTCTGATACACCAGTACTTCCAAGGTGCCAAAATCACTAACAAACAAAAAACCCTGAACCATAATCTTTTCCTTTCCCTGTAAGATTCCTGTCGCAGCACGCTCTCCATCCAAAGAGCCCAAAGGGCTTGGTAGGAAGATAGACAGATAAGATTGTTTCAACAAGGAACTTTGAAGGACCAACCCTTGCAGTGATTCCTCTCTGAAGAAAAAGGCTCCTACCAGCCCAAAACAGCTTGAATGGAGGTTTATGTAAAATGAAACCCATATTTGTGCTGTATATTCAGCTTTCATTTACAAATAAATATATAGCAGGTATAAAACTGCCAGCTTAAATCCTTGGCATTGATGAAGACATTTGATTTGCTCTTTACTAGCATTTAGAAATGTTGGGGTTTTTTCTAGTTATTTTTTTAAAAAGATAATCACCTTCCTACCTAGTTTGTGGGCTAGGTTTTAAGCTACGTGAGTATAATTCAAGAAACACCCTACTGGACTGAAATATGTTAAACGAGAGGATGAGAAAAGCAGCAACACGCATTAATATGTTATTCAGAGGCCTCACAGAGCTCCTGACGTAAAGGATCAGTCAAATCTCCACCAAGTCAGGCCTCCGGAGAGCCAAGTGGCCCGCGTTTCTTTATACAGTTTTCCCCACGCCATCCCAATTATTAGTCTTGAGCTAATGGTGCTTTACTATGAATAAATATGCAAAGTGGAACCGATTGAATGACATCCAAAAACCCAAGACACAAAGCTCCTCTGCTGTGTGCCAGTACCTCGCAGCTGCTGAGGCATGAGCTAGAAGACAGCTATATTTGCCTGGTTCACTACAAGGCTCTGGTGTGGGCTCCATTATAAGCCAATATAAGATTAAAGAAAAGGAAAATCAAACCTTCCCATAAATCCATCTGAAAGCAAACTCAGCAATGCTGCAGAGACAGTGATTTACACTAGCATTCAATTTTAGGGACTAAAACATCCCATCTGAGCAACAAACAAAAAATTAACCTATTGTTAACAATTTTCTCGTTCATGATTTAAAACAGAAGCATTCACATAACTCGAAAGCGTATCAAACGTGCTATTTTTTTAATCACTGTGAACAGCAAAAACAGGACTTTTAACCATGCTGAAACCACAGCAGGGGCTTTACCACTGCTCATTGAAAACAACAATCTGACCCACACAGTAAAATTTTAACGTATCTGTGATTTGTATTGCATTTAACTGGAGCTCTGAAAAATGATACCAGTAAACAGCATTAAAATCTTCTGTATTACATGGAAGTCTGCCTGGATCAGTGGCTTTATTTTAGATTTATCACTCTCCTTTGGTCCACTCTTGAACTCTCCTCTCTTCCTGGCCCCACGGTGTGTTCCAGCAATTTCTCTGGAGCTGTGCAAAGGTAGCAGCTTCTGGCAGACAAAGGTCCATCTAAGACATGAATCAAAATCACCACCAAGCATTTCAAAGTGAATGCTACTTTCATCTGAAGAGGAAACCATGCCTTTTAATCTTAATTATTTTGCCATGGTTCTTCCCTCTGTTTAAAGGCTAACAGGAAAAGTAAGAAGTCTTATAAATTATTAAGCAAACAGAATTTCTGAATCACTGCATTCCTTGAGATACCAGAAGAGTCTCAAGAAAGGCGACCTTCTCATTTGTGGACTTTCTGGAGTGTGGCTGGAAAGCATCGGGCAATTTTGCCAGGGGAGTTAACATCTAGAAATTTAATGAGCATTGAAGGGAAATTCCTGGCACGGTGATCAATTAGATTCTCAACTGCAGTTGGCATTGGATGGTCTGGCACTCAATTCTTTTGCCAGGATATCGACAAAAAATTGTCAGCTATGGTGTTCCTGGTGCCCCCTTTGCCACGCCCATCCTCACCCGCACATATTCTGAAAGCATGAGCTACAAAACCAGTCAGGTCTATGAAGGGTAAAGTGGTGAAAGACACTCCCAGACCACAAGAGTGACCCTTCATCCTGATGTCCTATATAAGCAAAATTGTGGAGCTTAAACCACTTAATTTTGAAGCATGAAGAATTGTTTTTCCCTAGGAAAGCATTATCAGGCCTCATGTTAGTAGTAATCATGTTATTATTTACTAATGCTACTGATTAGCCAACTGAAGGCAGCTTTGTATGTCTGCACCAACCAAAAATTCAGGCAATTTTATTTTCTTTCAAAACAACAACTTCACCTTCGTGTCACTGGAACACTGGGGCCTTAGGACTGAGCTGCAATTACTGCTAGCACCACACCAGCGGAGATCAGGGCAGTGGATTTGGCAGCCTTTGGGGAGCTATCGGTTTCCATGCCTCCAGCACAGACCAGACCACCAAGGAAGTGTAGATAAACATGGCAGGAGGCTGAGGACTGTGCTGGAAGCTTTGCATCCAAGTGTTCCAAATAAGATGTTGTTTAGGTACAACAAGACACAGTTGTACACAGAAAATACTCATTGCAATGGTTGCAGACAGATCTGACCGCTTTCTGCTTCTAAAGATAGCAAAATCCATTAAACACCAAGGGAAATCCCATAGATCCTAACAAATCAACCATGGTTCAAATTCAGACGTAAGGCTAACTTCAGATCTCACTGTGAGCTCACATGGCTTTATGTAACCTTGCACTTACAGTGGCACTTACTTTTGGTTTGCTCCTTTGTTAAAACCACCACTGGCTGCAAAATGCACTATAAAATTTGCTCCAGCCAAACCATGGTAGAAGAATTCTTTCCCGTTTCCTTTCCTTCCTCCCCAGTTTCTCTCTGCTATCCCTGTTTATCCTAATGTCCTTTATGTACCTTCCTGATGTTGCCAGTCCAATTGTTCAGGCTCCCTGTTGTGGACATCATGATAACCTTTTGCATTTAATAGAATCAGAAATGGGTTTGGGCAAAAATCCCACCAATTTTTATAACAGCATTAAATATACTCAATATGTCAATATCCTTAAACATGTCTCAACAGCACAAATTGAAAAGGATGGACAGATAGAGCAGGAAGCAACTGAGAAAACCACATGCCTCATCAAGCAAGCTCTGTCCATTTGCTTAGATGACACTGACCTGCTCACAATTACCCTAAATACCCAGCTTTTGACCTGGTGTGAGTTTGTGACAGGAAAAGAAAACAAACAAAAAACCCCGACCTTTGAGCTTTGTAGCAGCCACAAATAATAGGGACGAGCCACAGAATGACTTCATTTTGTCCAGATAATGATAAATGTTCCTCTTCACATGAAGTCCTACCTTATTCCAGAAAGGAAAATTGAAGTTTGGTGGCTGTAATTTAAAGGGAAACGGAGCACCAGTGACAGGCAGCTCCAGATACCACTTGGCTGGAAATACAGGAGCAGTATCAATCACACCATTCCAAAAGCCACTGACTCTTCCCTTCAGTGGACAGCTAAAAGCAGAAGAAAGGGAGAGAGAGACCAAAGAAACCGAGGCTGTTGATAAACTGAAGAAAATTTCTCAAGACCTCAAGAAATTTACAGGTTTTTCATCATCTGAATCAAAGGTTCTGTCTGGTCAAGAGGCGATTCCAGGGAGAGGGCAGGGTTTTATTACAGGAGTATGCCCACACATGGGATTTTCTTCCTATTCTTCAAACTCACTCTGCTAGAAGTAGTTTGCAATATTAGCCAAGTCCTTTTAACACACAGTGCCCATAAACACTGGGTTTGCTCCTGAATTCCTGGAGGATATTTTCATGTTGCCCCCGCCTAGTGCTGCCTTTTGCATCCTGACAAAAGGTAACGTTGAGGGGAGACCTGAAGGCTGATGGCCCACACATGACTGAAATCAGGGAAATCACCCATCACTTCAACGTTGTGTCTCCTGTGGAAGCCTCTGAGGGTGGCAACACCTTTGTGAGACCACCCTGACTGCACGTGGTCTCTGCAGAATCTTCACCACTTCGGTCTTCAGAGCCTGTAGATTAACAAATGGCACAGGTGGGAAGCACAAATAAAAACCAGGTATGTTATGGGAGAAGAACAAATCAAAGAGACCACTATCCCAGGGAGGATCTGGCTGAAAGAAGACAAAGGGCCATGCTGAGAACTAGAACCACTAAATTAATGTGAGAATTCAGTTATACCTAAGAAATATGATTAAGTCTCCCTGGGAAAGGTATAATGCACAAGCAGGGGCCATCAGCCTCAGGGAACCCGACAATTCCCAGCTCTCAAATGTCTGCCTTTAGCAAAGCCTGCAGAAGGAGCTGGATAGTGAATGCTACCTACCCCTTGGCCAGGAGCTAGCCCACCACTCTCTCTCTCCCACTGGTGTGTTTAAAGGCAAATCTGTGTTCTCACACATCATAAGTCTATTTTTCCACTGGAATTGTCTTTAAAAATAATAGCAGGAATAGTGGGAACAAACACCAACAAGAGGCAGGGAAAGGATTTACTCCTCGTTGCATTAATTCCTTCACTAATAAACCATAACTGCAAATTCAGTTACTCTTAATAGCAAAATTAGGTTCTTACCTGTTACTTTTTGCCATTCACATGACCTTTAGTCATTGGAACTGGAATTGACTTGTGTGGGTGTAGTTTGGTATGAGAATTGAAGGCTCTCATAATTCTCAAACACACCTACATTGATGTAAGAGCTGCTTAGCGTTTCAATGGAAAAAAAGAAAAGATAAGTAAATCTTGATAATGTAAATAGTGTTCAAGCTTTAGAGATCATTTCCTGAATAAGCAGAGTAGGCTGGGTCAGGGGGGCGGGAGGGAAGACTTAGAACAGATTTGCTATCAGGATTTCACAAAGCAGTTGAAAAATATGAACAGATTGACAAAATTGTTTATTTCATCCAAACTGAGGATGCTGTCATGATCAAAATGGAGATCAACTGATCCATCCTGTCATGACCTGTGACAGTGCTTGGAACTGATCATGGAAACAGTCCAACTCTTTCTTTCTGTTTCAACACAATATAAACTGGATTATAATATGATATTCTTTTCCTGAACATTCTCAAAAGTCTCACCACCTCCTATTACTCACTCCCAAACCAACAGGATTTTGCATTTATCATCAGAGAGAGGTGTGATTTTTCTCAAGCTTTCCTTAGTGAGACTTCTTTGTTGTCACAGGCTGAGAGCTCACACTTAGACTGCTCGAGGTCTCCCCGACAGACCTGAGTTAGCACAGGAGCTCTGGAGCACTTCTCCATCCATATAATTTCCCCATTACGAGGGATAGTTTAATATGTGCCTTTAAATCAGGCTCAGAGAAGCTTTTTGTTGCTGTTGATGTTGGTTTTGGCTGGGTATTTTGTTAAAATTAACCTCACAAAGATAATGCTATATCAGTAGGCTCCACTGATGCCAATTGCAATGAAGTGAACCCTACTAACTTTTCACATTGGGAAACTGGGAAAAACCTTTCTTTATATGATTTGGGGTTTTTTGGCAGTGAAATCCGAAGGGAAAAAAAAGTCAACAATCAACTTGATCCAAATCTCATTTTCTTCCCGTTCCTGCTATTGAAATGAGAAAGGATCTCCCCACCCTACCCATATACAAACTTAAAACTGAAAATAGAAATAACACATTTTCACTCTTCCCTCCGGTGCCCATGTATGATAAAAGATTTTGGAGATGACCTGGATGACCCCCAGAGAAGGTTTCATTCATTAAGCAGGTGGCCAGCACATATTCAGGTCCCTCATTTGTGTGAAGGTTTGAATCCACACTTCCCACCTGAATATCCCAAGTTACATGAGCCACTTTTTTTTCTAGGAGAGCAAACCACAGTACCACTGAAGGGTTCAAACTCCTCATCTGAATTTGGGCCCGTGGCCTCCTCATTGCTTCATTCAGCCCAAGCTCTAGCTCAGAGCAAGACTCACAGGGAGGGATTAGAGAATCACAGCTGCTTTCTTAATGAGATTTCATCTCCCT
The DNA here is from genome assembly GCA_026261815.1 of Monarcha castaneiventris obscurior. Classification (NCBI taxonomy): domain Eukaryota; kingdom Metazoa; phylum Chordata; class Aves; order Passeriformes; family Monarchidae; genus Monarcha; species Monarcha castaneiventris. The sequence goes on from JAMPIT010000541.1 coordinate 1,502,525, forward strand.
AATGCCGTGGCTTGTTTTCATCCCACCAGTTCCCCAACCTTCCAAAGAGTCCCCAAAACAAAACAGGCTTGGACAAGGTAAAGAGGACAAATAATAACTTAGACATCTGAATAACTTGGGCATCTACATTTCATTTTCAAAAGCCAGTTGGACTGTAAGTGAAGTGAGCAGTGTGCAGAAGGAACTTCTCAGACTGAAAAAGGAACTGTTGTTGCCAGCAGGGAGGAGCACACCATGTGTCTAACACTACCCTGTGGTGATTCCTCTTCCTATATTTCCTTTGCAGTCAATGGACAGAGCACGGTTTTTCCCAAGATCAACACAGAGCACCTTGGTGAGGTGGGCAAAAGACCACTTCTCTTCTGTGTTTTTGAAAACTACTACTTTTTCACTTTAAAACCTTAAAAATGCTCACTAGATCACCCCAACCTTCCTCATTCATTAGCAAAATACCTCTTTTTATTTACACTTTGCTTATTCTCTTTAATGTTTGAGCATCCCCTTTAAGACTTTTACATCCAGCAACAAAATCGTGAAGCAAAATGCTGAAGGCTTTGGGTTTGGCCTGTGTAGACGTCAACTGTCCTCAGCTTTAAGGAGGAATCTGTCATAACAATGCACACAAGTGGCAAATAAAATTTATCAGCAATGATTAGACATTTCTGGAATGCTGTAACACTTTTCCGTATTAGTGTCCATCCTGAGGTGCAGTGGATTATCTATAGAGAGCCTGCATAATCTTTTTGAGATGAGAAATGTGCTCACAAATCAGCGTGTTGGCTGCACTTCCTGCTACTGACACCAGATTTTGAATAAGAGATCTTGGTAACAGAGTAAACACACAGCAGCTTTCTCACAGAGACTCGGGTTCAAGCTCTTTCTCAACAGCAAGGAAAACCAAATGTGATCTCCTCCATCCCAGTCAGCACAAGTTATTTATCGTCACTGACCCATCACAGACTCAGTGCAGCAGCCAGCACTTGTCTGGCAGGAAAAACCTTGGTCTGGAGTAACTGGAGACTTGCCTGTCAGCAAGAGAATCACAAACCCTGCCTGTTACACCAGCATGGTCTCTTTTTCAGAGCATCAGTGCCATTGATGATATTGATAAAAGTATATGGAAGTCAAAATTATCAAAACAGAGCCGCCTGGAAAACAGGAAAGGTTTTTTTTTTTTTCCCACTATAGAAAATAAGGCATTTCTACTCACAAAGTAAAACTAACATTTCAGACACCGTGGAAACAGTCCTTGGAACAGAGATCTGGGACAGACCTTCACACACTGCGATCTCCATGCCTGGCTAGGGAAGGTGATGCAGGGATCCAAGGATCACTGTGTGTCTTTGGAAATGACACCTCCTGAGCAGTCTCACCCCTATGGGGGTAGTGAGATGAGACTCAGCAAAACCTTTAACTCTTTTACAGCACTTACAGTGGTTGAATGCAGGGCTCCCAATACTTCAGTTTACAAGATTCTGTTCTTCAACAAAACTGAAAATGCATTTCTCTTTGAAATAATTCCTTTTCCCAAAGCCTAACAGAAGAAACAGTTCCAACAACAAAAAACTTCAGTTTAATTGCTTCACCAACTTAGGAGAGTTGCAATTTCCATTTCAAGCCTGTCACTGGTGCTGCAAAAGCAGATCCCAAGGAGAAACACCTTTATAAATCAATGGCTAAATGCTTCCACGAGATTTATTCCCCAGCCTTATCTTAAACGGGTAACGTGTGACTGGCAACACTAAGGAAAGAATTCTAGCTATTGTCCTCAGGCAGGCACTCTTCTGGCAGCTACAAAATAAATTTAGCCTAACCATAAACTCCAGTAACTATCAGGAATATGCATTATCTCTGCTGAAAATGTAGTGTTGCTCTGCAAATTTATTAATGAGCAGACATTTTCAATCCTAACTGTCCAGGCTTCAGAGAAGTAAAAGGGAGTTTATAGGCATAAAAAGCAGGAAAAAAACAATCTGACTTCATCTGCTGGGCTTTTATCAAATGTATATAGCCAAAGAGCTTTAGAAAAGCTGGAAATTACTGTTTTCACCTTCTTTGCTTGGATAGCTATCAAACATTTTTTATTTTTAGCATCAAAGTAGCTGAACGGACATTGTTAGAAAGAATGGTCTCCCTCTCTTGGCTCATGTAATAAACTTCAGGGAGGGGGCTTAACTATAGAGACTGCTTGAGAAAATGGGTTTTTAAATTCCCAATCCAGTTTAGCAAACTAAGTGTCTTTTTTGTTCATCAAAGCTCATGGAATTATTTACTTGTACAATATGTTTTCACATTTATGATTTGGTTCCTGTGGCTGTAATCAGAGGAGCATAGTGGCAGTGTCTCCTAAGAACATAAACACCCATCTGTGCCAGACCAAAGCCATAAGCAGCCCCATATCCATTGTCACTGGAGGATTGACCAAGGAGCATCAAAACCAGGGCATGGAGAAAGTGGTATTTTTTATTTGCACCCTGGTTTCCTCTCAGTTTCTGGAAATTAATGATGCAGAGACTTCCTGACTCAGATGCTACTCTGGATTACTGTGCTCAATAGCTCTTTCATGGCATTGTGTTGCTGATAAGGAGGCTGTGATTGATGCTCACTTGGTGCTCTGTGAGGCCTCTTTGGCCGTGCCCTTCTTGCCACCTCCAGCTCCTTCCTTGAATCCTGGATTGGCATCTGAGGCAATAAAGCAGCATTTTCCAGAGATATTGATCTGTGAAGAGCAGATCAACAGCCTGATTGTTACAAAGCTGTTTGCAGAAACCCATTACAGGTGATTTATTCTTTTACAGCACTGGCTAGAAATCACATATGCACACGCTTCTTCAGGCACTGAGTGATCTGGGCTGAGACCTCAAAATTAGGGGCAAAACTCAGGCTCTGCACTCTCTATGTGTGGACTGTGCAGATCCTACAGAATTTTCTGCCCAAATAAATTCTTGCACCTGCCAGCAATGAAATATAATGACTCAGGCCACTGTGCCCTGAAGTCATCTATTCCTTGTATCGCCAGCACAGCGGCGCCTCTGGCGTAGCCTCGTTTGTAACTGGTTGGGGAACTCCTGTGCCTTCTTTTGCCACAGGATTTCCTAAAGTTATCCCCTGTGATCAGCCAAAGCAGGAGGGTGATAGTGCCTAATGTCAGATGCACTTCTGCGTGTTACTTTTCTCTGCTTTCTCACAAGCAGTCTCGTAAAAAAAGAAAGAATAATCCAGCTTTGGGCAAGTTTCACAAGCTTCAAACAAAAGACAATATTAGAAGCAGAAGCCTCAATACTACTTAACAATTACATTGTTAATCTTCATATAATACAAACATTAAATAATTAATCTCAGTGGCTGAAATTCAGCCCCCACAAAACTCTGATGACTTCTGTGGATATTTGCCAGGGAGAAATTTAGCCTGCAATTTTTCTCATCTTTCCTGTTGGCAATCCTGGGAGCATTTTGTAGTTCCCACCCTGTCAGTGGCACACCTTTTGGCAGGAGTGAATTCCGTGATGTGCCTGATGCTGCACTGCCCCTCACAGCAGCCATGTAGCCCCAGTAATTTCCTGGGTACAACCAGTGGCATCCATTTGGCCCAAGGGAAGAATGAACCTACTGGGAAAACAAGAATAAACCTCTTCCAGCTTTCTCAGTTCTACCTTAAAGTTTAGAAACTTCTGCAATTCCTAATTCCCATTTCTCTGGAAGTGAAACACAAACAACTATTTTGCCTCATTTCTTCCATTTCAGCAGCTCCCTCTTTTTAAATGTCACAGAATCAATGTCACTCATATAAGAAATTTTAAAGCAGAACTTAGAAAATGCTTTCTTTTAATGCCCAAACCTGCAGCAAATATAAACCTTTGTAAATGCAACCTAATTTGCTAACATGCAGTGCTAATTTGATTACTCCAGATAAAGGTTTTAGTGGGACCAATTGGCGCTTGCTGCAGTGTGAAACTAGAAGGATAATTTGCTAAGAGAAAAGTGCAAGCTCTCTTTGGCACCCTGAAATGTGTTCGGTTGGTTTTGTGCTTTTGCATTTGAGTGAGTACTCCAGCACAAATTGGGCACAATTAGCAGCACATTTAAAAAAATACAGCTCAGTTCTGGTGCTAATTTGTCCCTGCAATAACACCAATTTCCCCTGTATTTACACTCAGTAAGCGTACAGAGGCTAACACAGAGGAAAGCTTTGGACAATTCCCATTTGTATAGCACAGAGCAAATAATTCTTTGTGCCCTATGTGAAATGAGTCGAATATCTCAGCCCACTTTCCAGAGAACATGTGTCTACATCACAAAATCTGCCACCACAAGTTGGCACTAATTGGCAGTCTCAGCAAAGTGGCAAAGGAATGAATGGCCCCTGGATACCGAACTAACATTTTTCCCCTACAGGTGGTCTTTTCAAGTCGGAATTGAGACGTACATTGTTTAGGCAAGGTGAAGTTTGTACTGCTGGTACATGTTTTGTTGATTCATAGAAGATTTCAGTGTATAGCGAGCGTTTTCATGAGCGTTACATTCATGCTATTAAAAAAAATAAACAAAAACCTTAAATTGTATTTTAAAAAAAACCCACCAAAAAAAAAACCCAACAAAACAAATTCCAGCTGTCCCTATTTTCCCCTACTTTGTCCTCTCAAAATCCTCAGTATGTTCAAAGGCACGACCAAGTCTTTTCAGTTCTCGTCAGCATGTATTGATGAAACAGCTCCCTTAGATCTGATACCAAACCAAGAGATTAGGATGCCAGCTGCTTTTATCAGGGCCCTGACTCTGCAGACTTCATTCACATATAGCCCCATTTGGGCCATTTTCTAGTCCAAAACTCAGTGATACCAGTGGGAAGTCCCTAAAACTCCAGTAAGCTTTAGAAAAAGTCCTTTGCTGAGAGGGGTGTTAAGGAGTTCAATCTGCATAGTCCTGCGTCCCCGAAAGAAATATCATAGAGGCTTTGATTATGGAGCATAATTATGGTTACATGGAAAGAAATCAGCTGTTAAAGAGGCTCTTCAGAATGACTGAAAATTACACCCAGATAGAGCAAAAGCAGAAAAAAGTTACTTTTTTCCTTTTTCAACTAAGGAAAATGCTTCCAAAGTAAACTCAGAAGTCCCTGTATGTTGCCATCATCAGATCAAGATAAAATATTTGTTCAGAAGATGTGCTTCAGTTATCCTCGAGGACTCTGTAACATTTATGATTTTTTTTAATATAATCTCAAACTAGGTGATCTAATTTCATTATCTGTACTATAAATATCTCACACATTTTTAGATGTGCTTTCACAAATCACCATTGTGCTCAATATGATGAACTGATTTGTTTAGCAGCACTCCCTGTTTGAGAGAAGAGAGGGTTCCTTCTCCCCTTCTGATTCAGCCACAGGCCCTCATAACAGGGCAGGTAACAAGCATAGATCAGTGGTTGTGGGTTTCAATCAGCAAAGTCCTTGTCAGGAACTGGACTGAAACTCTCTGCCTCACCTCCCAGGCTGGCACACAGCACATGGACACAGCCTTTCAGTACTAACAGCTCAGCCACAGGTAGGAATAAGCCAATTCTTATCTTGCACCGATGGCAGAGGAAAATGGAGTGTTACTCCTGTGGGAAGGGATCTTTTCCTGCCACTATTCATAAGCACACAAAGCCCCCTGGGCTCTGCCAGTCCTCCCCCATTCAGGCATTCAAAGTGAGCAGGAGTCAGGATTAGCAATCTGTAAATTACAGCAGATAAAATCCTGCAGGGCGCTGGCTCTGCACCTTCTGAGCTTGAGTCTCAGGTGCTGCATCTTGATCTCTGCTTGCAGCTTGTCCACCCAAAGGGCTGAACACACCAGTCCTTTTGCTGAAATAACCTCCAGGCTAGTTTTAAATGCTGCCAAAGAGAAGTTATCGTAAATTTATGAATAATCATCCAACAAACAAAAGGGTGTTTCTGCGCGTCTCTTGAGAACAACTTTTCAGATTATCCAAAATGGTTTTTAAACTGTGTGGGGTTTTATAGGATGTAAAAGGGGAATTCTTTATAGGGTTTTTGTGTTGTGTACTTACCTTACAAGGGTACAATTTGACACTATCAAATAATTATCTCAGAAAAACTTTGACCTGTAACTCTCCCACAGCTTGAATCAAGGGGTTTTTTTTATCCAAGTTAGGTAGAGAGATTGGAAGAAAACAATACTTGGTTGTTTTCATTCCACTTTATCTCTACCCCATAGGTCCAGAAATGGAAGAATCCCCTCTGGAAAGGCAACAGTGATCCTGGTGAAACAACACATTTGGCACACCGGCCTTTTGCTCCACATTTTGAAGGAGGACAGAGTTACCTGCTGCAGGTGCTAAATATTGCTGTTGTTATTGCTCTTGGGCCCAAGTCCCAGGGAGCCCTGCTTGGCAATTAATTGGACTGGTGAAAGTCTAAACCCTGGTTATCCTCAGGCTGGTATGAAAGGAGCAGCAAAAGGAGGAACCAAAACAAATACCAGCTTGGAGAGAGAACAGAGCCTAAGAATGGAGTGGGAAATTCAGTGCCATGGAGCCAGAGGAGGTCCAGCTTTGTGGCTTTGCAGGGCTGCTCCAGCTGCTACTGTGCACTGACTTCTCCGACCCTGCCAAATGAACTTCCCTCCTTCTTAACATTTAATTCCAAAGATCAACACAGGACTGAATGAAGGTTATGTTTTGTAATGAGTCAGTCCTGCCTGTGTTCTTCCCCTAGGCCCTACCTGTCTTCTAAACAAGCCAGATATTAGACATGGTAGCAGGCTCTGCTGACTGATGGGAGTGTTGAAATTAGAGCTTTGCTTGCTGCTACCACTTGGATTTGTTTTACACAATTGGGAAAAATTTCACTAAATACCTTTGGACTGCAGGTCAGGCTGGTTAGCAGCAGTTCTTTATTTCTGTCCTGTGAGAAGTTCTGGCTGAACAAGAAACTCACAGTAGGGATCAGTTGGCTGATATGGGCAACCAAGTTGCATTTGCTGCTTTCACTTAATTTGTCCCAAGCTATTTAGAAACTAATTCAGTCCCAGGAGTTTTATATTTTACAGCAAGCCAGGAAAGTTGTCTACAGTTTGTTTGTTGATGATCAAGGAAATTTCTTATTTAAAATGGAAAAAAAAAACAAAAAAAACAACACTAAACTAAAAGAAAAGCAAGATTTTAAGGTGACAGGTGGTACCTGCTCTCCTAGCTGTGACTGACTTCCATTAAAAAGAAAGAAAATTACTTTAAGAGCTGAAAAACAAGCCTGAGGAATCCTCCCTTATTTCACATGAAAATCCTAGGTGTTGGGCACGGTGAAGACATATTACCATAAATCAAAGCTAATGCCATGAGCCAGATGGTTCAAATTTGTGTACTAAGTGTTAGGCACTAACAGAGCACAACAGTCTGTTGTCTTTCCACGGGAGGGTTCTCAGTTTTGAGCAGCTAATTAGCCTAAAATTAATTAGGGCCAATCTGAACATTTTTACACACACACAAAAAAAAAAAAAAAAAAAAAAATTGAATGTATGCAGAAACAGGCCAAAACCCCTGTCTGACTAGAGCAGCAATGGCACTGGGAACAGGCAGGAGGAAATTGTGTGAGGGAACAGAACGGAAAAGAGCCCGCACAGACAACTGCCACAGGCAGGTTAAGAGAAAGAAAGAAAGAAGAAAGAAAATAAATCTTTCAAGAGAAACAGTCCATCTCCAAAGTTTGCTTGGGAAGCTGCTGCACCGAGGGTCAGCTTGTCACAGACTTGGTCCAGATGGTTGGAATAAATATTTTACAGGTGCCATACTTTACATGATGCTTGTGTTTAACCTGGCCTGCCTTTGTGGCTGTCCTTTACAGACTTAGACAGGGACAGCCAACTCATGGATCCCAAAGGAGATGGCAAAGCACAAAGCCCTGCTAGGAAGCTGGCAGTTCTGCTCCAGAGCAGCATCCCCTGGGAACTTTGCTGTAAAAATGCTGACACCTACCCCATTAGCCAGCAGACTTTCTGGATGACACAGATACCAAATCCCACCCCATTTCCACTTCCTTCAGGCACACATGGCTTTATTTTTTTTTTTTTTTTTCAGATTGGAGCCTCAGCTCTTAAATAACACACAAGCCAAAAAGTCCTGTTAAATGCAGAATTATATTTTGGTTCTTTTTTTCTCCCAGTGAGCAAGCTTCATACACTCAGATGTGCTAGGCACTTTGGCAGGGCTGAGATCAGGGGCACTGCAATAATGTTTAATCCCATTACTAATGCTTATTTTAGAATCTGCTTGTCCTTAAAGACATGATAGTGATCTTAATTATTGTCTCCAACATGTATTTGCCTGAAATAATTATTATACTTCATTCCTATAGAGACAATGAGATAAAACTCTAATTTCGTTTTATTGGCCCTTCTATCCATCAAGAAATTAGTTTCTTGTGAAAGCTTTGAAGTAGTCCCCTTCACGGATTAAACTCCTTGAAAGTACAAGAACAGAAGGGCGGGGTGTGGGGGAATTGAAATAATTTACATACCAGCAGACATGTAATGGGAATCAACAATGCAACCAGACCTACATGATGGTTGAGAGGAAAACGTTGAGACATGCTATTCAACATTAAAAAAAAAAAAAAAAGGTCTGGTTAGCTGCAGCTTTTAGCTCAGGAGACAGCCAAGGGCTGCACTCAGGCAGAGGAAGCAAGCAGCAGAGAGGAGCTTCCCTAATCATATTTAAAAAAAAAATAAAACAACAAAAACCCAAACCCAACAACCCCCCAAAACACCCATTACTGGATAAAAGAACATCAGATGCTTAACTGTCACTTGGCTGTCTGCCAGGCAGGCTCCTAGCACCACTGTCAATATTACACAATGTGTAGGAATAAATAGCACATGCTCTGTCAGAGCAGTGCCTAAGATTTGGTGTTAGATCTAGCCAAGATGTTCACTCCCCAAAATACGAAAATTCTTGTGCTCTGAATTTCGTTACGAACAAAATTTCAGCCACCTTTTTTTCAGAAGTCAAGGTTGCAAACCTGACTGCTGAGATTGTTCCTGAGTTTACTTCCAAACAAATACAGGCCAACTCTTATTTTTGGTAAACGTCAAACAAGATAAAAAAAGAAAACCTATCCATGAAAGGGAAAACTTTGAGTACAAGAATTATTATTGTATGCAAGGATAGATTCCACGCAATCCTCCAAGCTGTCTCCTGGGATTGAAGGAACAGTTTGGGCTGGTCCTGTAACATCTTCTGGAGAGCCAGTGCTTTCCCACAGAAGACAATGGTATCCTACATTTTTAGGAACTTGATTGCAATGGGTGCTCAGCATCCTGCCCTGGAGCTGACAGAGCAATTACACATGCTCTGAAATTCAAGTTTAGGAGTTATTCAATTGATCTAAACTTTAATCGTGCCTTTAACTCTTGATTCTAACTGCAACCAGGAGTGCTGAGGGCCCTGCTGATCAGAAGCTGTATGGTTAGGATGCTTTAAATATAGATTAGCACACCTTCAAAGAAAGAAATGTAAGGATGTAAAGAACCTGCCCCAAACCTTAGCATGTTCAGGATAAAGGTTTTGCAGTTCTGGGCTGTATCCAGCACATGTGATATTCAAAGCAACCCTTCCTAGCCACCTGCCCATCATGGATGTAGCTATAAAACACTCATTTTCTTTTCCATATGCTGCATATTTAAATTTCTGCTTAATATCCACACAAACAGCTGTCATTTTTTTCAAGGCTCAGAGGTGGAGACACAAGGACCGTGCGTTACCTCTTCCTCCACACAGACTCTTGCTCTTTCTGCCTTCTGGCCTTAATGATCCCAAAATAAAGATCTCTCTGTCTGACAGCAAGCGGCTGCTCTTTTTAGGGAGCCTTCCCACTGCATTGCAGCCCTGATACTACTGTGCTGCAAGAAAAGTATATTCATTTCTTCCCAACACAACCTAGAAAGCCAAAACAGTGGGAAACCTCCTACTTGGTACCATGCCAAAGAAAGTTTTTGAAGAGAAAAATGGTGGTGTACAGACAATGGCACAGAAAAATCGTCAGAAAAATCCTATATGTGATTAGATTATCACAAGAAATGCAAGGCAAATGGTAATCACATGTATGTCACCAGTGCTAAATATAAATGTGTCAGGGGCCTCCCATATGGAGAAAGTCCAGCTGATATTGATAAGATTTTACGCTTCAGTTGATGACTGAAAGGTTTCAGTGCAGCTTTAAGGTATGTGCTGACACCTCCATGGCAGTTTTTGTAAGGAAAGGTTCGTATCCTTCATGAAAAGAATCTTAACCATGCAGATGGCAGAAGCTCAGGGTTCCATGCCCCACAGGTTTTACAGCCCTGGGAATGTTGTGCAGCAATTTTCTAAGCTGGCATTTTGCAGATCCCAAAGTTGCACACACAAGAGGAACATACAGTCCTCTGAAACTATCCAGTTCTTAAAAGTAAAGCATATGATAATAGAACTTCCTCTTTGCTGATTAATGTTCTTTAAAGCTCTCAGCACTGTTAATCATGTGATTTAAAAGTACTGTTTCTGTTGCTGTGTGAAGAGCAAAGGCTGACTTGTTTTTCAGCTCTGTGCCATTGATGGCTTTTATAATATCAATGCATAAAAAAATCACATCATTGCATTTAGGGAGAAAACCCAGCAATGCTGCTCAGGTGACAGAGGGGCCACGCTGGCTGTCTGCCAGGGTTCTGCCAGATCCACCATGGGCTGTGACTTCCTAGAGAAGCACTTGTGTCATCTTGCTAGGAAGTAACAAGTCATGCAGAATCCCATTCTCTATAATGTGGTTTCAGAAGAAGTGCCAAAATTGTTAAATTGATCGAACAATAGACAGAAAGAAGCAGAATTACATCAGGCACATTTCAAATCCCTCTGCAATCGCTGTTGGCAGCAGGCTTGCAGCTACAAGAGACTTTTGTCCTTACCAACATTCAGGGGCTTCAAATCTTAAGAAAAAAAGGGCAGAACCAGGGGATAAAACTTAGAAGGACCCATGGGACCAGAGCTGGTATCTTCCTTCCCTCAAATGATTGTGCTCACCTCTAAATTGTGAAGCAAGGGCTCTGGGAGATGTCAGCTATAAAAAGAAGCCTGTCTCCATAGTTTGAGGAGACTCTTCCGCCCATGCTGTTGGGTCTCCACCTGTGCCATGTTCCCAGGAGAACTAAACTTCCCCCAGCATTTCAGCCACAGCCAATCACAGCCGGGCTCCTTTGCCCAAACTGCAGCTCGTGTGTGCAGGTGCACCCTTGATCTGCTGTCCTGGATTGGGATGATGAACCTCTGCCATGGTTTAGGTGTAATGGAAGGGAGGAAAAACAGGCACCTTAAACATCCCACTAAAACTAACACAGGACTTTCTTGGTACATGCCACCTCCCTTCTTTTTTTCTTTTTTTTTTTTTCTTTTTTTTTTTTTTGTGCAAATATCTCAAGGGGCTGAAAGAACTTTCTTACTCACAGACAGACATATAAATCGCAAATGCAAAAGCTGGTTGTCCTCCCCATTCATTACAAGGAAAATACCTGTGCTGGTATGAATAACATCTGGTGTTGCAGTGCTGGGTTCAGAGCAAGTATGATAAGAAAAACTGTTGCAAACTGGCAATTTTGAAACTTAGGAAACCCCCAGCTAAGCCAGAGCATTGTCAATGATTTCCCTCACAGCCCATCTGGTACAGCCTGGGGAAATCCTATGCAGTACCCACAGAAATATTTAAGGAGTAAACAGGAACATTTGAGTGATTTCTTCCCTCCCCCATCCCACAGAGGCAGAAAAGGGAGTGGAAGTTCAGCGCAGGCTTTTATTTCTGTGCTGTTACATAACCACGCCGTGCCTTTGCAGAATTCCTCCCGCTTCCAGCACGATCCAACCCACGGGAGGCTGGGAAAGAGAGGGAAAAGGTATGCGCCTTGCTCTGGGCTACGCAGCAAACCAATGGCAGAGGTGGGAGGAGAAGTTGCAGGTCCCGGCAGAGCCGCTGCCGAACCCCTACGAGGCACCACATTCCTGCCATTCTTCGCACATACTTTTCAAAACCTGAAATGCTGCTGCATCACAGGCTGACCATCCAGCTCAACGCACCACCTGCTTCCTAATGATCCCTTCTCCATCCAGGGTGCACAGACAGGCACTGTAGCTATTTCTTGCCTTAGTCTCAAGAGGATTTAAGATTTCTGGAAATCATGCCTGTCACACCCAGCATATTCACTGACCAGTGGTTTTCCTCTTTGGTAGCCTTCCCTAACCACAGGCCTCATTTAAGCATCACTGAGTCTCCTATTCTTTAAAAATTCTGCAGTAGATTCCATTTACTAATACTAACAGGAAATCCCATGAATCTGCCTCATGCCCTTTCACTGACTTCACAAATCCAATTGATACAGATAGAGCCAATTTCTGAAACTGCAGCTGTCCACACTTACAAAGCTCTGACTGTTAGATAAGAAAGTGCCAGCTGGAACAAGAAGTTTCTCCTACTACTGGATGCCACACTCCCAGCCAAGCGGGCAGCTGTCAGCTTGGGTGGCGGCAGAGCTGCATAAATGGGAAACCCTTAGATCCAGTCCTTGTGCTCACCCTGAAGCAATTGAACAGCCCCACAACAGGAAGAGGGAGTAAAGCTCAGTCCCAGAAGAATGCAGTTGCACTTGTTTGCAATCCCCTCTCCATATTATTGCATCCCTCACGGGCCATAGGAGCTGGAGGCCGAGGAAGGAGCAGTATTTGGGACAAAAAGCGCTGTTGGCCCCTCTTTGGATCCAAGAAGGGCCATGGTCTCAGCCTCACTGAGAGAGAAGCTGAAGTTCTCCTCAAGTCTGAGCAGTGTTCAGCACTTCAGAGTTAACACGTGGCCTTGTGATGATTTTCACTGCTGGTTTTAAATCATGCATGAGTTTTAATCTGCGCTATGATTACAGCTCCCAAGATATTTTAATAAACAGGCACTAAAGTGGGAGGTGAGGGAATGGGCAGAGGGGTTGGCTCCACCATCCTCAGCCTGGATGTGTCCAAGGGGGAACATGGATCATCTCCCATCAGAGAATAATTGGATATGGATTAGCCCCTGACACCACGAGCGTGCTTTACCTGGGAAGAGGATTTCAGAGGACTGGAGCAGGCGTTCACTTCCAGCAGAGGGGGGTCTAATCCTCTCTCCTCCACCATCACTCCGTGAGGTGGCTGCTAGGTGCCACCAAGCCTTTCTGCAGTCTATGGCTCTTGGCCACGTGCCTGAGTACCAGGAAAACTATTAAATAATCCCTTTGTGGATCCCTACTTCACCTACCCTTGGTCCAGTATGGGAATAGGCATAAGCAGAATAAAAAATCCATGTCATTAATGACACTCAACAGATTCCATCAGTGCCTTCCTAAAACATTCCTGTCTTAGAAGCAAAGGCACCTCCTGGCTCACTGCACATCTTCAGTGAGCCCTGAGAAGTTACCAGAAACTATTTCTTCTCTAAAATAACACAGCTGCCTGTTGGAAAATGCCTATATGCCTATCCATTCTGTTTTGCAATTTCCCTATTTCCTAATCCTTAATCTACTTTTCTGGAGATATTTCAGAGCCAATCCGTCTCCTCCCTCTGCCCCCACATCAACCACTGATCGAGAATTTTTTAAAGGGTTTGTAATTCTTACCCTTTACGTACAGACTTTCCTGAGATTTTTCATCTTTTTAACCTTCCTCCTAAATAAGGACCTTTCGAAAGCACTTTTTCTACTTTGTAAATCACATCAGTTGAGTACTTTCACAAAAATGAACAGGAATTATTCAGTGCCTTCTGATAAGTTGGAAAGAACATTAAATCAGAAGCCTTTAATAACTTTGAATACTCCATGGGAAGCTCTAGTATCAGCATGAGCATAACTGATTAGATTGAATACAATTCACAGATAGACAGACAAACAAGTAGATATGCATCATTGTATTTCAGAGATCTTAAGCCATAAGAAGAATGGGGCAGCACATCAATTCTTCAGCCTAGAATTCATAAAATAAATGAAAAATCCATATACACACACACACACACACACACATTTAAGCAAAGAAAATTTGGTTTTAAAAAGTGAAATACTGCTTGTGTAGATACTTTGGCACCCATAATTGCACATTCCTTTTGGTCTTTATCCTTCCAGTCATCTTTACAGTGATTTCCTAAATGGGAAAAGGGTCTTCAGGAAAGAAAACCTGACAGAGAAACAAACAAATAACTAAGCAGAAATTAAAGCCCAAACAGTAAATACAACTCCCGGTGCTTTTTTTTAATGGAAACTTTCTGTATGGATCCATGCAAGTTACATGTATGGAAAGCTGACTGTGGCTTTGTGGGCTTCTTAATATAAATATCCTGACATAAAAATTGCTATTCTAGAAAGCTTTGTGGAAAGGTTGGAAAAAATCTCCTCATACACAGACCTATGTAAACTGTTTAGTAACTAGGGAGAGTTTTCGGATGGAAGCCACCCTCCCCACCCCCCGTTGCAGACTCCTGTCTCATTTTGTGGAACTGCTTTGCTGTCTTTCAGAGGGGGCAGCTGAGCAATCCGTTTCAGTGCCTCTCTTTCCCATGGAACAAATCCCCCCCAGCCCTCCTGCTGCATCCTGACAGCGATGGCAGGCCTTTCTTCACCAAATTCTTTCAATAATGCTGCAACTGTGACATTAGGAGAAACAATTAGGAATAAAGGGAGTTGCCTCTGTATGCCAGATCTGCTTAATAACTTAATTAAATAAACAGAAGTATAATTATAATGTAAATATTTCCTTTCTTTAATTCCAAGGCATCCTTAGAGAGAGAACACTGCTGAAGTGCTACAAAATTATTGAAAACCTGTTCAGTTCCTCCACACTTAAAAACAACTTTGCTGTCTTCACATGCCTTTCCACTTGTAGTATTTCACTTTTAAAATTTCAGAACCACCTATCAGACAGAGAAAAATGCATCCTTGGAAATGAGTACCCCAGATAGTCAAAAGTGTTTCTAACTGAAAAGGAACCATGAAGGAGTAAATTGCTCTGTAATTTATAACTGCCGATTTCCTTCCTCAAATTATTTTCATTCAGCAGTTTTCTCTGAGAACTTCTACAGTTTCAAATGTTTTTTTGAAAAAGTGCAAGGCACACTCAGATCATGTTGTCTTTTGGCACGTACACAGCCACGTGCAGAGACGATGACCCTACCTGATGGCTTTACATTGAATGAACTCTGATGGCTTCAATACATTTACTCATGATTTACATCAGTTCAGGCTTAAATTTACCATCAAAAAAGTTTTTCCCCATGTACTTACACTGGGGGATTTTCTTTGGCTTCCCCACCACCAAATTCTGGATTCAACCTGTTCCACCTAGCTATTTAGAAAACAATAAAAATCTAAGCAGTGGCAGTGACACCATCCTGAAACAATAGCCCACATGAAAACACCCCAAATCGAGTCTTATGAAAAATCCCTCTAAAATAGCAAGAGGAGCAATACAAAAAAATTCCATGAAATTAGGAATAAAACTCCTACTGCTGTCTAGATCTGACTGCAAATTACAGTGATCTTAGCTTTGTCCTTCTCTCTCAGAACTGCTGAGAGTCAGCGTGTAAATGTGCAAGCCCACCTAATGCTGACCCCAGACCAGCACAAGCTTGAGTATCTTGGGGATTCTTCATGCACAAGCCTCCAAGAGCACCTGGACCTCAGCAGGACACTCAAAACTTTGCAGGCAACCAAGAAACCTGCAAGTCCCAGCTGCAATAATTATGGCCAAAGCAGATTTTCTGGCAATGGCTTCCTTCAGTTCACAGTCTGGACCCACATTTCCCATTTGACAGTCTCCATCCCACTCTTTTCCGTGTATGCACGTGAGTTAACTTCTTATGCCACAAAATGTGGGGTCATTTTCTGCCTGATGCCTCCTGTGACTGCCCCACGTTTGGCCTCATGACCTCCTGCAGCAGCTCCACACACATGTGCTCTGAAGGCTGTGCCAGCAAATGGTTATGCCATTAATAAATCTCCAGAATGCAAGACACAGGTGTGCGCTGTGCATTTAGGAAGGAGAGCCCAAGATGACCTCATGCTGTACTTTGGAAGAAGGATGTTGAAGAGTTCAGGCAGCCAATGCTGACTGAGAGGCGTGGACCTGTACCACGGGGATTCTGCCTTCTTGCTTCCTCTGGGTTCCCACATGGAGGCACCTCAGCCCCAGCTGAAGTTTGGAGGGCCCCACATGGGACCAAGCTGCAGGTTCAGGGTTTAGTTAGAGATTACACCCACACCAAAAAGGGGTATGGAAGAGAAGAAACAAAACTGGCTTAACTGTATTAACTCCAGTGTTAATACAGGCCAGTAGTACTCTTGTCTTTATGGCTGCAAATTGGTTTAAGATTAAAAAAAAAAAATAATAGAAAATGCAGTTCTTCACAATTCCCTGTTCCAAGTCATCTCCTTGTCTTCAGAAAGTGACCCTGGGCTTGCTGCCATTGTTGCTTTCATCTTCCCCCTCATCAGACCTATTCTTGTTTCTGCTTGGTGCTCTTGATTCCTTAAATATAAAAGTTTATATTTATCTATATAGTTATACACACATATTCCACTCAATTTCCTCAGGATATGACTCTTCCATGCTGCATAAACTTCCTTCCCTGGCCTTCTCCAGCTCTATCATTCTTTTTGCTACTGTCCAGGGTGCAGCTGTCAGGGGCAGGAAGCCCCAGACCCTGCTGCTCACACACAGATTGATCAAGGTCAGGAAAAGGGTAGCCAGTACCTGCTGCCTCCCACCCTCCCAAACACTTCACATCAAAACAAATGAGTCCCCAGATAGCCCCCTGAGCTCTCAAATGCAGAAACAGACCAAGAAGTTGGTGTAGGGAGGTAAAACCCATCTCAGACAAGGACATGAGGTTATGGCCCTCCTAGAGATGGCCAAAGGCTGGGAAAGAGGCAGGAGAAGCTCAGGTGAGCACCCCAGAACATAAAAACTGCAGTGGGTAATCATGGTGATGAGGTTTCTTGTATAAGGAAGCTTCAAGGGATAAAATGGATCTGCCTGAATATTGCAGTTGCAATATTATTTCAAATAACTAATAAAAAGTGAGATTAGATAAGTAACTCATCTACGTTATTTATACGACCTGTTCAGCACCCCTAATTTCCAAGGATGTGCAGACTCAGATTAGAAACTGGATTTAATCTCTTCTTAATCAATTTTGCTTTCATTTGGAATAGAGAACTAGAGAATGTATAAAAGTGTCACAGAAGACTTAAAGCAAGTGAAATTACATGAGTTCCTACTTATTCTGCCAACATGCAGATGAGAAAAAAAAAAATAATGGTGTTTTTCCTCCAGTCTCTAAAATGTCTGTTTTGGAGCCCTCTTGTAATAAGATTAGGAGAAACTGATGCTGAAACTGTAAATGTAAATGAAGGGGAAATTTTGTGAGAGGATTTGGAGACAAAGGATAACATGGTTATGCTGACTGCAGAGAGATTGAGCTCCATGAAATCCAAGAGAGTCACCTTAAATCTAAGTGCTCAACAAAATGTTTCACATAAAGGACCCATCTTGGTTTCTGAAGGGCGAACAACCACCGTTCAGTAGGACTGAGTTTGCACTGTGAAAGGTGAACTGGAACTGAAATGAACTTTCCCACACTAAAGAAAATGCTTACATCCTGCCTGGCCAGTTTTAGAGAAAGAAGTCAGCTATGACATTTGGGTGTAAAACTGAAATTCTTGAGTCAGGAGTTCTCTAGTCCAAGGCCTTCACTGGAACCCATTTCTGCAACTCACATGGCAAACCAATCTCCAAAAGGATCTCCAAGGACAGATTCTGCAAGGTGTCTTCAACTCCCTATGAATCTCAGGTGCAACCAATGGGAGTTAGAGACTTAGCACGCTGCAGGATTTGAGCCAACTTCAGAAAATAAAGAACCGAAGGTATAAAACTACACTTAGCTGGATTTCCTTTTGCACTTTCAAAACCCTAAGGAACGTGTCATTGGAGCAACAGGGTAATTATTCCAGCACAGAACTGTTAACAGTAAAAATGTCCTCTATTCCCCTCTGATGTTGAAAGAAGAATCATTAATTCAAAGGCATGCAAAAATTCATGGAATTTAAAACACCAAGCAAATGTAGTCTAGTCTTGTCAGATACAGGGTGCCTTTTGTAAGACATTTCCTAGCTTGCCCAACCACAGTGGAGCCCCCACAGCTTTTTCAGATCTCTACAGAGCAGTTAGATTATCCTGAAATACAGCAAAATAATTAAACCACACCAATTAAAATGGATGTGACTTCAAGGGATTTTTTCTAAAGCATTGCTCTCTATCAACTAACTCATTCCAAGCTGCTCAGAACCTAGAAGTAAAATATCCCAGAAAGTCAGCCATGTCCTGGGCTGCACCAAAAAAAACACGTGATCAGCAAGTGGATGGAGGTGGAACCTCCCTTTTACTCCGCTCTCATAAGACCCCAGCTGGATACAGCTATGGGGCCTCCAGCATAAGAAAGACATGGACCTGTTGGGGCAAGTCCAGAGGAAGCCCCAAAGGTGATCAGAGGGATGAAGCACATCTCCTATGAAGACAGGCTGAGAGAGTTGGGGCAGTCCAGCCTGGAGAAAAGAAGATTCCAGGAAGACCTCAGAGCCTCTTCCAGTACCTAAAGGACTACAAGAGAGCTGGAGAGGGACTTTTTATAAGGGCATGGAGTGACAGGACAGGGAGGGATGGCTTTAAACTGAGAGAGGGTGGGTTTAGATTACATCAGTGAGGGTGATGAGACACGGGAACAGGTTGCCCAGGAGAAGTTGTGGATGCCCCAAACATTCCTGAAAGTGTCCAAGACCAAGTTGGATGAGCTTTGAGCAACCTGGTCTAGTGGAAGATGTCTCTACCCACAGCAACAGGAGGGAGTGGAACTTTAGATCTTTAAGGCCCCTTCCAAACCACACTATTCAACAAAATGTGTATTTTTCCTTTAGACATAGGGTCAGACATACAATTATGAGACTGTTGCCCTATAATTAGCAGAACTTTCAGCAAACTAACCTAGTTTTCAAGATTTCATCCACCCACTGAACTGGTACCTCTTCAGCAGCATCACAATGGGACAATGGCTGTTTGTGGTCGCACATGACTTTTCCCTTCAGCCCTTATGGATACCCATCTCTCAAATGCTGCTGCAATTTATAATTTTTTGTATAATTTGTAATTTTTATAATTTTTAGTATGTGTATGATTTGCATTAGGAAAATGAGAACCATTGAAACAGGGCTCTTTCTTTCCTAGAACATTCCATATTCAGCAAATAATAATATTGCAAATACTCTATTTCCATTGGGACAAACATTTTTGCAATTTGAGTTGCAAGTTTAGTGCTTGCCTTGTGATGATTATTTAGTCCCTTTAATTATGCCTTGGACCCTAACTGGCTGTTAATTTAATCTGTTTCTCACCCTGTGTGTCTGTCTAACTTCAGCCTTGAAAGGACAACTGGTGAAAGGATGAGGTCTGAATAAGGTGCCTCAGCCACTGTTCAGCAGTGGGGTATGAAGCTTAGCCCAGGCTACCCCTCCAAATATTTGTACTTCTCAGGAAGGATTTCCAGCTGCTGTTGTTCTCCACAGGCTTTGGTGACTGTAGCTCGGGCTTGCCTCATTTGTACACCTCTCATCAGTGTAAGCTGTGCCCTGAGCTCAGAGAAATTCAAGAATTTAGCCCAGATTTGGTCTTAGTTTCAGAAGGCAGCATTAGAAGAGGGCAGTGAATTGTGGGGCTGGCACATAAAAAAAGGCAGACAAGTATTTTTGACTTCCATTTCTCAAAGACCAAGTTCTTTGGCACAGATGTCCTTCCTGTTAATATTATGGACAAGACTGATATTCTGTACTTTTCTGTTTGGGATTTTATTTAAGCTGTCCCTTCGAAGTTTCCTTTGTTTTCAGTTCAGGCCCACAGGTGCCATGGTTGCACTTACAAATCGACTCACTGATCAAAGTCATCCAATCACCATTTACCACAGTGGAGGCTTGTCGTTGGAGACCAGCCATTGCTACTGATTCTGAGGAGCACCTGATTCTCTCTAAGAGGCTCCTCCACTATTTTGTAATTAAATTTTCCACTAAACCTCACTAAATTTCCACTAGGCCTCGCTAAATTTCCACTAGGCCTCACTGAACAGGACAACGTGACAAGAATGAAGGTAATGCACAGCATATGTATTGTGAAAGCATAAAACAACTGCAGAGTGCTCTCTAAGAGGTAGCCAAGAATAAAGGAAATGAATCATATTAGATATTAATTTGCTTTTACATCATTTCTGTTCGAGGAACTTTCATGCTTGTGTCTCTTTGGGTAACTCTTCGTAATTCTCTGGCTTGCACAGGAATCGTGTAGAGCACAAGTTGGCCCAAACCATGCCAGGGGTCATTCCAACATCGTGAGACCACAAGAGAACAGAAATACTGATCAGTGCTGTGCTGTTTCCTGGTAAATATAAGATCTGTGACACATTTTCCCCCTCAGAAAAAGCATGTCCTTTATTCACCCAGGTTGCTCCATTAAAGAAAACACACAGTTAAAAGGTTACTGGTAAAAATCACATGTGTCAGCTTTTTCAAGAACATTAGTGTTCAAGTTCATGTTGGAAGCTTGCTTGTGAAGGAACCTCCTCCTTCAAATATCTCCAGTTACCACATTTTTATTCCCATCACACATCAGACTAAAAGCAGGAGCCCAGTTCCTTTCAGCCAAAACAAAACTGGAAAGGCACTAATGCTCTGCAACCAACAGTGGTCATTGAGCCCTCAAATGAGATTCCCACCTGTGGCCAGTCCCAAGTCCAAAGCCTGCAGAGTGGACAGTGTGGACCTTGGCACCAGCTGGTTGGTTCTGTAGATCTGTTCCTGTAATGTTGCACTACTCACTCACATGGATCCATGTGCAGGACTCTCCCATTAAACCCTTTTAAAGGGATTTTAGGCGCTCAGGCCCTGGGGACTGGTGCCACCCATGAGAGCACTGTAACTGCACAGATAATTATATCAGACTCTAAGAGCTGGAAGTCATCTCTCCAAGGAGGTGAAGGACCACTCTGGATGAAGTCTGTAGTGGCCTCTCGTCTGACTCCCTCTTCAGAACTGAGTAGGTTCAATTCCTCAGTCTCTACAGTTTGTTCCACACTAGGCCAAAAGGTTACTGCCGGTCTTCAGCAGAACTTCCCTGACCGTAAATGAGCAAATTCCCCTGCTATCAGAGACAACTGCAACCCAGGCTGCAAACTCTGCACTTGGCTGGTTATAAGTTACTCCAGCACTCTGTCTTGCAAAGTAAAGACAGATGACTTGCTAGTGGTCATTTATAAATAAGCTCATGACTGTACTGCAGTGATTCACACAATCAGTGTTGTTACCTATTATGTTGTATATAATGGACAGCGTTTTGTGGGGGGTGAGGTGAGGGAGAGTTGCAAATACACTCGACACTTCCAATTTTATATGCCTTAAATTGACTTTAGATTTCCTCGGTTCTATAGCACATATTTTCAGAATGCTTGGATCTGATTCAGCTTGTCCCGCTGAACAAAACAGTTTCACTACTCTGAGACCAGAGGAACACAGTGGTGAATCAGGCCCTTTATTTGCTTCCAATGGCTCACTATCAGGCCTACTGCAAACTACCTATTGAAAGCATGACAGCCAGCACTATGCTCTATAGTGAGCGTTTGGAGTATCATGCCCTAAGTATTGGCCATATGAAGAGGTCTTTTGTTCAGGAAAGCAAACTGTACAGTGTTTAGTAAGCCACACTCCAAATATAGGATCGATAAAGCACGGCTAAAATCAACTATTGCCTCAACAGGCATTCACAGATTTTCTCTGAATTAAGCACGCTTGAATCTTAGGGCCACAATGCCTTCACTCAGCTCTTTCACAGACAGTTCATGCAGAAACAGAGTAGGCTGGGACCCGGTATAGGGCAATGCGCAAGAACTTGAGGCTCCGAGTGGGGAAGAAAAAAAAAAGGGAAAAAAAACCAAAATAAAAATAAACCATATGGAATCCACACTCAGATGCCTTTAAAACAACCACAAACATTCTTGCTGCCTCAAGCTGCAAATGTCGTGAAACAATTACTGGGCTGGGGGACTTCAAAGGTTCACTGAGAGCAGCAGTTTTATTTTTCAATCAAACACAGGAATAGGGCTTTTTTTTCCTCCCTCCCTCTCTCGCTCTCCCCTTTTTTTTTTCTGAATGAAACAGCGCCCAGGCTTCCTGATTTCAAAAACCCTGTTCCGCTTCGCTTGACCACTCCATAACCTTAGGAGAAGCTCAAAAACTTCAAAACGAAACTGTGAGTCATACTGAATGAAAAAGACATTCTTATATTTCATTAAGATTGAAAACTGCTGCATTCCTTGTTTGTAAAATTTACATGAATGATCTTTAAGAGCTTGCAGCTGAATGCTATGTAAAGCTTGAACTTCCATGAATTCTTGTTTACTTAATCATTGATTCTAGAAGGTGATTGACAGTCATTTGCAGGGGTTTGGAGATTCATAATTCACTGTGCATAGAAACAACTGGACTCCTTCTTGCCACTGGCTAACCTATTTATACTCCTCCTCCCCTGCTTTTTGAAGCATCTATGCACTTTCATTTTGTGTTTTCATTTCAGAAAGGCAACGGTTTAACCTCAGTTTCCTTGCAGGAGTTTTGCAAAGGCTGCAGTGTTGCTTACCTCAAGTATTGGCTCACTGGTGGAAAGAGCTGTGCTTAACATGGTGTTTTCAGATGGCTGAAAACACAGGGCATGTTTGGCAGAACAGATGTATGGCTGGCAGCCCCAGTTCTGCAGCGTTTAAGGAGCACACCTCCCACCACCAGGAGAATCCAGGCTGCTCCTGGATCCCAAGGGGTTCAAGTTGGCACTGACCCCTCTGCAGAGAGTCATGCACACAAAAATCATGTAGAAATAACATGCTGCCCCCTTTGAAGAGAACTGAGTCAAATTGTTAAAAATGAAACTGACTCATTGTAGAAACAGTGGTCACTGGAATGGCATCTCCACAACTGCTGCGGTAAGAGAGGAAGCTGCCTGACCGCAACTGCCTTTGTGCTTATTCTAGCTGTTTAAGTTCTAAAAACCACAAAACCCCATTTGAAATTCCACTGTATAGCAAGGTTTGTGTAATGAGGTTACAATTCATAATAGGATCATTGAAAACTGAAACAAGCAGCATTAATATGTGGACTGCCTGCAACGAGCTAGCAGCAGCGTGATGATGTCATTTTAAATTAAAAGTCTGTCCCTGTTTGATACGCTAAAAAAAGAGTGCAAATCAGGGAATATGCGCTGATCCCATCCATAGGGAAAGACTGTCAAGCAGCACAGTGGTATCACAGAGCACCCTGCGAGCCATATGGCATGGCTTTAATGGAACTAATTCCCACGTACTCTGCTTGTGTCACGCGTATCAGGATTCTGCTCCCACACTGAAAAGACATTAGTCAGGAACAGGGGGAGGGGAGGCCCAGTGATAACCAGCATCGTGTCCTTTATCATGTGCCATGCTGTAAATGCTACTGCAGCAGTGCTGAGGCCAAGAGGAAATAGGCTGCATGTTCATGGAAGTGGACAGACCCCTCATTTCTTTAAGTGAGCGACCATGCCAATTTACAGCAATGCAAGTCCAGGCCTTTTAGCATAGTTGACCAACCAGCCCTGTGAAATATCAGTTCAAAATGGCTGGTACTTGTAGAGCCATTTATTCATCCAGTATTGCACTTTCACCCAAGACTGAGTGACACAGAAACCAAGAGATGTTCGTCCACAAAACCCTTCCCTGCTCAGCACTGTTGATTCCTTTTCAGCCTCTTGTGCTTTCCTTAAAGCAATTAAGCCAACACTGGACTTCAGCAGAAGGAGGAAAAGCTCCTGTGAATGCCAGTGGCTGCTGAGCACATGGTCCTCCTCCCAGACGTCAGGCACCAAGGACCCAGTCAGCCCATCCTTCATTCTCTGAACAGCCTTTTTGACTACAGAGAGGTTCATCTTACTCAGCTGGGTAAGAACCATAAGATGTTGGTAGGAATGAAGCCTGTCATGACTTGTGTGAAAGTAGCAGAAGAAAGATGACCAAGAAAACATTAACACTTCACTGCCATTTTCATGTTCTACAAATATTTCGGAGTTAATTTTGCCATTTATTTAAAATTTCACTCTTGGATTTCTCCACCCAAAATTACTGGGTTTGGGTCCAAGTCACGAAGACAATTACTTGCACAGTCCTTACACCAAGCTGGTCTGCGGACCTGCACTAAGCCAATAAAATTTACTTTTCCTTCTTACGATTTTTATGTAAAGTTTTATGTAAGAATATATGTGGATCTTTGAAAAACACTGAGTTGATCATGAGTGTAAAAGAAATTTGGGGACCACTAGCATTAAGTTTTGGCATTAGGTCTTAGTTTTATAGAATGCTGCCCTCACTTAGGATATGCATTGCCATTATCATCAGGGATATTTAGGTGGGAAATTAATTTATTTCACCCAGTACTTTAAGCTCCCCAGATAGTTCTATTTAAAATGAAGGAATGGAGGAATCTGTATCTCATCCCAGGTATCTGCAGGCCTGCAAAAAACCTCCCTCGACTGATATTGAAAACAAGAGAGATGTTCAGAAGGCTTCAGCTTTAGCCTAGCCAGAGAAAGCTCAGTGTAAAACACCTGGAATAACTGTGCTCTCTGAGCACCAGCCTACAGGATTCCTTCTTGGGAGACAGAAACAGAGAGGGCACGTCTCTCACTGCAGCAGCTACTCCTCTAAAGCCCCGTGTGTGGGTGCCTGTGGCTGCAAGCACACACGTGTATGAAAGGGAGAGAGTGCACACAACCAACTTTCTAAGCCAGTGGGAGGGAAGGATTACCACAGGATGGGACCCCACATGTTTAATTTTCACACAGACTTAACATGAGATATGCTACATCAGACCCAAGATAGTGGTGTTCCTATTCTTATTGACCCCAATCACTTTAAGCCTATTGAGTGCTGTACTCCAGAGAGAAGATTTAAATTACACTTGGAGAATGTTTCTCGTTGATGCCGAGTGCACTGTGCTTTTTGAAGAAATAGTATTTCCTTCTTGGACCACAATGAGCAAGTCCAAGGTCAGACAAATCACGTGTGGTAGAACAGGTTGCAGTGTGAAGGGCTCATAGGGTCACAGAGATTTTTTGTTATTCAGCTCAAGGAACTTGGCTATTTGTCAGAGAATACAAAGCCTGTCTTCTCATGGTAATAATTGATGTAATTTCATACACTCATTCCTGTGAAGCCAAAATTCATCAGCTAAAAAAATTATAATCTACCTATCCTATAAAAGACAGATCATTACTCATACAAACTTTTCACACTGAATTACAGCCAGATGAACAATAAAGAATTTTCGAATTTACTCTCTTGTATGGAAAAAATATTGGAAATTGGAAAACTAAATGTAAAGCTGTTCTCAGTGAATATTAACCTATAAATAAAGCGCTGAAGATCCCCAACATCAGTATAAATTTTCCCACCCTGCTCATTCTTGCCTTACCTTGGAGGCATATTAAGAAATGAAACTGCCGGGATGTTTCTGCCCGATACCCTTTTTGTGTGTTTCACAGCTAGAAAGTGAAAGGCTCAGCAGGTTAAATACCAGCAGAGTAAAGTATTTTATTCAGATATCAGTTGCAAAGATCGGGGGAGGAGGGGGAACGCAGTGAGGCCTTTCAGCCTGCAGTGCCATGGGAGAAGAAAAACGAGACAGCAGAAGTGTGTGGTAACACAAAAAGAATGTTATCTCAGCGGAGGGGAAAATACTTTCAAATGCATAATTGCAAACACATACCCTCAGCAGCTAACCCAGAGCCCTCTCAGACTGCACAGCTAAGAGTCTGGAAAGTGGCCAAAGTATCAGTTTTATTTGAGAGATCAAAGTGATGAAAGAGAGAGAAAGAATAGCATCAAATATGATTGATAAAAAGTATTGCTTTCTTTGATTGGTTTCTGCTCCCCCTCCCTTTTCCACCTCATTCTTCTCCCAAGTTCACTAAGAAAAATGTCAGATCTGTGGTCCATCTAGTAACACATGCTTGCATGTGAGATGGGCCTGTAGGAAAACACCTGCTCACTGCACATACCTGCCTAAGCTCCTAATGGCCACGAGGTTCCTACAGATTCACTGCAGGTAAGGGCTGTTTGCTGCAATGCAATTATTTGTGACCCTGCACAGCTCGCACACACTGGCATTGTTTCACATTTTGATATTTGGTTACTTTGCACAGCCCCCCTTGTGCTGCTGAGCATCTACGCAATCCCCACATGGATTTCCAGGGACTCTGACCCCAGAGTGTCGGTGCTGTCGCTGTTTCTGGTCCATAATTGTCCTCCCTCCCCTCTTTATTGTGCACACTGTCTTTATATAAACACACTGAGGGAGATAAAAGCTTTATGATGGCAACACAGTTGAGTTTATGGTTCCTTTCACACACATAGATGTTACCTCAAGCACAGACCAGCCAGGATGGAGACCTTGGAACTAAAGAGCACTTTCACATTTGATGAGTTCAAACCATTGCTAAATCCTCACAGGAATCATGGCTGATGGGCAGGGGCTAGGCCATGCTTAGGCCCATGAATTTAATGACATTATACAGGCCAGAACCTGCAAACAGTGTACTCAGTCACTTTATATGTGCACACATGTTGCAAAATCAGTTCTTTGCATCAGGATTTTGAAGCCTGTGGAGATGACATTTACTAGAACCACTTACATGAGCAAGAGTTTATTGCAGGTATAAAAGGCAGATCATGCCACAGGAATTCTGAGAAAGAAACTTGTGGAGGTTACTGGTGACTAACAAAATAGGAGGAAAAAAAAAAATTGAAAAGGTATTGATTCCAAAGCAACACTGAGAAAATGAGTCATTTTACAGAGAAGGGACAAGGCAGCATTTTACAGAGCCGTGACAAGTATTAGGAGGCAAAGAGAGGAGAGGAAGACCCCAGAAAGAGGAAAAGCAAAGAAATAGGCCTGAATTGATTTGCAAAAGAACTGGAAATTACCAGAACTAGAGCAAAATACTGTGGGTCTTTCCATGGTAAAGATGAGCAAAAAACCATAATAATTCAAGAGGGAGACATGAATGATGAAATTGGCCACTAAAGCAGACAAAGAAGATACAGGAGACCAGGTAGGGTATGACCAGCTAATAAATATTTTTGCAACAAGCAGAGAGGGTGGGGGGCTTTGTTATGGAAGGAAAAATGATCCACAACAGTGAATTTGAACAACCCCCTTATGGATTTGATAAACTCAGCCTTAACAAGATGTGGTGGTAAGCCTGACTCATTAATCATTCAGCCATCTAGCTAATCCTGCATCCAATATCTCGAAGTCTGCAATAATCAGATGCTGTCTTGGCAAGCCTGAACCACTGGACAAACAGCAGATTAGGGGTGCATGATGAATGCATCACACTACATAACTCTGCGAGGAAAACAGGAGATGGAGGCATGAGGACATGTAGGATGATCTGAGCCACAAGATAAACCTGTACCTTAAAAGGGGAAAATACTACAAGGAGGCTGAAGAACAGGAATGTAGGCAAGAGGGTAGGGAAACGGTAATCTGGGTAATGTGCATGTGGTTAGGAAAGATGCAGAAGGCTGAGATAAAAGGAAAGGGGCAGACACATCATGAAGGAGGAGGACAAGAGAAAGTTTAAAAACCCAGTGAAATTGTGGGGTTTTAAAACATGTATCACCATGGCAGGACCAAATCAGGTGTGCTGTGAAAGGAGGAGAACATGCAATTGTTCAAACCACTCTGTGCATCCCTAATCTGACAGATGACAACTCCTCCTTTCTTACCCTGCCCACCTCATAAAACTGCCCCCCAATTCTCCCCATCCTTCATCCATCCACCTGTACTGGGGTGCACTGAGATCTGTAAGCAAGATGGCAAGTCACATGTCTCCCAGGATGAGAGGACACAGAAAACCATGAAGGTAAATGTGAAGCAGTCATCACTTTGGGATGAATCCAGCCAATTTCACTGTTTCCTCTCTTGGTCCCTGAGGTGTTTAAGCAATATATTTTCATTCCCAAGCACTAGTCCTCACAACATGCCATGACATACCTAAACAATTAGAATTACCTCCAATTAACAGGGAAGAAAATGAAGACTCACAGATTGAACAATTTAGCTACACCACAGGGAAGGTTAATTCCCAAAGCAGGGATTTAGACAAAATGAGTCCTTAACATTGTTTTCTGGCCACAGCAATTGATAATATTGCTGTTCCTGCCTGAGCTCCTCAAGGCAAGACAGACAGCTGCCCTCAGACTTTAGGGCTGTACCTGTTCTTTCTTCATTTTACACCCTATGGTTACTCAGAATCAATTATTGATGTAACTGAGATCTGTACGACTCTCAGTAGCCCAATGCTCTTTTTTATTTTCTGAAAAGCTGGCTCGAACTGCAAAAACTACCAGGTGTATTTAAAATCAGTAGAGCAGAAAGAAAGAAACAAAAGAACAGCAGACCTGAAGGACAACAGCAAATACGAGGAAAGAAGCAAGTATCATACTGAAATCCAGCGAGAAACGTTAAATGTAGGAAAAGGGTAGGGAATAATGCAAGAGGAACCACACAAGGAAGTGCAAGGTTGTGAGCTGCAGGGAAATCCAAACTAATACAGATTGTAGCACATGTACACCTGGCAAGTCCAGGTCAGTGAGACAGCAGGATGCCACACACCCTCAGCTCCTCCGAGAGCTGGTTACCCCACTGGTTTCAAAGTCTAGCAACTGCAGCTACCAGGCAATGACGTTTGCAATGCACATAATAGCAGAAGTACTCACCACCTCTCAGCCTGACAAACAACTGCTGCACCCGAGGAGGTGTGGAGAGGAGGCAGAGGAGCAAGAAGCACATAATTACAGCTAAACTGCAACCACTTTCTTGAGTTGGCTGTCTGTGGGGTTCTGACCAAGCTGAGGATGCCTGGCATCTCCACCAGCTTTCCCTACAATCGCTCACTGGTTGTCATGTACCTTCCTTACTCAGCAATAAGTATGGGGAAAATGAGACAAATCTGCCTGCAGATATGAGAGGAGGCTGCAGTCAGAACATGAGATATTATAGTCCCTGCACAAGTCAGCCTCACTGACTTGTAAGTGGTCATTTTTTGGCTCTGCAGTCTGTGGCATCCTTCTAAATTCTGTGGCAAAAAATGGCCTAACAGTGTCCCAAACCCACCTCATGCTTGCTCATATGAAGGGCCTTCACACAACACCTCCAAAATAGTAGCAAAGGTACAACCAAAAGCTTTCAATTAAATCAGGTATTCAGTAAACATTCCACTCCTCATCTGTGCAAGAAAACTAAGTATCAGAATACTGTGCAGTGTGCCAAAAAGCATTACTTTTTGGGGGTTCTCTCTGGGGCTTGTTGTTATAAAGGACCAGTGACTGGAGGGGAGTAGGTTGCTGAAAATAGGCAAATCTTTATGCAGCAATTCAGGGCCAATCAAGAGATGTCATGGTTGAATTAAAAAAAAAAATTTCAGGTTGCCTTCCTTTTTTGCTCATTATCTTTGACTGATCATTATTTTGTCTGGCAGTTACTGTAGTGGCAAAACATTCTCTCTAAAACCAAAAAAAAAGAAAAAACAACCAAAAGAAAAGAAGAAAGTAAAAGGAATGGCACATGTAACAATGATTCAGCAGACGCTGGTGGTGTGGGCTGTCAGCTAAATATCCTGTGAAATACTTTGTTGGCTAAACCCAAGATTATTATGGTAGAAAGATAAATGGTACTCATGCTGCTTCTGGGGGATATTTCTGCCTCTTATTTAGATGATATGCACATGATCACAGGTTGGTAACTGCCCGTGAAACACATGCTGGTGAACACTGAGATTTATCATTTTCTCTGAGAGGAAAAAAGTCACCCATTAGTTTTATAAATATAACCACGAAGCAGCTTTGTGCACTTAAAAGAGATCAGCAACAGCCTCTGCACCTCAGAGGTTGATTCTGGATGAGGTTTCAGGCACATAAAGTCCAGTAAAGTTGAACCCAACCTAAAGAACACAAGGTCATTTACTCCTTGAACAATAGGCAGGGAGATAGAAACAGAAACCTTACCACATTTTGAAAAGGGCTTGGATGGCTGCAAATAAACAGCAGGGGCTGCAGCAGCCCCAAAATTCAGGATATGCACGGTCTAGCCTTTTCCTTTAGACCTGAACCCTCATTTAGGATAAATAAATTATTACTAGACTTATTTTTAGGAGCTCCCTAAATAACTACTTATCCAAAGGCCTCCTACTTTTTTTCATCCTGTTTTCATCCTCTTTTGACACATTAATGACATTATTGCTTTTTTGAACTGTGCAAGAGGAAAGCCCATTGCAGATGGATTGCAGACACCCATTTACGTAAGAAATTAACTCAATTTGGAACTGTCAACTCAATAAATCAAAGTGGAAGCAACATATAAAGGCAATGTCCTAGCTGGGTAGATTAAAAAAAAAATTAAAAATCTGTGGGGCTTTAGTGATAGCTCTTGCAAAGGACTTTAACAAGGGCAGGGCTTTGCCCACAAATAATTGCCACCCTCCCAATAAACACTTGAAAGTTTGTGGATAGAAGCCACAGATGCAAATATTCAAACAGACAACTACAAGCTGGCCACTAACTAATTGGGATAAATTATCATCCAGTCAGAGAATAAATAACAGAAATAAAAAAGTGCAAAATTAATCGTTTGCAACTTAGGGTTGCTCTGTGATGGTGTAGCCACCCAGATACTTCACCTATACTAGGGGTGCTAAGTGCCTGGAGAAAGTGCTCTAGTGTTGACTGAGCATTCCAAAAGGTTTTCACTGGAAAGCCAGCTTTGCAGAGCGTTTTTTTTCACAAGAAATGTAGAGGCACTTTGGGCCAACCCTCTTAAAAATGCTCAGGCTCTCTAGAATTGACAAAAATTTCCACAGCTTGTTCCCTCTGCAGCAGCTCCGGCCTTTGGGATGCATTAACATTTCAGATTACCCCCATTACTCTAAAATGCCCTCCTGTGAGTTAACACACTGAGATGGGAATAACTTTTGTGACATTTCACATGTGTTTTCCGAATGCAGCCACAGTCGCAATTCAAACCTTCAAGTCTTTGTCAGTTTGAGAAGAAAATAGAAAAGGTGAAAATAAAAATCAGCTTCACGCTGGTCTTCTTCGAAACCCAGAGGTGTTTGAGATGCCTTCCCAAGCCAAAAAGAAAGGACGAATAAACAATCTGTGAAGGGGGAAGAACAAGTGTCTTGGGCAGAAAGAGAACTCCATGTAGCTGAGATGAAACAAATGTGTCCTGTGAAACAGGAAGAAAAGGGGAGGGGGGCAGTGGAGAGGGCAGCAGACAACTCTGACTTGCTCGCTCTTTCCAGGCTTTGTATTTATTTCTGTCATGGATCTGAAAAGGCAGGCAGCAGACTTTGTAGAAGCGCCTTATGAAATGGGGTAAATAATGGACCCCAGATGCCCTTGTTTCCTTCATTATTCAGTCTAGGCCTTCAAAGCTGTTTTGCAGTGTGAGGTATCAGAGGGAGGTAGAGTGCTCTGTTAACAAGATTTCAATGAGCTTTGGAAGCAGGTCCAGGGAAGCTGCTGGAAATGTTTCAGACATACAGTACTTTTGTGCTTTTCTGACCCGTATGTAGTGAGAAAACACGGGACAGAGGGTGCCCTGATTTTTAAGAAAACACCATCTAAACAATATGTAAACAACAGCAATGCTTTTGTACGCATGTGATCCCTTTAATTCAGCATTCTCAAAGCATCTAAAATACATTGAAGCATTAAGTTCAAGAACAAGGATTCAAACTAAAGCTCAGACAGTTTAGAATACATATTAAAAAAAAAAAAAAAAACACGGTGAGAAACTGGCCAGCCAGGGCCATGAAAACAGGGGTTTGAACTCCTCATTTCCCTGGTCCTTCCCCATGAGGAAAGATTTCCTGCCCACTTAGCAACAAGCTGCATTTCGCTTTTGCTTTGAGACCCACCCTAAACATTTCTCTGTGCATATTTCTGAGATTCTTCATGATTCATCCTCAACCAGGAGCCACGTGAACCCAACTGACACATCCAAACCCTTCAATTTTTTTGGATGGGTTTAGCATTGCCTGGCAGTTTAAATCCGAGCTCCACGGACCACACCCATTCCTAATAACTATCTTTTCCCTCTGCTTTCTCACTTTTGGTGACATTAACATTTAAAAGCCAAAAGGGGAAAAAAAAAAAAAAAAAAAAAAAGGGGAAAAAAAGAAAAAAAATTAAAGGGGTGTTTCAGGTTGCCATTCTTTCAGCTTTTGCTGGCCCCATTGTTGACAGCAGCCGCTCTATATTTACTCTAGCAGCATTACATCCTGTGCGTGGGGATGGCTCTGTGCTCTCAGATGTTTCCGAGTCACACCGGGCAGAGGGATGCATTGTGCGCTGCATCCTTTCCTCCACCGCGTCCTGCGCTTGCTGGAGCGAGCTGCCTCACCTTAAAAAAACACAATGGCACCACCTAAAGGACACATTATGCACATAAGGAGCCTCCTTCGGTGCATTTCCCTCTCCCGTGTGTGCCTGTGAGTGCACGAACAATTCTGACAGCCCTGAGCCCTGTGGTGGCAATGTTCGTTTTCTCAGGCACCGGCTCGGCACAGAGCTTATTCGTGGTTATAAAATCATGCATACAGGAAGAGACATCCATATTTTTATAGCTCCTCCGATAAGGCTGTAACAGAAAAGACAACTGTTAAAGCAGCTGCCCCTTTTCTTTGCATTCAATTCGAATGTAGCAAGCATGCCTAATACAACAATTTGAGCAGTTTTAAGGAAGATTAAATATAGGAAGAAAGTCCCTTGCCAACAAAATGGTAAGTGATACTGTCCATATAAATCTCTAAGGAAAAAAATGTGTCAAAATACAAGAAATGAAAAGGAAGAAGGGATAGGAGATCCTTTCATTCCATTGTCTCTAGGTAATCCAGCAGCATGTATACTGCTATATGTCTTCCCATACTTCAGGCAATGTTCCTAATATCCCAGAAGAATGGAGGAGTTTTTAAGAACAAGTTGAACTTGTTCTCCTTTCTCGGCATCAGTCATAGCTTTCATAGTTCATTCTTTTTGATCACTTTTGTGAAAGCATGGAGTGCTTTCACAACAGAGGACAGGCATGACATAGACTCTCTTCCTAGCAAATGTGTGAGGGTTTGATCATTTGGAATGTACATTTTTCTGAGGCAAAACCAAACCATTTCAAAGCTAATACACGCAATAGCCTATTAGTGGTTTCAGCTCCGTGTCATGTATTCATCTGGGTTGCTCCATTTACATCAGCAAAACTGAGGAGAAAAAAACATCTGATCCTCTAAAACAACATTTGTACATAAATGTAACAGAGAGAGACCAAGTTATGAATGGCAACTCATTTCCAAATGCTTGTGACAGTGAGCATACAACACTGCTCTATTCTGTGTTTTGCTTTTAAAAAGGGAAGACACATCAACTGACAAAAAAGTAAAGTTATTTTGAGGGACATCAACTAGTTCCAAATGTTGTCAGCAGGCTCTGGAGATTTTCACTCAACAATCTGAAGTCTCTACCACAAGATACATGCACAAAGCATCTTAATTGCTTCAATTTGGTTACTAGTTGGCAATATTGCATGAGAAAAGCTGCTTCTTGATAGCCGAGGAGAGAGGCCAAAGACTGATTGGGCATAAAGAACAAACTACTTCCTACCCCCCAGGTCAGCATTGGGAGAACTGGGTGGGGAATGGCAAGCTGTAATTGCCTGTTCACTTCATAAATAAGAGACTTTGGTCTCCCAGAGAGCAAAATGAGGAGGAAATACCTTTCAAGGCTTGTGTTTTAAACATTGTTTTCAGAATAAAGTGAAAGCACAGCCTTTCAAAATATTTAATATGCCCGTTGCCCAAGAAGGATGTGCCAGCCTTAAACATAGCCATCAGGGCCCAGAGATTCAACAGAACTCAACTGCCCACGTGCATTTCCAAATCAGATGACTGGATTTCCTGAAGCACTAGGCCTCCAGCAGGAGTTTTGAATTTTTTTGGCATTTCCTTTAGGAGCTGAATTGGAAGTTGACAACAACTGCTGAGTGCTCAGCTCCTTGAAAAACCTGGCCTGGAGATTAATAGCTATGCAGTGCCGAGCATACCAGCTGCCTTTTCCTCAGTGCCTCTCATCATTTACAGTATTAATTGCTTGAGTCTAATGAGCACTTCTGGGAAGCTGAACGTAATCCAGAGTAAAAGCTTCCACAGACTCAGATTTCCTCGGTCTCCTGTATTTGCATTAAACAGTACCCATGGAAAGATGAACATTTTCAAAGACAGCAACAAGCTGAAGGCTGCAGGAGGGACTAAAGACACGCATAGTTGAGACACACATAGATGAGAGAAAGATCCTGTCGTTCCCTACGTGGATTTGAAGCTCTGTGCTCATTCTCAAGAGAGACTCTGCATTAATAACTCCTGCCTATGTGATTATTCTGACCCTACAGTACATCCCTGTCTGAAGAGGACCTTGACATTGTTAGAGGAAAAAGTCAATGAAAAATTTTGTGAAGGACATAGTGGGTGGCAAACCTACCATAACAGGTGGGAAAACAGGAGGTAATGGTGTTGTGCTCTGCATCTTTTTGGAGAGCATGAAAAGGAAAATGCCAAACCTCCTAAAGCTTCAGCCGTGCACTGCCACAGCTCATAAAACAAATTCCAGCTACGTCCCCTCCAAGCACAGATTTCCTAGCACTGAAGGGAAACAAATCAACTGACAAAAACTTGTAAAGGGGACCATAAAAACATTATTTTCATTTCAATTGGAAATGAGGCAGATAGTTAATAAAAAATGAGTTACCTCAAAAGACAGGGAATACCTGCCAGACTCTGGGTGGGATGGACATTTTTGTGCCAGTGCATTATGTATCCATTTCTGACTAAGTGCTTATAAAAGCCCATCAATTCAATTTGTCTTTTGAGGAATTTGGGTTAAGATCTCCCTATGTAATGGTAATCACCTTAATGATACGCTCTTTAACTCTTTCTAATTGTCAAATCAACAGCAGCTACACTGCCAAACCCTGTAGTTTTTCCTAAAGCAAATATCCTGTTAAAGTTTGTAGGATATCAACTGAGTAAGAACCCCAGGATTTGGTTTTCAAATTATGTTTTGGAGCTCACAATGTGCAAAGCTGACGCTGCAAGCATTCGGTTAGAAAAATAGCAAGGCATTAAAAAAAAAATTAAAATGAACTGCTCTAGTCACCAAGATCAAATGTTAAGAGAAAAAGCCTTAGAAGTGTTTATTCTCCCAGATTAGATGGAATTCTAAGCAGTGTTTATTGGAGAGAAGAGATGGAGTGTGCTATGTCTTATTCTTGTTTCCTGTATCCGCCTTTCTCTCAAAAGTGCTAAGTAGCAGGGCTGCAGGGATTATGGTGCTGAGGGAATGCTTGCCACTTTCCTTCTCTCTCTCTATTTAAACACGACAACTCTTGGCAGGCCTCGGTCACATTGTTTGTGTAGCCAGGACAAGAGGGTGGAATTCTGGAACACGTTCCAGCCCACATTCCGGATTTTCCTATAAACTAGCCCCTTATTTTAAACACACGCCTCTGTGAATTACCTTTGTGTTGCTATGCCCTTTGAAAATCTGTTTCAAACACTCCTTGTAAATTAAAATCTGATTCAGCTTGAGTTCCGATCAAGGTATTTCATCATGGTGAATAATCCGTGAAAAAGTCACTGTTTGATTTAGCAGGGAAAATAACAATAAATAAAGAGGGGAGAGTATGAAAGAGGAAGGAGGAATGGCTCAGGATCAGCCAGGGAGGATGGTATCTCTCCCTCTAAATTAACAATTTTAATAACTCCATATGTTGATTGCATAACAATTTGTACAACTGGACTTGTCTTGTCAGAGGATGGCCCTGCCCTTTTGTGAGCCCAATTTGCATATCTATCTTTTTTGCACCATCAAATAACAGGCAAAAAAATTCAGCAGTCATTTGCCTGACAATTGGATGTGTTAATTTGCAGCTAAAAAAAGTATAAAATGAAGGTCAAACTGAGGCAGTCAAAAATTCAGTCCCTGCTTTCTCTTACTCAGCTGATTGTTGCACAAAGATCAACATTGCTCAATCTGGTGTGTGTACTTTCAGCTCAATAAGTGCTTTCATTCATCATTCACAACTTGCTTCATTATGAAAGTTGAACTATATCTTTAACACAAACCACACTTCCTTTGTCCTGAATGAAAGCTCTGCCTGGGCACACTGGAGAACAGGCTCCTTGTTGATGCAATGTTATCACATGCACTGCGGCCAATATCTTACATCTCACAGCCCACAGCACAAACTGCCCATGGAGAACAAACTCCCCATATAGAACAAGCTACTCAAGCAGAACATTTTTAATTAAATGATGGAAGGAAAGGGGCTCGCTCTCTCTCTACCGGTGGCACCAGGTTTAACAATCCATTTGTCACAAAAATGTTCCTGCATCTTCTTTCATGAAGCTGCTGGTGCATATTAGGACCTGCACTCCCTGCAGGCACGGCCCTCCTGGATACCATCGGCATACCTCATTAGAAACTCATTGACTGGCACTGGTGTAACTTCAGCTTCACACTCCCATGCCTAACACTTTCTTGTTAGTTTTTGTGTTGCTTTACTTCCCTTATAGTCTCTGTCCTTTGGACTGCCCTTCCATCCTTAAATACTATTTGGAAAGGATACTGTGTTCTGTGTTCAGATACTCCCCAACTCCCTAAGGGAACAAGTCAGAAACAATAACAAAACGTGGATGTTACAAGATACCACTCTTCTACCATTTCAGGTACAGAAAGGCACCAAAATCAGGCTGTCAGACAGGAGGCAGAGCAGGAGAACGGGGAGGGTGTTAGGAAAGAAATAACAAAGTAAAAAAGACGAGGAAGAACCTACTTACATTTGTCACGGCAGGCACCTTCTGTGAGTATGAAGGCTGCCTAATGAAGTTAGAATAAGTTCAAGAAATGCCTGTACTGTCCATATGTAGAGCATGGATTTCATCTCACTGGATTTCACAAGCCACTTCTGACAACTGAGATAAGATATGTCAACACTCTTTGCTTGTAGAGTTTTTCACTCTTTTAGCATATCAAATGCATTTTCTATCTTAGCAAAATCTCTTCTTCCTGCTCCTCTGCAGGCATTTTTCTGAAGGTTAGCTGGAAGTGGTATTAAACACAGGACTGAAGAAGAGTGAGTGGAGAGCCACACTTCGAGGGTCCATTCTCACCCTGCAGCCAGAGGAGCCTGTTCTGGTTCACGAACCCAAAAAATGCAGGAGGCACTGAAGTACCCACTGCTTCCCAAGCTAGTGCTGCTTGGTTACTGTCCATCCCTAGCCCCCTCCTGCACAGTGTCACAGCATGAGTGCTAAGTGATAGCCTGAGAAAACAAGTCACACGTGTAGTGCCATGCTGAATAATACCCGTGTGCCCCTCTTATCTCTCCTGCTCCTTTCGTCTGCTGCTGAGAAACCATTAACACACTCAGGGCTCTGAGAGGGAGAACAACAGCAGAGGAGGAGATGGATTTCAGGTGACCTCCTGAACTCTCCCCAAGCTGACGATGAGCAGGCACTGGAGTAAACCTGACTTGTTATCCGAGAGCAGCCTCGTAGCCACTGGCTGACCCAGCCTATGCATATCCCAATTTTCCAGAGAATTTCTATCCTCTACCTGGCTTGGGTAAGCCCAGTATTAGCAAGGTAGAGGATGGAAGGCAGCCCTGATGCTCATTTCCAAGCACAGAATGAGAGTAAACATTTTCAGAAGATAAAAGAATAATAAGGACCTTAAATTTCAGAAAGCAGAAAACACCCTGTAAATGAAGGGAGAGGTAAGGGAAAGGATATGGAAAATTTGGAACTAACTCTAACAACCTACAGAAGAAAACTTCTAATCAAATATGTACATTCACAAGATGAAGTCGTTATTAATTATCCAGTTTTTGCAACTGAGACAATAAAAATCATTGTAAAATTTTAAGAACATATAAAAATCTTGGACGTTTGAGCACCTCATTAGAAAGGGATCTTGGATAGTATTAAGCTGTAAATAAATCCTTAAATTGTAGCTAGCTTCCTTACCAAGTCTGAGATTTTCACAAAATGTGGATTTTCTTTAATTCCTCGGTATCAACTCCCCCCAGGAATTTCCTATTTAGAGATTGACTGATTTCTGATCTGCTACAATTTTAATACATTTCTATCAAAAAACTTCCAGCATTTTCAGAAATTCAAAAGACCCTCAACACCAGAAATATCATGTGGTGGCTGCAGAAGATTGCCAGGTCTTAAAATGCTAAAACAGTTGCTTTTCTTCATACCACTGGATGTATTTTCAGTCCAGCAGCAACAGCACACTTCTAGTAGCAAATTCCATATAAATGGAAAACATACAAAGTACACAGAAGCTAAGAATCTTCCAACCCTTGACATACAGGTATGCTAGTTTCCTCATTAAGGCTAGAACTATAAAATTGGCAGTTCCTATAAACAAGCATTTATCAAATAGGAATCTGTTGGTGAACGGGTAAAAGAATTTGTATTTAAATTTTCTGAATGTATATTTATGTTTCATCATGCGTTTGGCATCAATCTATAATTAAATTAATTTCTGTAATCAAATGGCAAGAACTATCATGTTTAAAAGAATAGCAAAAGCTGTGAAAGATTCATGATAGCAGAGTTCATTAAAAATGAATTTAAGTCCTACATAAAGCCCCCTGCAAAGATTCATTTCAGTTATATGCCCAAAGGTTACAGACAATTTATGCCCTATTTAAGTCATATTCCACGGCACATTTACAACCAGTCCTTTGCAGCGCTGATTTAAAATTAAACCAGACACACAAGGACTTTTCATTTTAACTTGAAGAGCTAATGCTTTGGAAAAATGGTGGAATAACCATCACTGGAAGATTTTAAAAGCAAGAGAGACAAACATCTGCCAGGAACGATAGAGATATAATTGATCCCACCTTGGGGCAGAGGGATGGATTAGAAGATCTTTTGAGGTTTCTTCCAATCCTATTTTTCTTCATTTCCAAGGTGTGGAAATGGGAAAACAAAGAATCACAGAAAACATCTGAACAACTGAAGGAAAAGTAATTGTATAATTGAGACCAAATTGTTAACTGATTGCAACTTCCATGTTACATTTGGATGGGAATTAGTAATAGACAATAGCGCAGATTAACTGAGACAAGGGAAAGATAAAAACACCAGGGAAACCAGAATTCCAAAAGCTGCTGTGGAATTGAAGGCAAATGTTTGCTTGCCATACATGCCCCGTGTGTCGCCTCCCAGGAGCCTGTGCACAGCTTGGCTTTGTTTGGAAAACCAGCTTGGATTTTATCGAATGCGTCCTGCCTCAGGAAAAGGAAAAACAAGTCACGCATTTCCCAGCTAAATCTTCAAGGTGGGCACAACCCCAGGCACGAGCGACAGACGATATTCAAGCACATAAAAAGTGGGTCTGTAAAGGGAGGGTCACCGTGCACCAATCCACTCCTCCTGCCTCAGTCACAGGGGGAAGGTGGGAGGGCATCCTTTAAAAACTTAGGTTCTTGAGCCTCTGCTGCTCCAACACTTCTGCTTTCCTGCAGATCAAAAAGGACAAGGT
The DNA here is from genome assembly GCA_026261815.1 of Monarcha castaneiventris obscurior. Lineage (NCBI taxonomy): Eukaryota > Metazoa > Chordata > Aves > Passeriformes > Monarchidae > Monarcha > Monarcha castaneiventris. Next base: position 1,542,336 of record JAMPIT010000541.1, read on the forward strand.
CTCCTTTCCCCCAGGAAGGGCAAGCCTAAAGCACTTTGTGTGTCCAGAGCTAAGTTCTCAGGAATTATTTTTGGGTTATTTTCCTTTACTAAGTTATTTGATAAGGTCATTGTGCAATCAGCTGGGACTGGAAATTCTTTTCCACTCCCTCCATTTGCAGTCACAATGTAACGCAAGGGTTTCTAAGACCTGAAATTGTGTTGGTTGTAATTCACAAGCTCACAGATTTTAAAGAGCAAGAAATTCAACAGCCTATCTTGCTAATGCTGAGATTTACTGCACTAAGCTCCCAGCAGAAAGACAACCTTAAAACAAACAGTTTCTTAAAGTAAAGATTTTACAGTTATTTGATGCCATTTTGAGAAGAGGTTGGAAGGGCCAACCAAAAATATGCATTAAAAAGACAAATTCAGGAAATTCAGAATTTAATTTTGCCTAAGAGCAACAGGGATATTAAGACTTTTTTTCCGTTTATTCCATGCTATATTCAGAGTTTGGATCAAGGGGATACAGAAGCTCAAGGGAGTGTCCTTTAAGAATGAGAGCAGGAGTTTAGAAGACATTCCTTTCCTGACTTGGCCACCAGTTCTTTTGGGACAAATTATTTAATGTTATGAAATGTTAGCATTTTGAAAACTGTTGTGCTTTTACTCCCTGGGAAGTATAACTGAAGGAAAAGAGTGAAGAATCAATGATACAAACTATGTGATAACAGGTAGCTATAGATTTGATGTGACAACAGTTTTCTGCAACCCTTGAGACCATAGAAAATGTATGCAATTTTTTATGGAGTGTGCAACAAAGCTTATTGAAAAGGAAGGTGACTCTGCAGAGTCTTAAACATGTGGAGCCACAGTGATGCTGAAGAAGGGCTCAAAAGTGAGTCTTCCTCTTTAAAGGAAATGAGAAAATCAACTTCCCATTTCCCAGAAGGCCATCAGAATAGTCAGGAATGGTAGCAGAGTACACACAGGTTTCCCTGTCAGATCCTCAATCTGCCCCACCAGCTACACTGAAAGTGATGAGGAGGAGGATGGCACAGACTCTGAATCATCCAAAGTTCTTGGACCAAGAGCATCCTCTCATGGCTAAGGAGGACTTGCACAGATGCTGTAATGTAAAGAATCAGGGAATTAAAGCACAAATGTACTGTGTACTTTTGAACTACCCTTCACCATTATTTAGTCTCTCCCCACTGAAACAGAAATAAACTAATTTGCCAGCATTTTCTTCATTTTGCCATAGTTAGCACGATGATATCTCCATTACAATACCAAAGTTGGAATTAAAAACAAAGGAGAAAAATCTCTATCAGGTGGCATTAGTCAATAAATACAGAAAAACCAAGAACAAAGCATCCATACTGCACTGAATATCTCTCCCTGCCTTTCCTATCTTCATTTATTTTAGCCTACCATTATTTGCACTCTTTGCATAGGAAACAGGCACTGAGCACTTGGAAGCAGAACATCTAGGCCATGGAAATGTCAAAATCTGATCAAAAAAGTGAAACTGGCAATGTAGCCACAGCTTCTCTCTCCACCTGCCTAATGCCTAACATGAAAAAGAGGCGGGGAGAGAGGACATTGCATTAATGGACACATTATTGTAGGAATCAAACACTGTGGCTAAAATTATCCAGCAAACACAAGTCTAAACTGTAAACTGGTCAAGTAAGAGGGGCTAATAAACCTTTTCTGTTGGTTGCAAAGTGGAGACAAGTAGTTATTGGCTAGGTGCTCTGCACAGCTGTAAAGTGTGAGGGACTTGGGAGGCATTGTGACTCAGACACTAAGGGATTGAATGTGACTGCATAGTAGTGAATAACTTGTTTGTCGTTCATGTGAATAAAATGTGGAAGTAGATCGATGCTTTTCTCCATAATATGGGTCCTCTACTAAGCACAGTAAATCTCCGTCTTACTACAATGGTGTGAGATCATTCATGCCATTAGTTTCAATGACACTGACTCTATACTGCATGCAGTTTGCTGTTCTCTTTCCTCAGTATAACAAAGCCTGAGAGTGCCAGCTGCCTCTTGAGCCTTAAAAAGAAAGAAAGAGAGAGAGAGACTTTTATTTACCATGATTTTGATTGGTTAATTTCTCTCTATTATTTTGTTGCTTCCTCCCATATGAAAAAATGCATTGTCGTCCAAACTAACGCACAGGAGAAAGGCCACTCAGTGAACATGCAAAATGTAAATCACCAGCCAGCAATGACACTTTGAACATGGAGCATAACACCACCACCAGCCTCAGTTTTCACTCCAAATATCACAGATTTTTTTTTTTTCCCCGCTTTTGCAGCTGGGGCTATCATCACAATCTCATCTGCTGGGCTTTAGTCGAGCCGCGCACGCACGCAGCAGCCGGGGTTTTATGAGTGTAGTATTTTAATTGTTGTAGAACATGGTTGGCACGTGAATGAAAGCCAGAGTCCCGCCAAGCTACAGATAGGAGTAAGTTATAAAGATAACCACATATTAGAGGCATTTTCAAACCTTTTTAATGGCCTTCTGGCTTTAATGTCATTTAATACAGCCGTGCTGTTGGCACTCCTGCAGAAAAGATTGTCACAGACCCCCTTCCTCTCCCTGCACTGCCATGCCTGGGGCTGCAGTTTATCCCCTCAGTTGTAGCTGCATGCTAGAACTTTGCCAATACCATGCCAAATTAGGACACATTTCCATGAAAAATCAGAGTAGGGGATGACAACAAAATCAAAGAGGAAAAAGATTATGGCACACACTTAAATTCAACTCATGCACTCATGCCCACAAATCTGGTCTTTAAAGGTAGACTGAAAATGTTCAGGTAGAAGACATCCAAACTCTGAGGTCATGTTCAAATGCATTGGGCTATACACTTTGTGTTCCAGATGATGCCTTGGTCCACACACTTGTGTTCCTGATGCTCTCAGAAAGTGTTTTGGGAGACCCTGATCAGTAACAGGAACAAGAAGTTGTCTCTTTTTCTGCTTGCATTATTTAGAAAAACAGGAGGGGGTGAGACAAAATGTACAGAAAGCCCAGAAAGTTTTACTTTAAGAAAACAACCTTTTGTGTCCTCCCATCAGGACCAGCTGGTTAAACTTGGACAAGTTACTACATCTCTCCATACCCCAGACTGGTCAGCTGTGAAACAACCTGAAGAGTAAACAGCTACCTCAGCTGCAGGGATGAAGTGGTTAATGTGGAGAAAACACACTTTTTACATTAGGTATGCAATGTATTTATACTGTTCCTGATCTCCTATAAGGACTTGGGCAACGCTGAGGAATTAACATGGGGACCTGGCACTGGTTTGACTACCCCAAGTGCTTGGGCGTGAGCAACAACAATCCATCTGTTCCATTACCAGCCAGACAAAGCCAGCATTACATAAGAACCACAGTAATATGTTGGCTTATTAGGAAACTGGTTCCAGAGCCCGTTATACGCAACATTACAGCTCCATATAAATGCACATTAATAACAGCACACAGCTTGGCACGTGGTAGCTTTGAAAATGTGTGTGTTTTTCCAATAAGTGGTCATGGCAGCTATTTCAAAATTGATATAGCCTTCTCAGTTTGAAAAAAAAATTTAAAAATCAGCTGTTGAAAAAACCCCACCCTAGATACACATTTGCCCAGCATACTGGAACAGCATCTCCTGGGTAAATAACTCATGGGTTTTGACATTAGTACATGTTCCAAAGTATGTATTTACCTGATGGACCATAACAGCCCTGAAGGAGCCTGTCTAGTCTACTGGGTAATATCTTATGGATTTTTCTACAATTAGTATGCATGCCACTAAGCATCCTAAATCATATAAGTAGTGTACCTTTAAAAAAGCCAAAATAAAAATTTAGACAATCCAAAACACACAATGCTTTGGACCACAATGCGTGGGCAAGCTAAATAGTTCAGGGGTTTGCAAAATAGAAGCAAGGACAGATAGATATTTTATACTCAGCTCCACTGTAACATGAGCCAGAATTTTGAAAAAATGAGCTGAATTCTCTCCTGGTGCCAGAGACCCAGCTACCAAAAATATTTCACAGGGTTTTGCAATAACCTCATGGTAACTACTCACTTAATCCACTGGAAAGAGTGAAACTCAAAAGCAGCCTCAGAGCACTTTGCCCCCGTGGTCTCCTGTTTCTCTGTAGCTCTGGTCTGGTGTCGTGTGGGCCTGCCACGCTCACAGCTCGTGCTGAAGGGAAAAGGTGCCCGAGTTATTTCACCTTGATGCACACAAATAAAGTCTTGACATGTCTCTAAGTGCTCTCAAACAAGCATGAATTTCACCTCTCACCAGAGAGGCAGGGAAGGAAGAGGCCATGGTAAGACACTCGTGCTTTCCTCTCTGTAGGAAGGAGTTTAAAGGCAAGGGAACACCCTTTATCATTCTTCACAATGCTTACATTTGCTACAGAAAGAGTTTGCAGCTCAAAAAAAAAAAACCAAAAAACCAAACCCTTAAAAGGGTGTAACCTTTTCCTTTAATTATTGGCTTGTATCTTTGTGCTTCGCTTGCTGTTGTACAGTCACCTAAAGAAATCGTCAGCTAAATAGAATCTGTGGGCTTCACCTTTTCTGATGACAAAATATAATCACTGAAGAACATTTTTGGTGTTATTTGTAGAGAGCCGCATGGGATGCCTGTCCTTCCATGCTTCAGGCAGTTTTTCATGCCATACATCCCCACAACTTTCAGGTAAACATGCCATAGTCATCCCTGCCATTAGTATCCCAAATTGTATTTTGACTGTAAAGTATTAATATTTCCATACAAGCTACTGCTATATATGAAATTCATTAGTATCTGCCAGTCTATGGTCTATGCTCCATTTAAGTTCCACTTAACTCCCAATTGAGAGCCCAGAGCAGGCTTTATGCCTTCTTTCAGGTCTATTTGAGGTGTGAACTTTATCCAAGGAATACAATTCCACACTCAAACTTTTTACCATATCCCCAATAACCAGAAAGCTGAATGGGATTCGTTGTATACATAACAAAATAAACAAATCAGTGAATGGGAAGGATGGTAACAGTGACAGGCTTTTCCTAGCTTGTTTTCCTTAGGTGATGAGGACACATTACTTTTCCTAAAGCCCAGCTCTGGCTATGCAGCACTTCCAGATAGATCCAGCTGCAGCCACAAGAGGTGTTTCACAGCACAACTGCCCTGATCTCCTGCCCAAGCCTCTGAAACGCAGAGCAGTGCTTGACACTGAGCCTGAAAATCGAGCCAACAATCCTGATGTTCAAATCCAGAACATATCTTTGTGTGGGTTTACAGGCTTAATTTAAGTAGCACTCAATTAATAACATTTCTATTGAAGTCTCTAATGGGGATCTTCTTGAATTTTGATATTTTCATTTTCACCACCAAATATTAGGGCCAGACATTAGTTTTAACCTCCTGTATTGTTTTTCATAAAGATCTACTGTCTGCTTGAGTTACTAGAACTTCTGATAATGAAGTCAAGACCTAGTACATATCACCACACAAATTTACAAGAAACTCAATCTGAGTGGAAAGTGGATGCATACATATAAATCCCTTCAGAACAAACCTTTCAAAATACTGAATTCTTATTAACAGTATGAATATCTCCAAATTTACACTGAGGAACAAAACAAGCATCTCTACTTTCTTTAAAATAAACAGTCAAACTCATAAATTGTTTCTAATTTACCAGCAAGGAATGCAACTGGCATGCTACTCCTGCTCTATGACCTTGCAAGACAAATTTTCACTGTTCAAAATTGGAGCAAATCCTTTCTGCTCTGCCCTTCTCAGCTGTCACTGACTTTTGGTCCTCTAAATTGTGAACTCTTTGAAGTAGGAGGCATATTGTTCAGAGTATTCAGAATCTACCCACAAACTTCAATACAATATTCAGATTTATCATTTTGACACCAAGAATTGAGAAACTCAAAGAGCAAATGACTGGTTCAGGATTTCTTTTTTCAATATATTGATGAAAAATTTCATCAAAAATAAAGAGCAGGAAAAGCAGATACACAACTGCAGTAAAATATTGCCTATGAATATCTCCTTCCTCTGGGTGCCTGAAGAACAGCGTGAATAAACCTCAGCTACTGTAACACAGACTAGAAAAACGGATTTGAATGTAAGGCTCCTTTATGACTGGAAACTATTACCTCTAGGTTTCACTTCAATAGGTCCCTAAAGGGAAGCAAGAGGCCCTTTCCATGTGCACAGGCTTTGCATGGACAAAGCAGCCTGGACTGACCGCTCAGTGCAGCCTGCTACGTGTGACAAAGCACTTCCACCTGGATACTGGGCAGAAGGGGCCTTTCCCAGTTTGCCACTGGCCTGTGTTGGGCTTAAAAAGCTGCAGCTGATTTTGCTGCATGCCCCTCCTGTCTCTGACAGGCCTTTGCATTGTCAAGGTTTCCACACTGCTTCAAAAAAAAAACCCTAAAACAACAACTATAATAAATAGGACTATGAGCTGCAGCAAAGGAGAGGCCATGTGCAGGCTGAAATTCATGGACTGAACCCCTGTAGCAGGCAGGCAGGTAGCAGGGAAATTATAAATCACATCATTTTTAGTCACAGGGGTGTACTAGTGAGAGGGAAATGAGGACAAAGGCAAACATCTTGGGTTATAGTTTCTGGAGATTTCATTAACTCGATACATACTAAAATCAAACAGCAATTCTTTTGACTTCTAATCAGTACTTCTAGGTCAGTAGGATTTTTTGGATGAACGCTAGATTTGGTTGGGTTTAGGTTACAGTATTTGATTCATCTATTTTTCTCCTTTAACAGAATGATTCAAAATTCATAAAACCTGATAAGTGAAAAATTATAATCCTCTCAAATTAAGAGCATATATCTTATTTGTCAATGAAAACCCTGTCACTTTCTTCAGCTCCACATGATCACAATTAGTCTGAGCAGCCTGATGCCCTCAAATTTTCACCCTAGCAAAGACATTTTCATAGATAGTGCCCTGAAGCTGGGGTACCAGTACAAATATTTCTACTTATCAATCAGAGCTTCCAGCTGATCCACTGCAATTTAGTCCTGCAAGGACCTTGCTCAAGATGGTGCTGGTCAAATGTTCCACATCATCATGACAGGTTTCCAGTCATGTTTTCTTAATAAAGTACACTGGCATGGCTCACTCCGAGCTCACAATAATTGCCATTAACTTGAATTTGCAGCACAGTATTATTATTTTCTTATATATTTATCATTTAGGCACTTTATTTCATCATCTTGAATTCTTCATCTTAATAAAGGAACTGCTGGGTGAAGGACCATTTGTGGCTGCTGCACAAAACTGGGGGTCAGGGAGTGCTCCCAGAGGTTTCCCCTGTCAGCTCCAATAACTGACATAACTTCCCTCCTACAGAACCTTTGTGAGAATTTGCTAATGTTTGAAAAAATCTTTCATCCTAAGTAGGAAGCTGCTATAAAACAGTTGACATTTTAAGCTAATTTTGGGGGTTTTTTTTTAATGCTAGGGTCCATGAGATGCATTTCTCACACTGGAAGAGATCATTTCAAGGTTCCAGATTCTATTTTAATGGCAAATTCAAGCTGTTACCTACATCAAATTCTTAATTCTGGCTGAGCTGCAGACAGAAGAATGGAGCAAAGGAAAGGAATTGTGGGTTTATGTTAACATTATAAGAAAGTTAAATTCACCAATATGAATTGGATGTTTATGTAGAGAAAAGGTAAAGACCATTACAGAATACTCTGGGCTAATGGCTGAAGTATTTTATGGGTTTTTTTACCTAGAAATTATTCCAACAACTCCCCTTCTGTAAGGCTAAAAATAATTTGAAAGGCATACAAGTTCATGGAGATCTCTAGGAGTAAGATGGTCAAATGATACCCGTTTATGTGGAAAGGATATTATTCATTGTGATAAGCATTTTTAATAACAAAATAACTACTGCCCACTCGATATCAAGAAAACATTCTCACCACTTACCTAGTGCTATGTCCTTTGCATATCTTTGTGCTCCCACAAGATATAACAGAAACAAGGTGGTGGGGGGAAAAAAGCAGCCAATATTTCATGTGTGATTTCCCCTCACCATCCTTCCTGGCTCTCATTAATAGCCTCCATTGTTTATCTTAATCTGCTCTGTGAACTCATCTGAAATACAGGTATGGAAGAAAGCAGCAATTTACTTGTAACCCAACCAGCTGCCTGCAGCAAAATCACACAACTACATTTCAGAGAACAATCTGGTCTTGCAGGAGGGGAGAGGGAGAGAGGGAGATGTGGATCAGGAGAGAGCGAGTGAACAACTGTGTGCTAAGGTAACACTCTCTCCCCTCCTTGTGGTCTCAAAATGTTCTTGCTGTCTGAAGGCACAAATGTGAGTCTCATGCAGTTCTTCATTTCAGGCTAAGTCTGCCCTCAAAGACATGCAAATCTAATGGAGTTACTAATAGAATGCAATTATATCTCGGAATTGTTTCTGCAAGGCACATTTGTATGTTCATGTATAAAGAGTAGGGAAGATGCTTGCAAGACACATTTCTTAAAGAGCAACAAATAAGCACATTTGGTATAGTTTGCAAGAGCAATTGTTAGATATTATGTCATTAAGAAATGATTTTCCACCATGAGATTTGCATGGACAATAGACCTTTAATCTCCAAGCTGCTGTAGACCTCGGTAGCTGGCACAGGTATTCACTGAATTATGTAAAGCAAGTTCTTAGGGTTGTGCCAGTTCCCATTGGCAATCACCCACATTAACAGTGAAAGTGGCTTTTGGTACCAACCTGAGCAAAGATGACTGAGGTGATAATGACTTGTCGTTCTACCCACAGCATCCTGAATGGCACTGGCAAGTACAAAAACCAAAACTAGTGCTGGCAAGCAAAGGGGACACATACAGTGTTTTAATGCCAGAAGATTCATTCAGGATGACATTAGCCCATGTTAATTATCCATTTACTTCACATTTTACTTGATTATTTTGTGGCTGCAGGTCTAAAGGAGGAGGCAAGCTCCCTGCTTGAGGGAATGAGCAGAGCTAGGGGAGGAACATAGGAAGGGAGAGCTGAGAAAGCAGCACAATGTTTGATACATGACAGTGTAGTCCCACGGGTTTAGGAATTTGTTTCAGCTGCAGGCAAACACCCTCAGCACAGGAAACACCAAGGTTGCAATGGCACTTGTGCTTTTTCTAAGCAGCCTGGCCGAGTGCAGGAGCGTGAGTTATTAGCAGAGGAAACTGGATTAGGAAACAGAGATGCACAGGGCTATTTAGGGTAAATAGTAGGAAGAGCCTACTAAATAACTCACCACATGGTAGTGAATTCATTCCAGCCCCCCAGCCGTAACACAGGCGCTAGAATTCTACCAGCACAGTCAGAAAACAAATAGCCAGCAGATAGTGTCAGGAATCAGACAGGAAAGGAACAGCATTCCCTGTTAAACAGCCCGTGATGTGCCCACAGGTCACATACTGCAATTTTGGCCTCCCCATCTTATAAAGTGCAAAATGGAAAAAGAAAAGTAATAATCATGATCAGGGCACAGACCAGCTTCCACACAATGGATAACATGGTAGTCTGGGAGTGCTCAGCCTGGAAAACAGGGAATTATGAAGGACACGTGTTTAAGATCTCCAAAGCCATGCAAAAGATGAACAGCAAACAATTACTACCTGTAGCTACCAATTCAAGAACTAACAAATGAATCTTGCAGGTGGCAAATCTAAGATTGATAAAAGGAGATATTTCTTCATACAGTGTTGTTGAACCCAGGAAATTCCTTCCACAGGACAGATCTGTTTGCACATGTTGAAAAAAAATAAGTGGAAAACTTTGAGAAAGGAAATTTCTAACATTTCTTGTTTCTGCACTCGGGATAACATTTTGAAATACTGTTTCATTATTACACTTACCATGTTCTTTTTCTCCTCCACCACCAGACTCAGTGAGCTTCACTAAGTGCACCTCTGCTCCAGCTCTGCACACCACTTGTACATACGTCTTGGAACCCTGAAATTCAGACATTTGAATTTCAACACTTTAAATTCCTGCTGGAGCACTTGAATAGATTAAAACCAAAGCCTGAATCTTCATTAACTCCTGTAAGTTTCAACTAGCTCAACAAGGTTGAGCTAGGAGGTATTAGGGAAGGTGTCTTAAACAAACAAATAGATGCATTTTTACAGCACACTGATAAAATGAATGGAGTTCCATAAAATGTTGGTATTTTGGTATGGCTGGTGACTTAATAAATAAATAAGTAAAATCAGTTCCATTCAAAGAAATTTTTAAATTTGGTTTTTTTTTTCTGGTAAAACAAAGACTAAAATGTTTGTGCTTGAAGTGTCACATTCCACAAAAGATATTATTTTCAGTCCATTGTGAAAAAAAGCAAAGAGAATTGAGGGTTTGACTGGCAAAGCTACTAAACATCAGAGCTGCTCAGTGCATTCATCAATTCTGTTATGAAAACACTCACTCAGGTCTTTTCATTCTCTCCTCTAGACCATCAGATCCTAAATTTAGGGGACCCGTGACCCAGCCAAATGCCTTCACTTCCTATGTTTTCCCATTGCAACCCTACTGAGCAGCAACTGTGGTAGGTATTCTACATCTGCCTTGTAGCAAGCCCCAACCAAACCCTCACTGGTTGTACTTTTAACCTTCAGAGCAAGGATGACTCTGCTTAGGGCAACAGCTTAGGAGCTGCTGCCCCACAGCAATCTGGAGGGGAGGATGATGGACAGCAAGAAGGAAAGAAAATCCACTTTGTCATGCTGATACGGATCTACTTCAAATATTTACATTATGGGATGAAAGTTAGAATTTGCAACTCCTTAAACAGCATCATTGTAAAAGGACACATATTCCTTCTTAAAAATCCACAGTTTCCTTGATAACTTTGTATTTACAATGAAACAGACTTAAAAGGAAGAATCAAATGTGCCTTAACCTCAAATACCACTGACTTGGTGGTCACCTGCTCTGCTGAAAATCAGGCTCATTTCCACCTCCCTGCTTGATTCCAGTGCGCTGAACCGTGACCTCCCATTTGCCAGAAAACATTTCCTACACACTAACCGTTGGTATTTGATTTAATTTATAAAAGATTTTTTTGTTAGGCCAATGGATCACTGCCTCTCTTCTACTATGCTAGAGATAAAAATTGTTGACCCAATCTCTGTGCAGCCAAATACAATGAACCTCAGTGTTAATGACACCAGGAAACTCAATGCATGTTCTGGATTATTGCAATTCCAGTTCAGCAGCTTCACATAATTTCTCAGACTCAAACAACCAAATTCATTATGTGGCTCCATTCATAAAACCCTGCTGCACTTCATTCTGGTCGATATCTCAGCGACTGGAGATAAGATACTGATTTAAAGAACTCTGGTCAGATCTGCATGAGCAGTTTTTATACTTGACAAAATGGAAATGCAATACCCAAAGAAGTCCTTTCAGACACTTCTGCCCCTGCCCTACCTACAGATAATATGATCCTGTGAGGACTGGCAACAATTAGTTTAATAGGAAGCAGGAGAAACAATTGCTATTGCTCCACCTCCTAAACTACTGCATTACAATGTGGTTCTCAGTATCTGGAGTGTTTCACAGATAAATGGTTTATTTATTTAAGTCACGATTAAAGCACAGCATTCTATAAAACTAGAACGGCGGGTGAGAGGAGGCAGCCTGTTCTCTTTTCCTCAGAGTAAGGATACCTTCAGAATAACTGGATGTCCTTAATCAATGCTAAAAATGTACTCTCACAAAAATTTATTGCGAGACTTCATTTTTTATTCCTCTCTTTTATGGGGCACAGGATGTGACAGGGAAGATCAATATATTGTAAGCAAATACCAAAGCATGGGTTTTAAAGGCAAGGAGACACAAATCCTTCAGTCTCATTGAAACACACACAATCTGGGGAAAAGTAGTGACAGAAATAGTTAAGGAAATGAACATAATCAGCATATTCTTGAAAAAGTGACACATACATGCCCACTTAATTCTCATAGTCTTTGCTGCATTGAGCACCCCTTTCCTGATAGTTCCACTGGGGTCTACCTGGAAGCAGTCCTGGCTTGTGGAGATGAGAGTCTGCCACAGCACCACAGGCTGCAAGACTCTGAAGAGTTTAAATAAACTGGATTTCACACTAAGCTATTCTTCCTGCAGGCTATGTACAGACCTTTATCTGAGTTCCCACCACACCTTTGCCTGGGAATGGTTAGCTTCCCCCCAGGGTCATTTGATATGGAGCCCCTGCTTTATACATACAAACACCCACACCTTCATTATCCTCGTGCTTTATTTTCCCCCGGGCTTGCAGTTCACTCTGTCCCAGCGATAAGGACGAGGTGCTTCAGTGTGGCTGCGCCATTCAGGCCAGGAGCAATGCAAGCCCCGGGCATTAGCAGAGGTGTTGGATGAGGAAGTCACCCAGCTCCCTGGCAGCGCTGGAACTCATCCCTACCCCCAAACCTTCTCCGGGGCTATATGTGCCTTATTAACTAGAGACATCCTAACCTGGCTGGGGGAGTCCTTACCTGCCCCCAGCTAGCCCTATCCTGCTCTTTCCAAGCCAAAGTGCACTCAGCATAAAGAGAAGCTTTCAGGACAGTGACAGATGCAACGGCTTTGCCTTCCCAGGGGAAGATCCTATTTAGATTTCCCTCTGAGCTAATCCAGGACAGAGTAGCCCAAGTCGAGAACACTGCTTTCAATAATGCTGAAATTTTTCCCTTCGAACTCCAAAGTGCTATTAGTTTTAGACACAGAATAGAATGATCCATGGCAAGAGAGTTCATAAAAACCCGTGTTCAGTAACAAAAAGCCAAAGAGAAGATGAATCACAGGACAAGCTGGGTGCTGTATTCCAATCACCTCCAACAACGCCAATAAAGATTAGAATTGTGATCACCCAGAAACAAATTTGCTTCCTGAGAGTTTGGGCAGCTTTTCTCAGAGAGGGGTTTGGGGTTTTTTTTTAGTGCATAGAAGAAGAAAAGGTGGGTCACCAAGCAAGCAGAGCTGTCCCTTGCAGCCTGTCAAAGTTCAGCTGCTGGGATGAAGCAACCAAAGAAAAAGTCATCCCATGCACGACAGATACGTAGAGATTCAAGACTTTAAATAGAAAAGAGTTTATGTAACCCTGGTGCCCAAGTGCTTCCTCATGACAGCTTCTCACAGCCAAACCATCAAGGTTAGGAAGTGTTACCTGTTGCCTTTAAAGGGTTCTTTTAGTCACATTGCAATTATATCAACAGGTAAGGTATAAGGTGTAACAGCTGATGGATTTCTTTATGCTTTACAACAGGAGATGCAAACACCAAACTTATTTTCATGCTGTGGTTTATAATACAGTAACAGCATAATTCTGAGGAATTTTCATTCTACCAGTCAAGGCAGCAGTTGGAAGTTTCTGTTGCTTTTCCACTGTGCCATTTAGAAGACAGCACAGCTGGATTTTAGAAGACTGATATTTACCAAAAAGATAAGCTGATCGCACCAATTCATTAATTTTATAAAACTACATAATAAGTTGTTCCATTTTACTGGGAATTCTTCTTTTTTCAGTTAAAAACCACATCCTTCCCACAAATCTAACATAAAGAGATGCCTTAAAAAAAATCTACCATGTTCAGAGGAGAAGTGCATCTCTCCATGATTTAAATGCTCAAAAATTATCTTCACAAGCCACATTCAGAATTTTCATTAGGAAATACCTTATCACTGTAATAACATGAGATTAAATAATTGAGAAATTCACCCCAGAACCAAAACAAACCAGAGAGTTTACATATCCACTTGAACTGAAGTGATAGATTTCGCAAACTAGATTAATCCTTCAGCCACAGTTAAAGACTTATTTTAGGATGGGGATACATTCACTCTGTTTCTGACTCAGTACAGCTGGGTATTAAATCTATATTCGAAGTGATTATTATGACATGATGCAGACCAAATACACCGTGGGCCAGATATCTAAAGAATATCACAAACAATGTCAAGTCCTTCATGAACATCTTCAGGTCTCAAATGAATTTCCAGTCTTAAGGAGTTATCTGCGGTTGAAATATACATTCATTTCACCAGAAGTAAAAGAGATTTGAACATAAAAATCTATCAGCTCAGATGATTCTATCAGTGATAACCACTTTTTCCCAAGAATGGCTGAGGCAATGACTCAGAATCAGCTAAGGTGAGCCATTCTACCCTTTTGAAAGCTCCTGCAGTGTGGGGCAGGGATGTAGGAAAGAGAGAGGGGAGAGGACACTAACGGTTTATCAGTTCCATGGGTCATCAAGAAATCAAAGCTCAGTCCGTGGCAGCATGCATAGGAAAAATCTCTGCCTTTACACAGGGGAAAGTAACTGGTGACTACTGAAAAAAAAAGAACGTTTGGCAAAGTCAAGAACTGTCTTTACAGTATTCTTTGCATACCTTACATTTGTTGAATGGTTTCCAAAATTAAAGCTTTCCCATGGGAAGGCAAAGAAACAATAGCAATTTCTTCTGAATGAAGCTCTCCTAAAGCCAAAGAGTAAACATACAGTATGTGACCTGAAAGTTTGCTTTTAACTGTACAAGTGGCTAATTACATAACTAATCAAAGTACCTTCAAAAGCAATTCCTAAGGGAAGGCTAAAAAAAAAAAAAAAAAAAAAAAAGAAGAAAGAGAGAGAGAGAGAAAAAAAGGAGAAAGCAGAAGGGAAAGAATAAATAAATGCAGCCCAGCAAAGAGAGATGGTGATTGATAACCTGTTACACCGTATGGACTTGTATGTGTGCACACATACATTCAAGTTTAATGATGTTTTAAGGTGTATTGCGCTCTGCACAGGACTGTGTAACTCCCAGGAAACCTGCATTCTACCTGAGATGTCAGTGCAGGTTGAGGAGATGGATCCATACGTGACAGATCTCCTGTTCCAAGAGGAAACACGAGCTGGTGACGTGGCAGCCATGGAATGCTTTTGCTGCATGTCCTAGGAACACTTCTCGACACCAAACAGTGAAACAGTTTGAGTTTCAAGACTGATTTTGAGAGGTGGACGTGTTTGCAGAATACAAATTGTCTCTTAAAAAATTGGGGGGGGGGGGGGGGGGGGGGCGGTGCGAGAAAAATTTGTTTCTTTATTGGGGAGACATGACATGTACTCAACATCTCATATGTGTCCTCCACAGCCGTGGAACACGTGGAATTAAACCTCAGCAGAGGCTTGTTTGGTATTGATTCTTAAAGAAAACTAAGAGCAGTTCACACCTCATAAACCCTGGGGCTCTGTCTTTTTGAGGCACCTGTGTTACAGGCAGAAAGGAATTTAAATACTTTTGTGCCTGGTCCATACAAGTGTTGAATTACATGACAACTTAACAAAACTCTCCATATCTGTGCAAAAATACGATCGCAGGTTTAGGTGTCTCAAGTTTTGTTCCACCACCATATTCCTTGTGTGCTGAAGGCAGGATTAGCTCAGGCGTTCCCTGACCCCTACTGGCAGGGCTGGCCCTGATTTCTTCCTGTAGAAGGAAACAGAGGGGGGAAATACACTTAATGGCTTTAGGAACGCCAAGAGGATCATAGAAGGAATTTGAAAACCAGACAAAATATTTCGCAGGTAGAAAAGCCTTCTTTGAAGACTGAAAGTGTACAAGGGAGAAAAATTGAATTGGCATCCTCTTTTAAACCCTCTCCTGATCAGAGGGATCCACCTGAGGTTTATTGACCCACTGCTGAAAGAGATAAATTCAGCTGCCCTCAACACAGCTGAAGGAACTTCACCTTGCTGCACACAAAGAGTCAAAAACATCCACAGAGCATCAAGCACAGCCTCTGGTTTGGCTCAGCCCAGCCCAGCAGCTCCTGGGGAGAGGCCCTGGTGTTCACCTCATGCTGCTTCATCCCCCACTCCAGGCTGGAGCGATGAAACTCCACTTGGGGAGAGCTGTGTGCAAGGGAGGCCAGGGAGAAACCTGGAGGATCTCCACAGTGCAATGATTGCTTCTGCTCAGGGAGAAGAGTTATTTCAGGAATCCTGCAGGAAAGTGTGCCCAGTAAGTTGGTCCAAAGACCCCTCGTTTTCACAGGGTTGTATGGAAGGGGATCAGCATTAAATTAGGTCCACTGAATTCTGCCCAAATCAGCCTCCCCCTGCTGCACAAGTGGACACAACACAGCTTTGGAGGCAGCATCTCCTGAAGGCAGTCATACTAAAACAGCCCAGTAACTCCACAGTACAACAGCTGAAACAAGCCCTGAAGCAAATGTTACCTACAATGCTGACAGCAAGCTAAAATTCATACTTGGAAAGATAGTTTTTAGTATTTAGACAAATTTCCAAGGAGCTACAATGAATGAGTTCAACTAGAGTTGGACATATTTTTTCATTATAATGAAAAGTCAACAAATATTCCAGTAGGCATTCAAAAAAGAAAAAAAAAAATCCTATTTTTCATCATTACCTCTCCACAACAGCAAGCTAAACTATAGCAATACCCACCTTAACTGGAATAAATCCATCTCCAGTTACTGAAATTAAGTCAATGTTTTTCTATGGGATGGTTATTTACTAAAAATCCATTTAAAATCCTAACTAATGCATTTGCTTTGCAAAATCTGGTTTGGATTATTTCAGCAACTAGCTGATCATGTATATTTAGCTGGAAAATATACAGCCCTGAAAAAAATATGAGGGGAAACCTGGAGATGTACAATATAATTATGAAGACAGACTGCCAGTACATCCAACAGAACAGGCCAATGTCAATATTCTTAATGAACTGCATTTTCTTCTGCATGTGGCCAAAAAAAAAAAAAAAAAAATCTTTTTATAACCTATTTATGTCCCCAAAACCAGTCTCCTAGACTCATCCCCCTCAGCCCCAGTCCAAGGAGCTCTCTATTATATATATCATTCTTTCTAAGCAAATATCAAATCTCTTAACTATGGGTTAACTAGCAGACATTCCACGTTTTCTTACATCATTCTGACTTTTGTATCAACAATATTTCCTGCTAGAAAAAAAAAAAAATCATTTGGGAAATACATTTGTTGTCAAGACAACTTCCAGCACTGAATGCCCAAACTCCAACAGATCAGATTTTTCTGAAGGTTTCTTTTCCAAGTAATGGAAGGCTTTGCTTGCAGCATCTCCAGATACATCTTTCTGCAAATTCATAGAGCCCTTAAGGTTGAAAAAGGCTTCTAAAAGGCTCCATTTCCTGCTTCATCTCAAAAACAATTCTCAGTCATGATCTCCTCTGATGCCAGGAGAGTTTGCCTCCCTGCTAGGATAGAATCTTTGTGCCCTGCTGAGTACCACATTCTGAACCAAGAGCAAATCAGGAACAGAATCTCAACACTATAAATCAAGTAAGGTGGAATACTTGCGAGTGGAGAAAGCAAAAGCCTGGGAAAATTCCTCTGGCTTTAATGGGCCTTGAATTTCACCAGTTTTTGTTTCTGTCATGGTGCTTAGTTCATCGGAATTAGGCAAGCCACTTAACTTCAGAAGTAATAAAGAGTTTTGAATATTTAACTCAAAAGCTTTGCTCTCACTGTTGTGTGTGCGGCCACGCATGTTTTACCTTCTGGAGGCTGCCCACAAAAATGAAGGAGGGACTCACACTGGAAACGAAAACAAGGATAAAAATAAAATGTCCTGCCTGTACTACATCCCTGGACAATGCTTCTTGTCTCTAAGTGACCCTCTGCAGCTTCCTAGCCAGGGGTCCGCAGGATCTGCATCCCCTCATCTGACTTTTTGGGGAATTATTTTACATCCTCTCTCTCCAGCCTCTGAACTTACTGACGCGAGATAAACTTTATCAGAATCCATGTTGACCTTCCTCTCTTTTGAACTCTGAAACATTGATTAACTTGTAAGCTATGTAGCAGGGGGACAACTTCAATAACACCCTTATGGGTACTTTCCTCCTGACGGGCTATTTCAGCACTTTAAAAATGATTACAAGCACTATAACTTACTTCCCTCTGTCTTCCAACTCGTGAAAATGGAAAATCTTGCCTGAATATTAAGAAAAAGGTGATTCATTTCTTGTAAGCTGTTAGCTGCTCTCTGAGAATTGCCATTAGCAGCTAGCTGCAAAAAAGTCACTGAAGCAGGGCTAGCCACACTTCAGAAAGAAAGCAGGTTGCTGGAGTCATTCTGAGCTGAATTTTGAGGAAATCCTAGACATCACAAAAATGAGGTGCTCCAGTATAAAAAACCTCACAGCTCTAATGCAGAAACAACAAAGCCTTGCATGAAAAGAAGAAAGAAAAAAAGGCAGAAGTATCCATACCCATAATCAGCACCTCCAACTGTGCAGACACGTAACATTCCACCATTTCCAGTTCCAAGACACTGTTTAGCACCTTGTGTTTGTGTCATACTGAATTACATCTTCTTCATCCTCTCCACCCCATGGAACCCTGCTGTTTTTATTTTTTCCTACATACTGAAGACTCCTTAGAAAACTGATTTAGTGACTAGGTCCAGCTATCAGGTACCTGTTTCTCTGAGGTGCAGACCAAAGGCCTGACCTGCTGAATCCTCCCCAACAGCTCCAAATTATCAGAATCGTAGAGGATAATGTGCTTTCTATCCCAGAGAAGGACAGCGGGATTTCTCCCCAACCTTGCAGTTCGATCAAAACCAGCTCAGGAATTCCATTTTATATCCTGGTCAGAATCAGGGATTCCAATAGCCCAAATCTGTGAGGAAACCTCAGTTTGCACTATTTTGCTGAAGAACTGGTGTATTATTCACAGTATCACAGATGCTTCAGCAGCCTCTTGCCTTAGAAAGGTGCCAGGTTAATAGGGGAGCTAAGAGGACCCAAACACGAGCAGCTGTAGCTGCCATTCTAAAACACTTCAAAAGTTTTACATGCAAGTTATCAATTCCTGAGTATTACACTCAGGGTCACCATAAACTGTGTTTCCATTCTCACGGTGCTGCAAGCTTGTTTTTAAAGAATTCTCTTTCCTTTTGCAGTTCAGCCGTTTCTACCCTACTGCCCTTCAGTCCTGCCTGGTTACAGAGTTCAAGAGATAATTTCTTGCTAAGAAATAAAGCCAGAATGAATAATGCCACTAGTGTTATTTATGTAGGGATAGTACATTCCGTGGATGTTTCCACCAAAATGATTTCAAAATGCTGTTTTGATATCCCTGTTTCTCTAATGAGCAGTGTCTTGTGTTCACAACTAAAACATGAAAACAGTGTAACATGTACAGAAGCTTTTGTAGTGCCGGCATCAGAGCTAATAGGAATTAGTACAAACACATTCTTTTATTGTGACATTACATTTTTGGAGTTCAATGGCCCTTATTATCTCTCAAGGCAAGATGAAGCTTCTCATGATTGACCATGTGCATGATATGACAGCAGAATCAAAGGGAGGTCAGTTATCTACATCCAGTAGGTTCACCCCATCACTCTAATTAATTTTTTTTGGAGGAGGATGGGTCAGGGGAATGGGGTGATGACACAAGGTAAAAAGAGAAGGCAAAGAGTATTTCCACAAAAGGTATTTGGTCTTTTAAACTATCACAAATATTTTCACAGTGTAGGGTCTCTAGTCATGTCAGTGTCAGGTGGTTCCTAGCTACAAAATACTGAATTCAGAAACACTTCCATTGAATTCTGAATTTTACCTATGGCCACAGAAGAATACTTTAGTTGACTAGCACATGGCAGGTTTGGGCTAGATACTTTTTTTTTCCATTACTGATTTGGTGAGTTCTGATATCTCTCTTCAACATGGTCATGCATTATTTTTCAAATAAAGTTAACTATAAATCCTTATTCGTGTACCAGGCACTGGGAGTAAAAGAGCTCTCACAAGCCTAGAAAACAGATCTGCTTCCAGAGTCACAGACTCTACTAAAGGGAGCCTTGCCCATTAGCCAGAACACACAGCCCAAATACTAAAGAGGCAGAGGCTGTATCGTCACCACATGCAGAAGGAAGGTGAGGTATTTTGTTTGCACACAGCTCTGAAACTTGGCAACATTGAGAAAGTGCTCTATGCAGCAGATATCTCTCAGCTGCACATCTTCCTGGCTGTCACAGCATCCAGTTTGCTGAAAGACACCTGGTGTGTTTATTCACAGGTGAAACTCACTTCAAATATTTGTTCTCGATTAGGTATTATTTTTGATATCCCCATCTGCACCAACGTGACTCACCCATTCATAAAGTTTCTTTTCTCTGAGAACACAGGGAAGTTATTGGGGCTTGTATCAATCATTCCAGCTTTATGAATGAAAAGCTTCTTCACTTCTTTTTGCCACCCAGATGTTCAGGGTGTGAACCAGATATCCAAAATTTCAAAAGAAAGCAAACCTGTGCATTTTTAATGAAAGAATGTAACCAAGAGCTGCTACTGAGTGACACGAACCAAAAATAAAAATACAGATGACTAAGCACACCCTTGCCAAACAACTTCTGAGACCAATTTAAGAATCAAACACAGCAGTGCCAAAGCTTTGAACTAGAGGAAGCAGATGCTTTTGCTGCTGTGACATGCATTTCCACCCAGCAGGTAGACGGGATGAAATCCGGTCTCATCAGGTCACTAACAAGGATCCAGGGCTAACAGCAGATTGGGCTAAGCCAGCAATAACAACACTTTTACATATGATTTCCTGATACATGGAAGTTGGATATTTCCGCTATTTCATCTTCTATTTTTCTTAGGACACACTGCTGAAAACTAAATTGCGATGGAATGCAGGCATCTATTCTGATACACAATAGTTTATTGAAATGAGCTGCACGGGAAACATTCCTTCCCTGCATGTAGGAACACCAGTGAGTGGGGTGACCACTGCTCACACAGGCAGAGGTAAAGCCACTTTGCTTGGCAAAAGTGCCAGGTGCACTTGGCAAAAGTGCTGCAGGTGGGTTAATCCTGGGTTAAATAATGATCCCTTCAAAGCCCACTCAGGAGAGTTACTGCTGTCAATCTAATGAGTTTTATAGGTTTATTACCATCATATGTTTTCACACAGTCAAATCTTCAGATGTTTATGTTTTCACTTGGCAAAAGCAAAAGCCACAGGAAGGCCTGTGAAGCTCTGAGAGTCAGGTTTGTGTGAATTAAACTAATTTTATTTTCTTTGTACCACTAGCAAATAGATTTGCTACAGCAGTAGCAATAGAAGGAAAGGTTTGCTTGGGAAAAAAAGGAAACCACTTTCCACAAGATATCTGTTTCATCTAGAAGTTGTTCATGCTACAGTCAGTTCCCATTTCTGTGTTTTTCTCCCCAGAGGTCCCTAATGTCAGCTACAAGCTGCTTCTGGTCACTTTCCCAAGGGAAAGCTTTGTGTGGCATTAATGGCTGGAAAGGCAGGGATTGAGAACAGCAGGAAAATACATGGAATATAAGGCTCTAATGACAGCAATAGTGTATTTTAAACTCAGGGTTCCCCAGGGTATTACATCAGTAACTCAGCTGAGACACTGAACCAAGGGAAGAACTCTCACATCATTTAACTGTTTGCTATAATAGATGAAAAGAGAGAAGATATTTTGATTAAAGCTCCTCAATAGTGAAAGCCCAAAGCCAAAATCTCCCTGCATGAGCCCACTGACCTCACATTTGCTCATGCAGGTTCTGGTGCATTCAGAGAGGAGAGAAGTCAGGTGGAGCAGCACAAGTACAGGCACCCTGCTCTGCCTGCACAGACACTTCCACAAACAGAATTTTTTTGATTAGAAGGGACCTCTTGAGATCTTCCAGTCCTACCTTGGCATTCCCTTCATTCATTCCCCTTTGGAAGAACCACAGACATGACCCATTGATCAACCACATGAAACTCCTAAGTACAAGCAGGGAAGTTATAGATTTTTTTTTAAGATATCCATCTGCCAGGGCTGAAACAGTAACTGAAACACATCCACAGCCTTCTGGAGCACCTAAGTACCAGCAGCAGACACAGGAATGACTGTGGATGTTCATTTGCTCTTGTATTTCCACTTGGCCTGTAACCACCCCAGGTTTCTCCAGCTTACATGTCAGCATGTAAATGTCTTTCTCCTGAGAGAGACCTGGTTATCCCCAGCAACAGACAAGGCAAAATTCCAGCTGAAGACATGGAGAATGATGGCGGCTGTTCATTATTTCCGAAAGACAAATTGAGCACTTCTCAAACTTCACGTAAATATTTTAAAAGTCAGATTATCTGTCTAGTCCCAGCCTTCATGACACAGAAAGCAAAAATGATTATGTCTTAATATTCCGCATTCAAGAGGGCCTAATTTCATTATAGGGCTGCATGTTGTTCTGTGCAAAATTCAATAAATTGTGGTTGTGTATTAACGAAATATTGAAGAGGAAATGAAAAGTATATTCAGTCAAGTTTCATTTTCACAAAACCAGAAGCATGGACAGGAGGGAATATAAATAGTGCACATTGGAAGCCTTCATTATTTAAGTTGCATGTAAGCGCTTCTTTCATCAACGGAGACTAAAGAAAGGAGAATTATACCACAGATCACTTTTGTTTTTCTTCAAAATTAGATAGGTAAAGATAGCAGACTAGAACTTATTAATCAGTGAAAGAAGGCCTTAAAAATCTGAAGAAATAATAAACTGATCCGCCCAGCTGTGCCTCCTCCAAGTTATTCTGTCTCAATCCAAACACCTTCAACACTGGTCCTCTAAAAAGACCTTTTCAATCTTTCCTTGCCTTTTACAATACACCAGTGTTGCTCAATTCATTTAAGGCTTAATTCATGAATAAGAAACCACATTTACTCCACGCTCCTGCTTGGGATCTATCACACAGCTGGGATGAAAGGGCCTCGATTCAGAAGTTGCCAGGAAGCTGGGTCACAGTGGTACAGGGGCAAAGTTTAGGCCAATACAATGAAACCCACAAAAATTCGAGTAATATGCACTTCTCATCACAATACACAGGAACTTACACTTACCGAGTCCCACAAAATACTCCTTACAGATCCCAAAGGTCTCGTTAAAGAGAACACGAACAGAGACTGTGGGCATCAAGTATTTCTCACCCTCGGCTGAAAATGCTGGGATGGGGAAAAAAGGAGATGGCAATTGTAGCAGAATGTAAAGCAGAGCACTGTCTGTTCTCCAGTGCTACATGGCTGCTGACCAGAATAAATAATGATTTTCCTCATCTGAATCTTAAGAAACACTTTGGGGATCACATGCATGTTGCACAATGTTTAGAGAGAGGGGAGAGGAAAGCACCCTCCAGTCTTGGACAGGAGGGGTTGTGAGTGGCTCCCAAAGCCCACTCATGATGCTCAGGAACACTAAAAGCATCTGTGTGGCTGCCTCCGTTGGGCAGCAGCCCCCTCAGTATGCAGTTCACATACAGCTTTACCTCCACAAGAGAAAGAAACATTCAGCACCGACGGGGAAAAAAAAAAATAAAATCCATTAACGTTCCAAAACATTAAACATTGGAACAGAGTGTTTGCATCTTACAGAGTGTTTGCTATGAAATTCTCAACTGCCAAATGAAATGCATCAGTGCAAAAAATAGCAGAGAAATACCAAACGATGCCATCATGTCCAGAACCGCAAGCATTTCCTTGTATTCACTATCCCCATAGCCAGACAGGGAGGTTCCTCCACCCAGTGTGACTGTAACTTCCCTTGTAGAAATACCACGGGCGCTGGAGTAAAGCATTGAATGTGGTTTTTGACGCTGATGATTCAGCTCAGAAGTGGCACACACACAGCCAGGCTCACTGGAGCATCGTTCTGCATCTGCAAGCAGCAGTCAGAGACGCTGGGAGTATCCCCTACAATTGTTAACCAAATGGAAAGATTCCCCTTTATCCATTTCAATCGAGCCATTACACAAATCATCACCTTCTCTTGCCAGAGCAAGGATCTGGGAACGAGATGCAATTTGCAGCTGAATGGGAAACTTTTGGTTGCAAAGGGATGAGCACGGCTTCAGCAGCTACGGGGTTCTCCCTATCTACACCTGCTCCTGCTGCTTTTGGAATGCTGGGCTTGATCCTCCTGCAGAGCTATACCCATGGCAAACTGAAGACATGGAAATGAAATCTTGAGGCTCCTCGATCAAGGAAATAACTGCTGGGGGTTGTTTAATGCAAAACTCATCAGCTCATCTAATGGTAACACATCCCGGTTCCCATTCTGCCTCTCCTCTTCCTCCATATCCCAGTCTCTCTACTTAGGAACGCAGAAGCCTCACCCTGGCAAAACTCCAGCTCTCTTTGCAGTCACAAAGCTCTTCCTTGGTTCCCCTTGTGCCATCTTCTAGCTCTGCTCTAGCCTTTGTATCCAACTGTCCCCAGATGCCAGGCTCCTTATTGCAGTCCTACTTCTCTCCTCCAGCCCACATCCCTCCTCAGACCTTTCCTATCAGTCATCCCATTGGTTTCTTATCACGCTGCTCTTGCCTTAACATCCCACCACAAAACATTGCTCTTTCTCCTTAACTGATACTCTAACCTGTTAACCAACATCCAGATCCTGGTTTCCACCTGCATTCCCAGTCTCTGTGTCCCACCTGCTGCCCAGTCTGTTCCTTGCTATGGTGCAGGGACACCTCTTTTAGGGCAAGGAGAATTAAATCTCCCTGTACAGTTGTCCATGTTTAACATGGGACACAGCAATCTAGGACTGCAATTAAATCTAGGAAAATCCCATTCAGCTCTTGACTCGAAGAGTCCAAAACCACTTTATGTACTTCAAGGAACGAACTAATGGCAGTATCAGAAATCTCCAATAAGCATATCCAAATTATGACTTAGATTTTTATTTCCCCTGTTAAAAAATGTGTTCCATACACAGGAATGGCAGGAGGGGGAAAAAATATTTCACAGGGAGCCTACAATCCTTCCAAAATTTAGATACTAAATTCAATCTGAGCTTCAAGCACCAACACACTTAAAGTACCCAAATAAGATGATCAGAGTATTTTTGACATGGGCAACCAAATGTATTTTCATTCTCATTCTGAGAAACATCTGGATTCTTACTGTAATATGCCTAAAACTCAGCCTAAGTTTGTTGCTCCAAGAAGAAACCACAGGCAACACAAAAACATACGGCCCTTTGCCCAGGCAAAAAACTGCAAATGAGCCAGCAGTAAAACATTACAAACTTTTCTATAATCCACAGCTTTCAGAAGCCCTAAAGACAGTCAAGTAAAATTTCATAATGGCCTTAGAACATATTATACATCAAATAAATATTATTGGTGGAGGTTTGCAAAGGCGTAAAGGCTGTCAGAGTACCCAGCTCCCCATGAAATCCAGTGGAAAGAAAGGAGTTATTCACAGGAAAAAGGTGAGTACTGCAAGAACTTGAGTGAATTTGTGAGAGCAGACTGGGAATCTTGGAGATCCTTACCTGAGCTGTCATCTCACTGCTGCTTCCTGAATGTGGATAGGATGCATGCCATCAATCCAAAATCCTGCTCTGCACCAACGCCCACCAAAATCCTCAGTCTTGACAGGGTTGAAGAATTCAGCCCACGTGTCGTGGCCAAGCCTGGCCTGAGTCCAGGCATTCTTTTTTTTTTTCCCATCTGGATCAAGAAGCTCCCATTTGGTGGGTTTCCTCAGATTGTCTCATAAAATTCATTTGCACTGGTTACCACTTAGGTTTTTTTTTAAAAAAAGGAAAACAAACGTCAGTACCAATGTCCTGGATATATTTTATGAATCAGTTTATTTGCTGTAATATTTATCTTAAAGGTAAGAAGATAGAAGAAACCAGAGAAGACCGAAGACAAGACAAAACACAAACTCCAATCTTCTATTTTATCCACTAGGGAAAAAAACCCCAAAACATTTCTTCCTAACTACAATCCTGGTCCTAGTTCTCCCTTTAGCAGTTCATCCTAAACAGAAATTTCTTGTTTAACCCTGCCCTGTCCCAGAGATAGTTCTTGAGTTTTGTCACCCTTCACAACAGCTGCTTTTTCTTAACTTATGCAAAAGGTGAAAGGAGGAGACAGAGGGAGCGTGGAAAAAGGGCTATTTAGGACTCTTTTTTGGCTTTGGCCAAACATCATCCATGAGAGTAGGAAACTAAAAGATGCGATGGGGTGAAGGTTCTTGACTGTTTACAATTAAACACCCAAACCACAAGATATTTATTATTTCGTCTTTGACATGCAAATTTTAGGAATCCAAAATAGAGCTCTCAAAAACATTTTTATGTGGTGCTGAATTATGGCTTGCAGTTCTGATGTAAAAAGAAAAAAGCCACCTTGTTCCAAATGTCTTTGTGCTGACGGCTCTATCAAAAAGCTATTAAAGCCTGCAGAACGTTTTAAAAGCTGTTGGAAGGAAGACCATTTCTATTTAATTGTGTACATTTATGGAGGGGTTCTTATAAGCTTTACAGATGCTCATTCCTGCTATTTCAGCAGAACTCGCCCCTGACTGCACGGAGCTCGTGGAATCTGCAGCACCTCTCCGTGTTCCTCTGTCATGTAAAAACCTCCTGAATTCCCACAGAGAGATAAAGGGGACTCGGATACATAAAGGGGGTAAAGGAACTATTTCCCAGGGCTGGGAGCACCATTTCTGGGATGATTTATCTCTCCATTCCAGTAAACAGCAACTTCTTGCTGCAGCTACAATTTCAACTGGCAAAGGGGACCAAAGGATTTTACTATTTCTAGGAGCATCAAAGATTAGCTCACTTGAAAGGCTGAGAGAAGGTTCTGTGAAGGAGCTGCCTGCTGTATCCATCATCAGGAATGCAGCCTCAGTTGCACACACACACAAGTTAAACTAAATTAAATATGCCAAAAGAATACTGCGATACCACGTAATGTGCACCTTAAATTTTAAATGGAATTGCTTCCTATTACCGTGTTTGCCTTAACACTGTAAATACGGAAGGGTGTAACCCTTAACAGGCTCTTATCAGTTAACTACATAGAAATAAGAAACAGTTGGTGAGTTTTTAAAAGTATTGACTCAGCAGTTTACCACAAGAGATGACTTGGCTGCACTGAAAGAAAAGACTGAGGAAAAAAAAAAGGAGAGTTCTCTGCAGGCAGTTGGCTCTCACTTACGCTCTTTTTAAGACTCTACATACTAAATTTCAGTGTGTTGTGAGGAAGAATATAATTAGTCTGCTTCCTCTCCCTCCTCTTTATACAACAAAATAGTGAAATATTTGTGCAGTATCTGCTTTCCAGATTTTTGAATATCAGTTAAGGTTTTTGCCAATAAATAATAACAATAATAATAATAAAAATTTTTAAAAGTCACAAAACATCATTGATTTATACAGGCCAAAGCATAGAGCATACTGTAATAAAACACAGCTTATCATCTGGTGAGCCTGATCTCACACGAAACGCACATGAGCATTTCCACTGAATTAAACAAGACCCCTTCACTTGACTTCTTGCTCACACAAGCTTGCCAAACTGGAGCTTCAAGATTTTGTGCACAAGACTTAAATGAAGATGTCATTTTACAGGGGTATCTGAAGCAAGTGATGATTCTTTCATCACAGACAAGTGGAACATATGGGCCTGGCTAGTCACAAGGTAAAAAGAATTGGAGAATGAGAACTTGTCCCTTTACATTCAGGAGAGTTTCACCAACACTGAGAAAAGAGCAGAGTATGACATCAAAATGACATTTTATTTACAGGAATTAGTGTTTCCATCTTCGCTTTATCTTTCCCATTATTTCTGAACTACTGACCTTAAAAGCACCCATTACTGAGATTATTATCAATTATTATTAGACTAGAGCTGAAGTCTTGGGTACCTTGTTTTCTGGAAACACTTCTACTGTCCCACAACCATTCCTAAACATCTCTAAAAATCACTGCCTGAAGCCTTGCAAACCATTAAACCAGGTTTAGGTTCAGTCCAGATCCTTAAAGGAAGCACAGTTCGAGGTAACGTCCTAATAACCACATGAGATCCAGCACACAATCATGTTTTGACCTAAATGGTTTACAAGTTTTTAAGTATGGCTTGAATTCCAAAACTGAGTCAGAAACAGATATGTTTCTCATCTGTGGCACCTCCAAAAAGGGTTTACAGGTAGTGAGTGTAGTAACAGCACTAGCAAAGCCAGAGAAAGGAAGCTGTAGGAACCTGGACAGCAAACAAGGGACATGGAACACTGGGACAGCAAGGAGGAACAGGAATACCATGACACAGCTAAACAGAGCAGCTTATACACTGTTCCTAGCTAGGAGAAAGGACATAATCTTACGGTAAACCCCAGATTTATTTGAACACTTTGATCGACTGCAAGGATGGGAAACGTCTCGGAAGAGTTGTGCAATATTGAAGTCAATAGGTTTAAAAAAAAAATCCAGATGAAAGCACTCAACCATCAGTGTGTAACCTATACAGATAAAGCCAGTGTTCTACATCATCACAATTTCACTAGAGCCTTTGATGCCACGCACCTTTGATCTGAGGCAAGTGATAAATGTGTTGTGTTCTAAGTGGATTATTACATGTTCTGTTTAACACAATGGTAGGCTTGAGCTGGTACAGTCATGGTGCAATGAGGAAATAACCTGAATGGAACAGTCCCAAAAAACAGAGGCATCTGCTCCGTGCCTTTCAGATAAACAGGTGCCTGGGTGCCGAGGAGTTTCTAGAGTCATGACAAATAACACCCACTCAGCCTGGGGGATGAAGGACTGGGCACAAACTATTTGCAGAGTAGAAGCCTTGTCTTTTTATTTCCAAGTACCAGTGTGAGGAAGCCTGGCTTGCAAATATTTCCCAGTGCAGCCAGACAGGACCCAAAGGCAACAAAAGGTCTAAGGGGTCCTTTCCAACAGAAATGAGCCAAACCCAAGGTATTTGTTAGGGACACACAAATGGAATGCCCCTTCAGGAACTGAACCTATCATTATAAGGCCTTAATGCAAGCCCCAGTTTCAGTCAAAGGCAGCAAGACTGTCCTAAACTTGGCTACCTGAGGTTTTTGTGAGCAGACCAGATTTGCACAGCTCTAATAAAAACAGCTGTCAGACTGTTGTCCAATTTGGAATTCAACCTCCTTGCCTGGTAGGAATGGTCCTGAATCCCTTAATTTATCATTAACCTTAACCAGAGATGTTTCATTGTTTAAGAAGAGCTTGGCTCAAAATGCTTTCTAAACTAATCTCACAATATTTGTGTGGGCTTGTTTGGTTTTTTTCTCTTCCTACTCTGAGTAATCAGCTTGTGTTTCTAGTTTTTGAAGAAAGAATCTTATGGCTGGGCTAATCTGAAAGCAACAAAAGCAGAAAGCAGACAAGTGTACTTCAAAGCATTACAGTATTAGGAGTAGCAAGCTTAAAAAAACAACTGTAAAAAAAAAACAAAAACCCAAACTTACTTTCTGTTCTAATGCCCTGGGCTGGATTTTACAGCCCTCACTAGAACCTCATAAACCAATAAATATGACACTATTCCTTTATCTCTTACACCTGCCCCTATGAACTACTTTAAGCTATGAAGTCTCCCTGAGCTCTTTCCTGGTATCAGTACCTTTCTCTGCAGCTCAGCACAGTGCAGTTACCTGCCCAAAAAGTGACAAGCAGGCTGTAAAGGACTGATAATAAACACAAAATAATTGTCCACAGTGACAGACTAGTGGCATATTTGTTATAATACTGTACAAACAGCCACTCAACCCACAGAGCTGCTAAAGTGGAAGAAGCAAACAAAAACCAGTGATTATCAATAGCCCAGTGAAAGGTATCAACTGCAGGGAGTTATGGGAATGTAAACCCAAGTGTGCTAATTCCAATGTTTAAAATATTTGGGTTGAATGCCAGTTCAGGATTTTTTTGTTGTTGTTGTTGTTGGTAGGAAAATGGAGAGGAGGGAAATAAAAAATATAATCCACTTTCTCTCCTAAATGCATTTCTCAATGTTGTCACTGCTTAGAGGCTGACTGGAACACTCCTGTTATTGGGGAAGACCCCTCATGGAACAAAGGAGCTGTAAAATATCTCCCTTCTGGTCTGTGTTAGACCCCACACTCCCTCTCTGATAAGGAGAGCAGTAACTTCTGATGGATGCATTCTTGTCTCTTACTGCACATCCATTCCTGCAGAATAAATCACTTTCTGAAAAAACCCTTGGCCTACAATACCCAGTTCCTGAAGCTGCCATAGCAGAACACAGCAATAGTTTAGCTATCTATGAGTAGTTATGATATTCTTATTTCTAAGATTAATACTACCAAGCAAAAGAATGTGAGCCATTAAATGCTACTATTAGAATAAAATACACTTATTTTCACACCTACAAGCCAGTGCCAATTCTTATGCAGTTAAATGGACTTTGTCATCACATTGTGGACAGTTTTTAACTTAACCAAGCCATAAATGCTTCTGATGTGCAGTTTTTCCTCATTGTACATAGACAACAGTGTACAAAAGCTTAAACTCAGCTACGTATTTTTTCCATTGCTGCTAGTTTATACCTATTTCTGTCCTCTATTTTTCTCCCCAGACTGAGGTAATTCAACTAGTTTCTTTGTAATTGAATATTAAATATTCCCCCAATAATTGCATTTAACAGTAATGTTGGTATTTTGGGATAAAACCCCCCACACTTTTAATCTAGGACTCCTTTGAGGTATTGATGCCTTCTCCAGCCACCTAGAAACAGAGTCTAGACATGAGTAAGGGAATAAAGATAGGTATTTATTTGAAAGGCCTTCAAGGTACACCCTGGGGGAGCCAGAGGCTGCCTCCAAAAATGGACCCCAAGATGGACCCCCAGGTTATGAGTTCTTCACACTTTTATAGGTTTGGTTCATTTGCATCTCAGGGTTAATTCTCCAATTAAAGCCCCAGTTTAATTATGTAATTCCCCTCAGCTTGCCCCCCCCCCACCTTAGAATCTTTGGTTTACACATTTTGGGCCTAGAAGAGCCTGGCTGTCCTTGAAGGCAAAGCCTGGAGAGGCTTTGTTATATCTACCTTGCACAAGAGAGCAGAAATTACAGGCTACAAGGAACTTCAGAGTTACACTGGCTGTGTTATGTCTACCTTGCACAAGAGAGCAGAAATTACAGGCTACAAGGAACTTCAGAGTTACACTCTAAGCCATACAGAATTTGAAAATATAAAGTTAAAACCTAAGACATCAGTATGGATACTGAGATGAAGATGTTTATAAACTGGCTGGAGCAGCTTCAAGAACATTCTCAACAATACAACCCTTCCTCCTCTTCCAGGGTAACCACTGAGAAGCACAAGTGTTCAACTCTCCTTTGGGACTTGGAATTATTCATGTGGGCTCTTTCAGTAGGTACAGGGGGAAAAAACCCCTCAGCTCATACTCTGTTCTCTCGATAGCAGAGGGTCTGATACAATGAGGTGCTCCACAACTCCTACAAGTAGCTGAGCAACACTAAACACAAACATCTTAAAAGTACAGCTCAGATGGGACCATTTTCAGTTCACCTCCCCTCAGAGTCCCATCACTGAGAGCTTGGCAGCCGCTCTGGGTTTCTGCAGTGTATTGGTTGTAAGGGTCTGGAGACTGTGAGATGTGTAACTACCACGTTACAGAGATACTGCTTGCACCTCCAAACTATCAAATGTTAAGGAACAATTCTTTGACCCTGTACCAGCACAGGTTGTGGCCTTTAGGAAAAAAAAAAACACCATCGCAATAGCACAGAAACAGCTCATCAAATTAGGTTTATTCCCTTCCATACCTCATATTTGTACAATTATACCACATGAGTTCTGAAAAATCTCACATAGTTCAGCAGTGACTAGATTTCCACTAATGGCATTTGGACACGTATTCCAGTCCTTTCATCAGCAATAAGGAAACTGAATGTTCTCTGGTAATCAGCTCAGTACAGTCATTATTTAACCCACAGACAATGTATGGCAGCAAAGCCTAAATTTTCAACCTTGAGAAGGCGGTGAGCTCTGTGAGCTGACCCTGATGAGGGCAGGCAGAAGCCAGGGAGACTCCTCGTAGACAAGGGATGGCAGACACACTTCATCTTCTAATGAGAAAAAAATTCAACAAATCTGACCCACTGCTGAAGCTACAAATAAGGAAAATCATCAGGCTGCATCCAAAATTACAGATATGGACTGCACACAGAGATAACAGGAAAGGTTGTAAGATATCTTTAAACTCCTGAGGGAGTTTAAAGATAAAACTACAACACCAACAGGCATCAGCTTCATCCCTTTTTTGGAGAATGCTTCAAGAACAAGGATAGGCATAAAGAGAAGAGTAAGTCAAGCTGCTTTGCACTTCAGGGAGGTTCATTTATTTTTTCTCTCAGTCCAGACAGTGACAAACACAAAAGTGAGAGAGAAAGAGGTACCAGCTCCCACTAGGCTGCAATGGAAGTGCTCCTTGAGCACATCACCCTGATGTGAGCTACAGCACATTCCTGCATGTTCTTAGCTGGAGACATAAATATAGGTACAGCCCCAGAGGATGTCATTCAGAGAGACAATTTGACACCAAGCAACAAAATAAATGTGGTCAGAACAGCAAGACAGACCAAGCCAAGTGTCTGCAATAGGATTGTTAAATTCTAATGCATTCCAACATTTTTATTTCAGCATCCAGAAAGTACTTTCCCATAAAGCATCGCCATACCATTGGTTTGTACAGTTGTGTTTGTACTCCCACTGAAGTTGCTCAAAGCAAGATGAGACCTATACAATGTCACAAAATTAAAAATTCAGCTAAATTTGATGATTTGCAAAGGGTTTGATTTGCTTTTATATTAAAGTTAGACATTCTCTACTTCTGCTTAAATAGAGCAGATGGGGCATCCCACTTTGAGACAGAAAGAAAACACAGGCTGAGGGAGGACACGTCCCTAATCATTGTCAATTTCTGTTTCTGCAACAGAAAAAGGTCTTGGTGATTGTTAGGTCTGGCCCCACTAAAAAAGACACATCTACTTAATCAGCATTTGAATACTGACCAAAATAGCAAAGTAAACTACTTTTAATTCTTTATATATTTGATTCTGTCATTGTAAACCTTGTGCATCTGCCTGGCTTTAGACGTGTGAATATTAACACATGAAAAAGAAAAATTTATATTTGAGGAGCTGGATAGACAAGGAAGTTGCTGAGAAATGAAGTTTACCTGTAAAAACACTGTAAATTTGTGCTCCAGATGTGTCTCTGCTTGGTCACTTACCACCAAATCACACTTGAATTAAATCTCCTTTGAGTAAAACACTAATCTTTACTTTCTTTAAAGTTAACCCCCCCCACACACACACACGTTTGTATCCACAACATTTCAAAGCCATACCACGGGGCAGCTGGAGGTGGCTGCAGTAGCCTCCCAAAAAGGCCAGGAGCGTGCCAGCTGTGACTCCAAGGACCCTGTCACCTGAGAGCACAAGTCACATTTCCGTGCGTGGCAAAACCAGTTGTTCAGGCTCTCCAGCAGGGAAGGTTGTGCATGAACACATTTTGCGAATATGTGTCATTTCTTATCTGGAATTGAGGTTTAGTGGTACAAGTACAGGGCCAGGAATTCCCCATCCAAATACAGGCTCTGTCAGAGCCGTGCCAAGCTGATTGATCTACTTCTTGCTTCTTTCTAACATTACCACTGATAGTCAGATTTTTATGGTCTTGTAAGATTAGAATGGTAGTGTAAAATTAACCTCAGATACACAGAAATATAAAAACTTTTGTTATTACTAAAGCTTAAGCATATTTTTAAATTGTGAGAAAGCCAAGGCAGAGCTGGGTGAGCGAGCACATACCTTTGCAAAAGCCACACCAATTCAGCCATATTTCAAAGCAGTTCCATGCTGTGTGCCATAATGGCATCAATCAGACACTCCCAGCACCACTGAAATCCAACAGCAACTTACTGAGTAAAGGATGGGCTATTCATTGGGCAATCCCTATGGCAACTTATCCAAATGCTTTCCAGGATCCCTTTCACGGCAGGGAAAACAGACAAGAAAAAACGATTTTTTTTCAAGGTCAGGCAGTACCAGAAGCTGATCTAGATTTCCAGAGGTCTCCCCTAAACCACAGCTAGAACTCAGACAGTTTCTGTAGCCTGTAACTCTGGGCATGAGTTCTGGCCGTCGCCTCCATCCCTCCTCCAGAACAGGCAACTCAGCCTTCCCTTCCAGAGAAGAGGTCATGAGAAACACACTTACTACCAGTGATGGGAAATAATTACCAGGTGAGATTACTTCCTACAAAGAACCTGGTTCCCTCAGCAAGCCCAACACCAGCCAGCACAAAGAGCTGGGAACCAGCGATAGCAATTTTCTATCTGTGATGCAAATCAATACATTATGTAATTAACACCCGAGTTATTCCCGTGCACTTCGCCGGTTTTGTTTGTTCCCCTTGAAGTGAATTCTCTCACCCCGATGCTAAAGCAGTCAAAACAATGAATGCTGCAAGTCAGCTTCTAAGAGAAGGGGGCACCTCTCCTCACAAACAGGGTGCCATATGGATTCCCTTCATGAATATGGGATTTCCTTTTAAAGTCACAGAACGCTTTCAGCATTTAATGGCTGGTGCTGGTGCTGCTCAGGTTCCTTTTGTGATTTGTACCCCAGGGACACAGAGCCCCGTGCACTACCAGCTTCTTTCCTTGTTTTTCACCCCTCATTATCAACCTGTGTAAATAAGATGCACAGCATCCGCTGGCTAATAAACAAACTCTCACTTTGATTACGCTTTCAGTTTCCAAGTGCAGAGCTGACCTAACAACGAAGAATAAATGTGTTTGGGGTTTCAGTGCCCTTGGAAGTTTGTTCACAAATACGTGATTCATATCCGATCCTGGACATTAACACTTTCCTTATGACTCATACATACAGTCAAACAATAAAACAGAAAGCTTACTGAAGTTTTGTTTAACATGCATAATGCACCTATTATTAATATTTTTCAATTTAATTGTTTAACGATTTGCTGATCCTATTATTAGAGGCAAGGAGGGGATGTTTCCACTTCTGTCTCGAAATAAATAGATGCTTTTGAATTTACTCTAATTTATATTTAGAATCTTTCAGCACCAGTTCAGAACATAAACAATAAAAAGCCATTAAGCACTGTATGGAACAGGGTATGTACCTTACCAACCAACCCACAGAACATTATTTGAATGGATAGAAGGCAACTGCCCTGTGCTTCTCGTTCTATAGAGCACGATGTGTGCAACATACTGATCAACACACCATTTCCTCACATTGTTTTCCTCTCCAAAGTGAAGGATAAACCAGAAAATTTGTCCTTCCTCACACAATAGAGCCTTTAGGTCTTCTATCTGGTCCCTACATGTTAGGATGTTCACTGCAATACAATTCCCGGATAAATTGTAATGAGCAACTGGCAAATCTGAAACCTGTTAAGAGTGCAAGTTCAGTTAAAAAAACTCTGAGAGGTTATTTTTAAAACTTTATCCTTCACTATTTGGTTTTCTTTTAAAGTTTGTAAAATCATCATAATTGGGCCGTATTTGCAGTTTCACTGCAAAAAAATAAAACAGCTCCATGTCCAAACACAGGAACCATGGAAGTGCTAGGCAGAGTTTGTAAGAATCATACTGTAATGTAGATATATATTCAGGTAAAATGTAAGATTTTGATCTCCAGTTTCAGCCTGCAGGACAGTTTCTGATCCTGGGACATGTATGTCTACCTGGAGTGTGTATTCTGTTGCTTGCATGCTGCTTTCAAACCAGTGTTACAAACCTGCTCCTACCTTTATGCAAACTACTTCTAATGACCACAGAAGTAAGTGTTCCACTGCAGACAAAGCTTTCCAGTTTGCTCCATCGAGCTTTTCCAGAGGGTAAGTTCTTCTAAAATACTAGAGGACAAATTCAGGAAACTCACTGATGACACAGGACCATGTTCTGCAGATGTTGTTCTTGTCAGTGACCCACCAAGTGATGAGTAAGAATCTCCTGGGCTCCATCCTAACCCCACCGAAGTTACTCACAAAATAGTCACCCTGTAGGTGTGAGATTGGCCCTAAATTCAGAGGCTGGCTCTGCCATGAGAATGCTTTCAACTCTACCCACTAATTCGTGTGATTTCCAACTACTTCCTGACTCTCCATGCTCCTCACTGGTGGCAGTTGTGGTCTTGGACATACTGTCTTCAGCAGCTGACCTTGCAGAGGCAGGAACAGTGATTTGCTAGTGTTGACAAAGCCTTTCTGCCCTCCCAGCTGCGGATGCTATTTCAGGATGGCTGAGCAAGGACAGGGAAGATGGGGGAGTTACTCACAAGCAGACACCAGGACCGGTCATTGCCCCCACATGGCTAATAATTCAATCCCAGAAAACTATATTTTTGGTAAAATAACGTTAACACTTTATCCCATCTCACCAGCAGAGAACAAATAGAAAATCTTTCCCTAGGGATGAAGCACCATCCCTGGTTTCCCCCTCAGGTTTGCACAGACATAGAGGGAAAGGGAATAGTGCCTATGCTTCTCCTGCTTGTTCTGGAATTTGAGCCTGCTCCCAGTCACCACATCCACTTGAGAGGGATACAACGGGATCTTCACTGCCCTGGCAGCTGGGCATGCTTCCACTAGCCCTCATTAATTGTTACATTCTCATTAGAGCAACCTTCCAAGAGCCTCACCTGTGAAGGATTCTCTGGGAATAGGTGCCTCAGGCAGCAGCAGCGCTCCTTAAGGACCTGCCCCAGAGAGCCTGGATGTAGATGCCACCTCAGGGTGATGCCATGCACCTCCTTCTTGGCTGGAAAGCCACCTGAGGGTACTGGAGAGCCACCTGAGGGTACCCCAGTACCAGCCAGGGATGAGCAGCCAGGGATTGAGTCAGCTGGGCATGGCGGGCAGCATTCCAACTCGGCACCAAGGCTCCGCAGGCAGAACGCTTCCAGGTGCTCCTCCATTCCAGATTGCCCCACAAAACACAGGCCAGTTGCAGGTTTCACCATGCAGCTCTTATCTCAGCACCAGATGACCAAAAAAAACGAAGGGAAATATGAGCAGGGGAAGCGATTCTCGGTGTTTTCGTGTGCCGCTTGTTGCTAGGAAAAATATTTCCTTAGTATCTCTGTGGGCTCTGCAAGTCAGCATCGGTGGAGCTCTGCTGGTTGCCAGAGAGCATAAAACAGCAAATGTCAGGAAAAAATAGGAAGAAGAAGTAAAGCTTTAAGAATGTGCCCGTTCATGAATGTCTTGTCCCTTCATACGGTCAGCGAGGAGACACACGCACCTCCTGTCTTTGCTGGAACAAACCTTGGGAGCTTCTTCCCAAGGTATTTTGTCTAAGTTCTATTATTGTGTGTGTGTATTTTTTGTTGGGGTTTGTTTTGATTTGTTTTAGAAGGTTGAAAGCAGTTATTTGTGTCAGGGCAGCACAGGGTGGAGGGGAGCCCCTTTTTGCTTAGTGCTGAGCATTTGGAATGGGCAGAAGACAGAGGGTGGGAAGGGGCCCAGCAGAGCCAGGGCAGAGCATCCTCTCCCCAGGGATGGTGGGACCCGGGTCTGCCACCAGTGACACTTTAGTCATAAATGGCACCAGATACCCCAGAGAGGAAGGCAGAAAACCCCTCTGGCCCAGACACCCCACGCAGATCCGAGCCCTGCTGAGAATGGTGACAGCATCACGGTGTTCCAACCTTCCTGGAGGCCAAAGGACAACCCATTTCCTAGGCCAATTTCCTAGGCCAGCTATTCATCCATCCTTCTGCTAGCAGCTGGGGCCAAGGACAATGATGAAGGGCTGGGGGTGGAAAGTTCAAAGCTGGTTATCGCTCAGTTTGCTTCAGAGGAGCCAAAGAACAATTCAGTGGATCTGCTTGAGCTGGGTATGGAGCCCCCATTAAACATTTTCCAGCCTCCACTGATCATCCTCCAAATTGTCCCATGGC
The DNA here is from genome assembly GCA_026261815.1 of Monarcha castaneiventris obscurior. Lineage (NCBI taxonomy): Eukaryota > Metazoa > Chordata > Aves > Passeriformes > Monarchidae > Monarcha > Monarcha castaneiventris. The sequence goes on from JAMPIT010000541.1 coordinate 1,580,199, forward strand.
TGCTGCCGTTGCTGACTGCTGTTTGAGTTCTCACATGGTGCTGCTCTTTGAATTTGCAGTTTTTCACAATAAAGTGGTCTTCCCCACTCTCTTTGCATTGTTTTATAAGCCATTTGTTTTCAAGTAAGACTCTTTTTTTCCCCTCACAAAAAGAAAGAGCAAGACTTTGTCTGAATACAAATCCCATACCCGGCAGTGTGCTGACATTTGTGCACAGAGATGTGCTTTCCAGTTTATTCTATTGTGCTTTCCTTTTTTTTTCTTTTTTTTTTTTTTTTTTTCTTTTAAAAGTAGTTCAGTGGAAAGTTTGGATGGTTCCAGGCGAGTATCCTTTAACACCACCAGAGAAATAGCCTGAAAAACTGGAAATACATCTCAGTGTTGCCAGAGGAGTTATGGGTTGTAGGTCCATTGCTTTTGCTTTATTTAATGTATGATATCCCAAAAAAAAAAAAAAATACAAAACGTTAAAAAAGGACAACTTTCATTGGTAGCACCAGCAGCTGTACTTCTCTCCACCTGGCTATATTAAGGTAAATGCAGGATTTCTGCTGTCCCTGTCTTTTCAGAGCCCATCACAGGAGCAAACACATGGCTCATACTGGGGCAGACCCCGGTGTCCACCAAGGATTCTGACAATTCCAGTTACGAGTCCTTGCTGATGTCCAGCAGAGGCTGGGCGCTCAGGAGGATGCCAGGACATGGATATTCCCACCGGTCCGGATTTATATTCCCACAGGCTCACTAATTGCCAGGTCGTTACCTGACCGCGCTGGGTTTGCCCCAGGAACACCCAGGTACGAGGCTGGAGCATTATTCCACGGCGCCATCTAGCTCCCACTAAAGGAATACTGTCCAGAGCCCTTTTCCCACAACGTCCTGACCCAAACCTTGGCTAGTATTTCACGGAGAAATACAGAAGGCTGTAAACGATGAGAGAAAGTGAATGTCACTGCTGTCCCTTTTGAACCTCCTGGGAGCCGGGAGAACTGGAGCAAGGCAAGTCACCCCACAGCCCCTGCTGTCCCTTGGTTTCTCACTCCGGGAATGACAAGTGGCTTGACCCAAACATAGGCAGAAAACCCTTTTGGGTACACAAACTCCCCCCACCCTTTCTTCCCCAGGTACCTCTCACCCTCTGTCTCTTTGTCGCACCTCTGGGCCACCGTTTTGTGAAGGACAGTGGCCAGGACATGCAACAACATCAACACCGGGAAAGCAAAGACATAAATTACTGCAGCTGGCCTTTAATTTCCACTAATTACATATAACACATCATGTGCAATCTAATTTTTTTCTAGTGATAGCCACCATGGTTAAGCTGAACCTTTTCCATCTTAAATATTACAGATGACTGGTGGATTTCAAATAGATGAGAGTCCAGACCCATTTCATACAAAGAAATAAAATCTGAAGGATGCCTATTTCTTCTCTCTGAATATCCTTCATTCACCAGGCTCTCAGCCTCTAAGCCTGTTTGCTAAATAGGAAGACCTCTGTGGCTTGCCCTAAAAATTTTAAGGCACAGGGGTCTGCTTGTAGCCCACAGGAAGAGAGAAGACAGGCTGAGATCACACAAACCAGGAAATGCCTGAAAGCAGTGAGACAACTGTATGGAAACAGGTAATATCTAAGCAAAAAAACAAATTTAAAACTCCAACTCAAGTCTGCAGGACATTTGCCAACCTGTGAGTTAGGCTCCAGTGATGTATGGAATATATTTCCTCTGAGCCCATGCTCTGCTCTGTGCCAGAAGCTTTTAAACCATCTTTACAAATATGTTCCCATCTTTTGCCAAGGGAATGTACAGTCTTTTTCCCCTCACGTTGGTATCTAGAGTTGCTCTTACTAACTTAGTGATTCCTGAGGTTGTGATTACTTCTGAATATTCTCAAATATTTGTTTGGTGTCCACCAAACCTCAGTGCTTTCTTATTTTGGCAAAACAAACATTATATACATATCTACTTTGCATTCATGGTTTACAAAATGACCAACAAAATTGCCTGAAAATGCTCCAGTGATCAGTGGTGTTTTAGCTCTGCAGGCTGGCAGATTTGTCTGCTCTACTGCATTACTCTTACAACAAGGAGCTGTTTCTCCACTTTCCTCTGTGATCCTTTGTCCAGAGTGATCTTTTCTCCTCCCACAGAGCTGCCACGCTCTGTGTCTGCACCAGCAGTGACTTCCATAAGCTTGGCCTCTTCTGTCTGCTGTAGCCCTTTTGATGTCATACATGATTCTTTTACATTTGCCCAGCTCCTGCTGTCCAAGAGGAAAGGTTAGGCTCCAGAAACCTGGGGATGTGGCAAGGATACCCAACCAGACTGAACCTGCAAGTGGCTCCATGAAGATGGGAACTCTGCAATCAGCACCTGACTCTGATGGTCTTTTGCTCATGCCCTGACCTCATTCCTCCTCATCCTTCATATTGCAGAGGAGTAGAGTGAACTTCAAGCCCTCCTCTCTGGATTCAAGCAACATTTGATAACAAAGATCACATCTGAAAGGGGATGAAGCAAGGCCAGCTGTTGCTCTGTTGCAGGAGATTGACGCCCTGCAAAAACCCCACATCCAAAAAGAGCTGACAGGAAAGGATCCTGCAATTGCTTCTGTAGATTGTATTTAGTGCAGTCAAGTGTGGTCCTGGTGTTTGTTAACTTTTGGGCTCAAGTGCTTGTCAGATATGAATAAAGAGGATTCCTCCTTTTTCAGGGGTCGCAGCTGTACATGAAGTAAAAACTAAAATTAAAAACAATGACTTTCACTAAGGAATGCAGGAAACGTTGTGATGTGTTTTCATTGCAAACCACTTGAAAGCAGAATTGCTGTGGAAATAAAGCAACTCCAAATACACTGAACTTGCTGACTCAGTTGGTCCAGAAAAAAGAAAAAAACTACAAGTCAGCAATTTGAAGCAGCAGCAGCAGCAAATGTACTGTATTTGCAGCACTGATGTAATGTGCATTGCAACATCATATTTCCCTGCACACTGTGCTCGGGGGTTTGATGAGCCACAGCTTTTTAGATGAAGCTTAGGATTTGCTGCACATTACATAAGAGACTTTCCTTTAGAGCTGAGACTGGTAGATGTTGGAACCACCCAGCTCCTAAAGAAACAGGACATTGAAAGGGAGCAATTTCCTCCAACTTCCTTCTGACCCTGATCTGAGGCACACAGCAAATCAAAAACCAGCACAGGTCCAGCCAATTCTCCTAATGCACCCAGAATTATCAGCACTGCAGCATTTTCCATTCAAAACAGGTTATGCAAATAATCTTCTATTGCCACATGCAAATGACTGAATTGATTTTTGGTAATTTTTCAAACGATTTCCTAGTCTTTATCAGCACCTAAGCAAAATATTAGCATAAAAGTGGGCATCTCTTCACTTCAAATTTTCCATTTAATGTTCCACTTCAATAGTGGCCTAAGAAATTATCAGCAGCTGTTAAAAATCTCTTTTAAAAAAGAATATATCCTCTGGTCTGTGGAGGGACAATAGAAGAAAAAGCTATGAGAGAGCTGTGAAATAAGAGTTCCTGCTTTAATATTACAATACATTTCTTCATTCCTGAAGGTGCACACAATGCTATTCGGAAGTTTAATGATCAGGAACCATGACATTATATGATTAAATTATGCCAAATATTAATATAACCTATTTTTAAGGAGGATAACAGCATTTAAAATAGGAGTTGTAGGGCTCATTTTATCTTTTGCACACTATATTGGACATCTGTGAAATAAAAAGTATCCAGAAATTAAACATAGAGACCCACTGGACCTAATTCTTTCCCCCTTTGTTTTGTCCTTCTGAAGTTCATATCTTGCTGCTTCTGCTCATGAAAATCATGCAAGAGGATTTTATTTGCTGCAGCTGAAATCCCAAACATCAAGATTTTTTTTGTGTTCTGATGGAGTTGGCCACTCTTGAAACAGCAGAAAGTAAGGCCAGACTTCTCTTTCTCTAACTTATCCGAGTATTGCTCAACGGCTGTTCAGAGTTCTCTGATCTTCTCTATCACAGCAACTGATTACATTAATTTAACCCCCTCCATGGGCATCCCATGTTATGCATCCTTTCCCCCTTCCAGTTTCCCTAATTTTCCAATCACTGGGATATCCAAGAGTGACTGGGAACCAGTTCATACACAAATATTTCCCCATCATATTTAAAACCCTCCACACTGCTCTGCTACAAGAATGAGGCAAGATGGAGCCAAGCATTTTGAAAAAGCAGAGGGCACACGGAAAACTACCAGGATTAAGGGATCCCACAAAATATCAGAGTCCACTTCTTAGAAACACTCTGCTTATGCTAGAATAGTGCTTCTAGCCTTCGTTTTCCAGGAAAATTGCCATGACCATGTAACCAGCAGAATGGAGCAGCTTGGTTATCCTCAGAGAAAGTGAGCTTTAATAACGGCGCTTATTCTCCCTGAGGAATATTGCTGGATAGAGGACACCAGTATTTTGCCTTTCTAGTGGCAGTTCCCAGCTGTGCCAGGACAGCCATGATTCTCCCAGCCCTGAGCTGGTGCAATCCATCACTTGTGAGCAGCTGACAGCCCAAGCGCTCTGCGTGGAGCCTGTGCAGCCACACGGTTGGGCTCGGGGTGGTTGAGGTCTCTGCAAAGGGAAAAGAACGTTCACCAGGAAAATGAGATTAAAATCGCCAGCAGAGTGTGGCCAAGGAGTTCTCCAGCTCCAATTTACTCGTTGTTCTTGGCTCATCACTCCCCTTCTCTTTTTCTGAAGGATCCATCCCCAAGCAAGTGGGTTCATGGAATAGTAACAGCAATTAGCTGCATCGCAGTTACTTTATTCCACAAGCTCAGGGATAACTGTGCTCAGACCTGTTTCTCTCAAAATACTGAAAGCAAACTTGAAGCATCCCATACTTTTAATTCTTTACATGGCTGTGACCTTGTCTTCCAGCCTTGAAATACAAGGTAATTTAAGCTCCAAGTGGCTCCAAGAGAAAAAATAAAGACTGGAACAAGAATACATTAATTCAAGTGACATTTAGGTCAGTGCAATCTTTGGTTCACTCACAAGAAACCAATTTAAAGTCCAAGGGAGTAATAAAGTTGAGTGGCAAGAGGCAGCTCCAAGCTAGTGCTGTGAAAGGAAGGAGAGAAATCATTGCACTAGAATCTTTGTTTCTTTTAATTTCAAGTAAGAGATGGAGGACAGAGAAACTTGCTAAATTATTATTATTTACTTACTTCTCCCACAATAAAAACCATAATCCAGTGTTGTGGCATGGGCCATTAGCATGTTTCTTTACCCCTGTTTTCATCCTTAAGTGGCCCAAGTGGAATATCTTCTGATATTGAGGGGTTACTTTTAATTGGTATAAATCACAACCTCGGGTCTGAAGCTCATCAGCTAAAATCAGAAACCTCCTAACTTGCATTTTTTTTGTTTCCCCACAAGTTAATTTTCTTAGCTCAGAATGGCTCACACGTCCTGATATTGTACCTGCATGAACAGAAAGAAATTAGTGAAAGAATTCCTGCAGTTTGGGTCAGTAAATGAAACAGAAAATCTTTCTGGTGATTGTGGTTTCCGTGCTGTCCATCCTTGCTGCTGAAGATCTGGTTAATTCTTATATGAACTAAACCTTATTTCTCAGAGGGAAAAATGAATCCTTTCACTTAACTGACTGTGAAGATGGGAGAATTCCCAGAACATTCCAGAGTGTATCTGACACGGGTGGTAATACAGCTACAGCAGGTCTAGCCGGGTACTGCAACCAGATCGGGAATTTCGAGCTGCCACAGACAGTTACTCCTGGCCATGCTTTTGTAAGATGTGTTCACCTGTAATTCTCCCCATTCTTACAGGCATGGAAACACCCAAAAACCCCTCTGAGTGTGGGTTGCTCCCCAGGCATCCCTCACTTAGGGAACAGCAGAAGAAAATGGGCACTAGCGTGAAACAGCGATAGAAATATTTGCGTGCTGAATTCCTGGAACTGAACCATGTCCCTGTGCAAAGTTTACTTGTATTCTTTCTACTGATTGTTTCTTAAGAATGACTGGCCAATTGGATTTTCACTCCAGCTGGTTATTCCCACATACTTTGGATTTTATTCAACCTGTACTCCCAAGTTGATTGTGGGGGTTTTTTTGCAGTATCAGCCAGTAGTCAGGCAAACAAGGCACTGCAAACCTAACCATAAAAGGTACGTGAAACTCAAGCTGTGAAAAAAATCCTCTTGCTCTAATGAAGGAAATCGAAGAACTTTGATACAAGGAAGATGTGACCATCATGCTGAAAAAAACACCTACGCAAGCTAATTTTGCAAATATAGACGTGAACTATTTGAAGAAAGTGAGAGCAAGAAAAGAGAGGGATTCTCAGGAAAATTTTAAATGCAACTGGTGAGGTTATAGATGTGCTAGGGAATTTCTGTGAGGATGGATATTTGCACATATGCTCCTTCTTGCCAGTAGACTTCAGTGGAAAATGCAGCTACTCGAAGGCATTCTGTGTCTAGAAGAAAAACATTAATAACAGAATTTTTATGGACTTTCAGAGTTCAAATGATCTCCAGTGATCTATCAAAAATTGCAAAACTTCCAACAAATTAACAGTTAATATGCTACAGATTATCATTCAAGGAAAACTTTTTAAAGATGAGCACTTTATTCTTTGGAAAAGAAGCGATGAAAAATCAAACTACCTTTCTTAGGAGAGAAAAAAAAATCACCTACATAAAAAAGCTGAGAGGAAATCAAACAAAGGATGCACTGTGCTGAGGGACAGGAATCCATGCACATTCTGCAAAAATGCTGAGATATTAGACAATTCTGACAAGTGAGCCTTTGTTTTCAAGGCAAGAAAAATCAACGTGGATTTATGTTTTTGAATGGGTTTATTTGATCTGTGTGCAAGGGCAAAGACAGTCACTCAGAATAGGAGACCCTTAGTATTAGCTGACAGGTTTTGGTCATAGGTAAGATTTGTAACCAAGAGTAGAGCACCAATAGTAAAATTAAAGTGCAAAAAATAATCAGTCTGCAAAATGGTGGCTTTAACATGCTGAGATGAAGCACACCCAGAATGGCAATCCACGAATACACTTCATGAATAGCAATTAGTAATTAGAGAAGCACTTTTCTAACTAAGATTGAAGGTAGGAGCTGACAACAACACTGAATGTTTGTCTCTCCCCGATTTAATACGCAACAATTTTTAGCTGCTGTTGTCAGAAAGAGCTCAAATAAATCTGAGAAAAAATAAAAATATCAATAAGATGACTCTTTCCACAGTAGTTATGCAGAAAGTCCTGTGATATCTCAATCACCTTCTGGTTTTAAGTGCCCATGACCTAAGCAATACCTGACTTCAGTGTGACCTTAAGATCTTTCTTATGAATTCAGTCTTACGTTACGATCAGCAAATCTCAGAAGTCTCAGAATTTAGATCAGATCAGATTTGGGTAGGAATTCAAACTATGTGACAGTGAATCATGTCAAACCTCTGATGTACAATCCTGGAATGTCCCTCTGCTAACAGACCTAAAGGGATCTCTCTGCAGCTCATGTGAATCTGAGGGGTGGGTACCAAACCCAAGAGCATCTCTAGCAGTGTGAGACTGCACTGCTACCAAACAAGGGTTTGGGACTTCAGTCTTTCAATTCCTTGAGTCAAAAGCACACTGTGCACACTGACACAAACCTGGCTGCATCCAGCACACAGAAACGAGCCGGGTGCCTGCATGCTGGGTGGAAATCTGCTCCCCTGCTCCTGTGACAGGACATGGATACATCAGGAGCCTGGACATCATCCTTGACCTTGCTAAGGAGCACTCTGCATCAGCCCTCTGCATCAGCCCTCTGGAGGAATAAAACCCTCAGCACCATAAAGCACCAGCCCAGCCCTGCGTTGTTTCATTTTCTGTGTCCAGGAAGTGACCACACCTCCGTTAACATTCAGTGGCTTTGTTAGGAGTCGCACTGCAGAAAGTTTAGGGTGGAGAGAGGCAGCTGTGCCATTGAGAGATGGACTCCTTGTGGCAAAGGGGAAACACCAGGCAGGCTGGGAAAACTTGCAGGCTTGTGCTGTGCAAGTGGGCTGGAAATTTGGTTCTACAGTGATGATCCCATCACATTCAGGAATTTTATCTTTGCAGAAAAAAAATCAAAATAACCCACTACAGCTATGAATTGTAGTCTGCAACTCAAAGCTTGGCCAGTATATCAGAATCAGTGAGGCCATGTGATTCTGGCAGGTGCAACTGCAGCAGTAAAATACTTATGTACCTCGTGCACTGAAAGGCGGTTGCTGTTATACAGCATTATCTAGCCCAAGAGCTTTTCCTTAAGGCATAATTTTCTTTCCTGGTTTAGGTGGTTCATAGCAACACTGACAAACATCAAGGAGTCAACCTATTCTGAGGCAAAGCACTTTCTGCTTAGAAAATACTCTGTAGAAGTGTTTTTTTGAGGTGTTATTACAGGGACCTTTAAATTGTGATCTTTCTGACACTGAAGAAAGGAAGATTACCTGCTTGTTCTTAAGCTGAATTTCTCCTCCCCTCTCAATCCTAGCCTTTTTCTGGAAGTTCTGCTGCTCACTGAAAGAAGCTGCAGAGGCGACAGGCTAACAACATTTGTTTACCGTGGATCTCCCTTTGAAGGGTGATTACAACAACATCATTCTGCATATCCGGAGGGTGGATTTCTTATCTCCCTGAAGGAGAAGGAGAACAATCACATATTTGATAAGTTCAAACAAAAGCGCACACAATTATAGGAAGCGAAGTGTTTGCTGGAAGAGGGCAGTTTATACAAACCCCATTTTTATAACCTCATTACATACATTTATTTCACGACAGCTTTCAGGAGCAGTGCTCTGCAGCCCTGCAGTATCTCTCCTTTGTGGTGACACGTGAAATATTTTCCACTTGAAAATTGACACCGAAGGGGAAGCACTCTGCAGAAAAGAGTCACTGCAAGAACTTTGCTCCGTGTCCACTTTCGCCCCCACCCACCTCACACTCCAAGGCAATGAGGTGATGGTAAATCCATACAAGGCTGCCTTTCCACCTGTAGGAACAGTGGTGAGAGCTGTGTGGGCAGGAGAGGCACTTGCTCCCACGTTAGGTCTGGCAGGGACCTGCTGTTCCAGGCCCCAAAGCAGCAGCAGTGCCCAGGAGTAAAATTTAGAGGCAGTTTGTGGTGGTGTGGAGGCTGCGTACTCCTGACAGGACAGGACAGGGTTTTGTGGCTGCACATATGGAAGAGGGACTGCTGGGAAAAGGCATCACATTCCAGAGGCAGAGTCCTTTGCCCAAGTATCCAGCTCTAAAAAGATATTCACAGAGGTAGATTGGTTTGACACGTAAGTGACACTCACTGAATGGGTTCCAGCGAGCCACATCACACCATGTAAGAACATGCAGCACTAAAAGGCTGGGGATCCAGGTGATCTGAATGTGACTGGATTATGGGGGAGAAAGGAATTTCTTCCTACTGAAAGGAGAGGAGAGAGGAGAGAGGAGAGAGGAGAGAGGAGAGAGGAGAGAGGAGAGAGGAGAGAGGAGAGAGGAGAGAGGAGAGAGGAGAGAGGAGAGAGGAGAGGAGAGGAGAGGAGAGGAGAGGAGAGGAGAGGAGAGGAGAGGAGAGGAGAGGAGAGGAGAGGAGAGGAGAGGAGAGGAGAGGAGAGGATAGGAGAGGAGAGGAGAGGAGAGGAGAGGAGAGGAGAGGAGAGGAGAGGAGAGGAGAGGAGAGGAGAGGAGAGGAGAGGAGAGGAGAGGAGAGGAGAGGAGAGGAGAGGAGAGGAGAGGAGAGGGAGGAGAGGAGAGGAGAGGAGAGGAGAGGAGAGGGAGAGGAGAGGAGAGGAGAGGAGAGGAGAGGAGAGGAGAGGAGAGGAGAGGAGAGGAGAGGAGAAGGAGAGAAGAGAAGAGAAGAGAAGAGAAGAGAAGAGAAGAGAAGAGAAGAGAAGAGAAGAGAAGAGAAGAGAAGAGAAGAGAAGAGAAGAGAAAGAAGAGAAGAGAAGAGAAGAGAAGAGAAGAGAAGAGAAGAGAAGAGAAGAGAAGAGAAGAGAAGAGAAGAGAAGAGAAGAGAAGAGAAGAGAAGAGAAGAGAAGAGAAGAGAAGAGAAGAGAAGAGATGAGATTTTGGTCATCTTTAGCACTTTCTAAACACTTGTAACTGGTCTGCAACCTAAATGACACCACTATCTAAGAAAAAATCTAGTTGTGTTCTAAATGTAAAAAAAAAAAAAAAAAAGGCATTTCCTACACGGATTGAGTAGAGAAGACTTCCTTGATGTTATCTATAGGGTTTTTATAAAGGCAATCCTCCAGCCTGAAAATCCAGATTCCAGCAGGAGTGAGGAAGCTTTTCAGGATCAGATTGTAGTGTTTATTTACAAAAGAATGCCAGTAAATCTACAGAGATGGGCACAAACAGTGCATCTCAGCACAGTGAGCTTATACCTCAGTGACAGTGCTGAAAAGATACTTCAGACAGGTACAGGTAAACCCAGTCAAAAGGGAAAATAGCTTACACAGGGCTCATTTGGGTCTGAATGACTTTAGATCTCTACTATTGCTGTACCTGTGCCTGGCACTCGAAAAGAAAAAAAAGATCAGTGACAGCAGTTGTTCAGTGACCACAAAAAGAATGTGTCCCACAGGCTGTTCAACCTTGAATGTTTCTGTAAATAGAATTCTGCCTGGAATATTTAAGGCTTTCATCACAATTAGTGTATACTGTTCATAGCATAGACTGGTTTATTACCTTAGCATTATGCCATATGTTAAAAAAAAGGTTTTACAGGCTTATTATCCTGAAGATTTGTGTGCTCACAAAAAATGGTTGTACATGTTCACAGAGCCAAGGCCAAAAAAAGACTAGTTTAGGAACAAGTATTTCTTTTGCTGGAAAACTTCCATTTCTCTTTTTGATGTAATGCATAAGCGACTGCCATGGAAATGTAATGCTGAGGCTCAGTCCCAATGCCACCAAGATAAAAGGCAAAATTGTCTTTGACTTCCAGACTTGGAAATTATTTTTCTGGCCTCATTGGAAGGTTCAAAAAGTGAAGATATATGTTGCGTTTTAAGGCAAGCATATTAATTTTCTTCAGACATGTGCAACTAACTGAAACAGAGACACCTTTCTTTGCTGATTTATGCAGGGTGACTGGGAAAATAGTGCACAGAAAAATATCGTCCTTCCTACATACTTGGATTCTTGTCCTTCAGCATATATTGATCCAAGTAGTATTTTGACTTCCAAATTTTTAATGTTAATGATTTACTTCTGGTTTCCTGTAAATATGGAAGATCTGGCTGCCTTTTCCAGGAAGAAGAAAGAATTCTCTTTGATTGCCTTTTGTTATGCAGCATTCTGCAGGAAAATGTTGCATCAACTTCTGCAAGGTAGAATTGCACGGGGCATGGAAGGGAACACAATCCCGTAAACACATCCAAATTCACTTTTGCTCTTTTGCTCCCTTCTCAGACAAAGTTTCCATCACCAGGAGTTTTGGCATTAGAGAGGCTGTTGGAGTAAATGAAGAGGCAGAAGTGTCATCTGGTTAACACCCAAGTAAAAGCAAAAGCAAAATCACAGACATGAAAGCCATCACAGATATCCTCCTGTTTATGATGTGACTGTAAAGCGTGCTGTGACCTCAAGGCAATACATGTGAATTACCCTCAGCAGATGTCTGATGTTATAAAAGTAATGGTGAGATCTTTTCGGAATTGCTGATAACTCTATCTGTCACGGCTTGGTTTGTTTGTTTTAAATTGCATTCTTACAAGCAGCAGGAACTCCTGACACTATAGAGCTATAGATTTTTTTTTTTTCAAGTTTAAAACATTGGATCATATCCAATAGTTCTGTTCCTCAAAACAAGACAGCAATCTTGCCAGGGCAAAAGTCCACAAATGTGTGCCTTAGTTTTGATTCTGTGTTTCCAGCAGCATGGAAATGTTTTTCCTGTAGGAGAGCAGGAACAAGCCCATCGTCAGGAACACTCTAACCCTATAAACTACATATGGACAAAAATTCACAGGGCTGGCTGTGGTGCTTATGAGCAAGCTCCCAGCTGCAGAGGAGAGGTGTATATAGCTGGCTTCATACCTGAAAAGGTGGAGATAATCACTAAAGAGAGCCTGTACCCCAGACAGGCACAAATTTGTGCTGGGCCCCAGCTGTGCTTACTTACACAAACCCCAGAATTACTAAGTTACCCAAAATAATATTCCCCATGTCCTTAGGAGCAGGTGAAAACTCCTCCTGTCCCTGCAGGAGATCTAGTTTGGGAGAGGTTGGAGTCAGTTTGGTTCAGGTACAAAAGACACAGCATTTATTTCCTAATATCATGAACACCTGAATATATGCAAAAAAAAAAAAAAAAGCAGATAAAATAATCTTATCACACCTTTCATAAAGCACTAGAAAACCTGGGCTGATAGGCCTCACTGTTATGCAAAGGAAGACTGGGTTGGGAAGAATGAAAACACAGGCTGTGGAAAACAAGAGTTGTTTAGAAAGTTAAATGAGCTATTAGTTTTAAGGAAAAGCGTCACTATTAATTGTTATCTATTAGTTAGCAAGTCAATCAGTGACTGGTACCTGCCAGTAACCATACAGCTAAGATTAATTGCCTTCCTATTATTGCTTGGTTTGGGAAAAGGTATTTCTTGACATTAAGATCACTGTTATATTCTAGTTAGACTCAACACGTGGCACAGAAGAAGGAGCTATAATATATTTAATATTTCTCTTTGGAGAACAAGAGGAAGCACGGTGATATTAGGGGTAGGAATGCCACTGACTTGTCCTGGATTTAACATGGTACATCAAGATTGTGCAAAGTACAAAACTATTTCTTTGGAAAAGGAGCAGATATCAGAAGATCTTTGTCAGAGACAGAGCTACATAAATTGAAGTCAAACATGGAATGTCTGCTCAAGTGGCAGCTCAGACAGATCTGAGAATCTCTAGGTGACCCAGTTCCAAAAAAACCCAGTTTATAGGAATAAAGCTAATATCAGGTATTCCCAGTGGTGTCAGGCAGAGAAGCACACCCTGAGGCAGGGCTCCCCAAACCTTCCTGCACAGCCCTGCCACACAGGCAGCTCAGCTAACCAGAAAAGGGCATTGCATTCTTCTCTGCACATGCAATTAAATTGTGTGAATCTAAGGCGAGCATGCTGCATTTAAACAATGAAGTCAGCCAATAAATCTCACTGCTGTCTAATTCTTCCAGGGCTGCAGCCTCAGCCCATACCTCCAAGATAAATGAGGATGTTCACCATGAGCTCCTGCAATCACAGCCAATAATGGTCCTTCTACAGAGTGATCCCACTGATTTCAGTCACGTTACTTTCAGCTTACTCTGACATGAGTGGAATGCCCATCCCATCAACATGGACACCAATCTGCCCATGGACTTTAGAATATTTGCTGTCCCCTGGCCTGAGAAACAAGAGTTTCAGAATTAATCACAGCTCCTCCTCTTCTGTCACTCACTGCAAGCAGGAAGGAAATTGCTTTTAACAAATATATTTAAACAAGGTTGGTTGCATTAATTAGTTCTCCTACAACATTCACTTCAGTTCTTCTTGTTATTCCATTTTAGACTGTAACTAACTCTGTGTTTTTAAGTAAATGAACTCCTTTGAACACTTGGTCCTGTATTTCTCCTGTCTGTTAATAGCTGAGCCATTCAGTTTGGGACTGCAGCACCCTCAGAATTCCTGAGAAAACTGAGTCATCCCATCATTGCTCACAGGAGGGCTGTACAGCTGGGTATTACTGCCACCTAGTTTTCAACTTTTATTATTATTATTATTACCTAGACACTTGCATTTTCCATGGTAAAAAAAGTATATATATAAAACCTGACAATTTTCATTTTAGTCATATATATATATATATATATCTCCCGTGATGTATTTAAATAGTGGAAAATTGTGCAGTGATAAACTACTACTGAATAAAATCTGCATGCATCTAGATGCAATCTTGAAATTCATGTTAAGGGGAGATACCACTAACCCCAAATATAAACACAGTGTGAAAATCCAACTTAAATTGGCTATGCAGGATCAAAACAAGAGCAAATTTTGCCACATTGTAGGAGTTTGTAGACCTATTGTTAATCTTTGCCAGTTTACACAGAATCTACTAATTTTAATTGTGGATCTTTTTCAATGCAATGGTCAAACAACACTTTCCTGCTTAATATAGGTGCTGTACCAAATCTTGAAGAAAGGCCTTGCAGTATAAGACTCCTCAGTGAGATACCTTATATTTTTCATTTCAAGGTGTAAAAAGAGAACTTTCATATTGGAATAGTCCTTTTTAGACCAAGATATGAACTAAAAGCTTAGCAAAAAAAAAAAAAAAAAAAAAAAAAAAAAAAAAAAATGTGGAGAACAATTAAAGCAATTTTTGAAACCTCATATAAATTCCTTTTTGAGGTCTGAGAAAGGAACTGTTGGGATTCTCCATTTCAGTGACCTTTTTGCTTTTATGCCGGTTCTGTGGTTTCTGACTCTGCCTAGGAGTGCCTGTGGGAGCCCATACAAATGCGAGGTTAAATTCAGAACCCAGCTGAGCAACCTTTCACATGATGTGAAATAGTAAAATATATTGCCACAGGCAGGTTCCAGTCTTGAAAACAAAAAATTAAAAATGGCTCATAAGTGAAATTTAACTGTTAGAGCTGGGGCTCTGTTACACCCAGGCACAGTAACATGTTTTATATGTTTTATAGTTTATCCAGTGCAATTCTACCGAACCAGATGAGGAGGAGGAAGTCTGCTCTTTGCTGCAACTGAATTTTGTCCATTCTTTCAACAAACAGCATGGCAAAAATTAGGCCATTTCATTGTGTTTGTGTGCAGCAATCACGCCCAAAAGCCGCTCCATAAATCTCCTAAAGGAGCCTGAATTCTCCTTCATGGAAGTGAAAGATTTGTGTGACAATTTTTTGTGGCAGCAAGAGCAAGTATACTGATGTTGTTGGTCTTTATTTTTACTAAAACAGCTTTAATGACTGGAAGTAAAATAAGATGTTTGTGAACTTCAGGCATGATGCAATCTGAGGAATTTGGCACGGTGGATGGGTTGACAAGGCATGATTCTGAAGGAGGCTTTTCAAGACAAAACTGAGACATCTATATTAATGCAGGTTGAGAGGCCACAGATGTCTCCAAGCACTCTCCCTTGTTTTTTAAATTGTTATTGAAAGACGAAATTCTATGCGAACTCAGGTCCCAGGCCCCTGGGCTTGAAAACCATATTGTGCACCCCCCACGGTGCTCAGGTTAAGTTCATTCAAACTATTTCTGCAGCTACAGTATGGATCTCACTCAGTTTTTCTTTTCTACCCTAACAGGTTTGTTTCTGGTCATAAATTCTCAATCAGTGGGCAAGCCACATTGTACAATTTCGTAAATAGTGTAGTTAAAACATGTTTAAAGTCAAAAGAAAAAGGATCTGACAATGGAGCATTGTCCCCTTTTGCAGAACTGAAGTGTACCTTCTTTGATTCGGTAACCTTGCTGCACTTTGGTATGAAATTGCCCCTTTTTCCATCAAACTTGCATTTAAAGTGCCTCATTAGCATGTCTCACCGGATCAGTAACGATTCTGCAAACCCAACACTCGTCTCAGTCAAGCCACCATGGTTTTTCTATCTGTTTAACATCTAAAACTCCTTGACAAAGTTCCTTTTAAAATTTACTCCTTTTGTTTCTCCTTGGGTTTTCTGCAAAGATCTTTAAACTTCGATGTACTCCAAGATGACTCCTGAACAAAAATCATGTCTAGCCCAGCTAGTAAATCTACCCTCCATTCAATGGGATTAAATAAGTGCTTCACGGCTATTGTAGAAGCCTCTAAAAAGGATCTTGCATCTTTAAGAGTTTCCTACAATAAATTAAACACATCTCACCCATTGTAAAAGAAAAAAAAAAGAAAAAAAAGAGAAGACTTGATCCAGCACAGGGGAGCCACTGTAGACCCACAGTGATGCCATACTTCTAGCACCAAAACACCCACAGATAACAGAGCCTAAATGAACAGCAACAGGCAATGGAAGAGGAATTTCATTTCTTTAGGAACTCAGCCTTGGGCTTCCCATCAGTAAAACACGACCAGTAAAATTAAATAACTGTGTAACATATTAAAGATCTGAAACTGTGTGGGTTATTAAAAAGGAACGTGGAAGGTTTCTAGTTTGAATTTGCAGTACCTGAGCCAGGAAATTCTTGTTTCTTCTGAATTATGTAAGACCTCAAGCTCAGTGTTCAGATTCATCTGAGCCCTTCTTAAACACAGGCACAGGAGTAACCCTACTGATATCACTGAGAGTGGTGCCTTGCTTAAGGTTCATTGTGTTTAAATTCAGAGCCAACGCACTCAATCCAAACCTCTCAGATCATTCTGCTCATTTATGAACTGGAACAGAGAAAACTGGAGCTCTCTGAACCAAAAACAGCATTGAAAAGAAGTTTGGTGAAAAGAAAAGAAAAAAGAAATCTGTGTGTAGAAATAACAAGAGCACCTCAATTTAACATAATGTCCTGGAGGCTGAGAAGAGGCCACAAACCACAGAACCATCAGCATGAGTGTGACCTAAATTAACATTCACTACCCTCAAAGGCTACTGAATCACCTGTCTGAAAATCATCCCCACTTTCTGAGTGTTGAACGACCTACCTGAAGTGAACCAGCATTTCAAAGCTGTGTTCAGAACACAGGAAAAAACCCATCAGCATGGCT
This sequence comes from Monarcha castaneiventris obscurior, assembly GCA_026261815.1. Lineage (NCBI taxonomy): Eukaryota > Metazoa > Chordata > Aves > Passeriformes > Monarchidae > Monarcha > Monarcha castaneiventris. The sequence goes on from JAMPIT010000541.1 coordinate 1,596,967, forward strand.
GGGCACCAATTTAGGAACTTTGCTGTAGCAAAGAACATATTCAATAAATTTGGAAATACCTTTTAATTCTTATGTGAAGATAAAGGCCTTCATTGTAGTCTTTCCAGTCACTACCTGGAGAGGGAAGAAATGTAACCCAGCAAGTTCAAATTCTCCCTTAAAACCACAGGGCTAATCAACCACAGAACATTAGCTGGATGCTCTGAATCCCGAGTGTAAATGCAATGCAGGCAGTGGAAGCCATTTCCTCATTAGCAGTGATTAAACAAGACTGAAAAAAAGTGCCTTGAGAAAACAGGGAAGTACAGAAGGAAGTGCTTCTTGTATAAGCCAGGCAGGAGAGAAGATTGCTATCACCTCTCCCCATTCCTCTTGCTTTAATCCACCAGAGCTTACTAATATTATTATCCAAACACCAAGGTAAATTTAGTTTCTGTGCTTTCCTGGTGTACACGGCGCAATCCTCTTGTCCTCGAGGTCACCATCTAAGGTGAGAGCAGAATCAGTCACATTCAGTCACTTTCCCTGTCCCTCAGGCTGGACAGAGTTTGCAGAGCTGGGAATTACACCATAATTTTGCGACCCTTTTCCACGCAGCTGCTCTTGTGAGCCTGGTCATCCAAGCGTCCCCCCTGCAGGGGCTCTGCTTCTGCAGAAGTCACTCAGAGCTATAACTGGCATCAATTCTCACAGCTTTGTTGGAAGTTATTGGTGTTTTCTGATAGTTCCTGGTGGTAGCCTTTTGTCCAACAATAACTACCCCTCACAAAATTCCAAGCCTGAAAAATGGACAAGCCCAGAAAACTGACTGAATCACAACACAATCTTTCTATTTCTAGGTCAGTCTCATCCTTTCTGAAGCTCTAACTCACAACTTCTGACCTGCTTGTGTTTGTGACATCCAACCAAACACCAGCTGATGTGCTTTGGTCCAAAGTGAGCTTTAGTGAGCCTTTTCTTTAAATTGAAAGGATCTACAAGTCAGTGTTTTTATAATATTAGTTGAGAATCCTTTAAGTACTGATAAATAATGAGCAATATTTTACTAGTTATGATATTAATTATTGTAAACTTCCTGTAGTAAAAGCCACACAGATGATCTCCATCGGTTTGATGTATATTACAAATCTACAGCATGGAAAAATTTGCCATGGTTTGGCAAAAGGGGACAACTGAAATGTGTCTGCCCAAGGTTTAAGTGCCATATACATTAGCCCAAAAGCTCAGACCAGACAGGAAAGGATCTTCTATGGACAATGAAGGTCTCTTCTCCCAAGTTAGCAAGTGGTAGGACAAGAGGAAAAGGTCTCAAGGTGCACCAGAGGAGGTTTAGATTGGATATTAGGAAAAATTTCTTCACCAAAAGGGTTGTCAAACACTGGGACAGGCTGTCCAGGGCACAGATGGAGTCACCTTTCCTGGAGGTATTTAAAAGCCATGAAAATATGGCACCTGGAGACATGGTTTAGTGGTTAACATGGTGGGGGAAAGGCTGGACTTGCTGATCTTGGAGGTCTTTTCCAATCTAAACAATTCTATGATTCTATAAGGGAAGAAGTGTTTCCAAAGAATGATTCACAATATCCAACAATAAATGTAAACTATTCATAAATTGTTGTATTTTAATTATTCCTGATCCTCTGAGTGGTTCTGTCACTTCCTCACAGCAACACAACATCAGTCAACTAGTCCAGACCTGGAGTCTTAAGCTGCAAATCTCTAAATTGTGAAATAAAATGAGAATCTACAGAGCCTCTCCCCAACACCGTGGGGCTGCTCCTCATCCTGCTGCTCACTCTTCTGCCATTCCCCTGCTCCCAAAGTTGGCTCTCAGACTCTGCAGGAAACAAAACCTGAGCTTTCTTTAGTTAGGCAGGACACCAGAGTTTACCATCCTGACCTGAAGACAGGCCCTGTTCCTCCTGGCAAGCTCCGACAGCAATTACCAACAGAACAAAGTCATAGGAAATGGTTTGCTTTTTGTTTTTTAATTCCACGGGGTATGTCAAGGACAAGCTTTCCTGCTCTGGCCTTTTTATAGCTGATAACTTATGTGGCCACAGATTCTAGAGAAGAAAAGGAAATGCAAAGCTGTCTACCAAATGACAGCAGGCATGAATCAAATGAAAGAGAAAAAGAAAAAGAAAAAGAAAAAGAAAAAGAAAAAGAAAAAGAAAAAGAAAAAGAAAAAGAAAAAGAAAAAGAAAAAGAAAAAGAAAAAGAAAAAGAAAAAGAAAAAGAAAAAGAAAAAGAAAAAGAAAAAGAAAAAGAAAAAGAGATAAAATAGAATGGTGGAAAGAAACTCGATACCTTGTAACAACAGAGGGCTGAAGACCTTGGAAATTCACAAGCCTTTCACTGTCCATCTAATCCCAGCATTAAGGGTCAAATTCTATGCACCATAGAAAATCAGATCAGAAACCAATTACCACAAGTTACAGCTGGAAAAAGGGAGGATAGTATTAAACATTGTTTAATAATAATAATTCAATTACTTGACACTTGTGTTTGGTTCCAACACCAAAAAGAGCTGAATGAAATTGTTTCTTCATTTATTCTGGATTTTTAGGTCTGATTTCTTCCAATCTCAGCCAGAAAATATTTCAGAGCACTTGCTACAAAATTACAGCAGCCACTTAGAGAGGTGGATCATTCAGAAAAGCATCACCTTTGCGATGTTTTAACACAAAAGAGAGGCAGTCTATCATGAGGGAACTTGGACCAAATGCAAATTTAAAAAGCCCAGTCAGTGTTTTCTTTTCCATGTGCAGGATGTGGTAATAATGAACTATAATATCTTGTTCCTCTCTGAGCCTTAGTACAAGGAATCACATCTTCACCAAGAGCCTTTAACAAATGTGTAACTTTCTGAAAGTCCCAGACTATAAACTCATTAATTTAGTCAAACGTCCAAAAGACAGATAGATACAAAGTCAATTTGATACATTAGGGATATATTTTTCTTTCTCCTTTTGCTTTTCTGTTGCTCCAAAAAGCAACTTGGTTCCTTATTTCAAATACCATCCACTTCCACAACATTCACAGAAGTTGTTGACTAATAATCATTATTCCTGCAAGACAAATCCTTCTGTTGCCAAGATGTGTGTGCATCCAAACTGATCATTCAGAGGAAATAACTGCTACAGAATACTTCATCTCCATGTTTTCCATACTATTTTTTGATTCCTCTTACTAAACTACTTTAAAAAAACCATGAAAAATCCTTTGGGTGGGAAGAAAGCCACTTCCACAGAGCACTTGTAACCACGTAGGTGCTGTAGAAAGAAAGTGACAATTGTATTTCACTTATTCCAAGCCCACTTTGGAAATTATACCCCAGAAAAAGCAGGAAATCCTGTTCCTGAGATGCAGATGTCCCAGTGGTAGAATGACAACTCCTATAAACACAGGACACTGAACAGCATTTTAGGACAAAAGTAAAGACCAGAACAATCATGTAAAACACACACAAGGATCAATTGAGAAGAAGAATTTGTTAATGAAGCAGAAATTCACAAGTGACACACCAGCTCCTGAGGGAAGAAAGATCAGCTATGCAGGTACTGAATGCAAAGCATTTGCCTGACCCTTGAGAAGAAAAGCAAACGGCTTTTTAATAGGAAGTGCAACAACACTGATAAAAAATAAAGTTATCTTCCACTTTGAATTTGCCAGATAGTTGTGAAGTCAATTAATAAATCAGGTTGTAGGATCTCTCTGCTTGATGACACCATAATTCCACACCAGATAGAAGCGCTCATTTAAAAAATCCCACAATTATTTGTAGGTGAGAATTCTGTTAGAAAAAGACCATTGAAACTACACACAAGCATAACTAAAGTTCTACAAGTGCTACTTCACAGCCCAAAACTATGCTGCTGTCTAAATTGTCCTCCCTGGAGAAGCAGGCTGATCAGGAAACACCATCTTCCAGTTTGAGGTCATGGATTTGGAGCAGCCTGGACCAGATTGCCACTGACCAAATGTTGCTCCCAGCTGACAGTCCCACACTGATCTACTTGAAAAGAAAAAGTGGAAAGCCTCAGTTTTCTTCTTAATGGACAGGTGTTCCCCTGACACAAAAACCCAACCCATCGTCCCATTTGGTTTGCAAACTGGAATCCTTATGGAGAGCCTAAAAGGAAGACAATGGGTGGAAATGGCCACGGAAAGTTAATGACTCTTTCAGCGCCACAGATGGTCACTCCAACTCCTCTAACTCCAGGAAATTGCCTCAAACTCCCTTATTCAATTAGAACCAAAAACCTAGAAAATCTCTGCAAGAGCAGCAAACTCGACAGGAGTTTGCCACAGGATAAAGTGGAGGAAAAGGGACAAAGACTTTTTGATACCTACCCAGGCAGAAAGATGATGTTTTATCACACCACAGAGCAGAGATTTAACAGCCACCACAGGACATGAAGGAACACTTAAATTTTGCAATCACCTTTTATACATTTTTACACCAACAAAAAAATCACTCAGAGAAGTGCTATCAAAATCATAATTAATCTGGTTTGATAGGAGATATCTCAATATTACATAACTTGATTCGGTAAATTCCTAATTATTTACAAATTTATATTAATCCCATATAGTTTAAAACTGTGTTGTATCCACACCTCCCAGTTTTCAAAGAGCAAACTCACTGAGGATAAATAATTTAATGTACTGAACACAGATGAATAGCATTCATGTGACAAATACTGACATGACAATAAGAGCTTTGAAACAATGCTGGTGTCTCCCTCAGAAATTGGACAAAAAAGGATTTAGTCCACTTTTCTCAGTGAATTTGAAAGATATCTCTGTTCCTTAGGCTCCAGCCATGTCCCTCTGAGGTGTGTTTCTATCTTTGTTGCTAAAGTTGGCTTTCTGAGAGAGACAGTTTTAAATTTAAACTCAATACTCTGGACATCCTTTTTATTTTCCATAGTGTCATTGTCTTTGTTCTGCACTTTAAGAAGCCTGACCTGAAACTAGCAATTCATCATACTGCCCAGTTAACAAAAAGGGAGAGCCTGTACAATGGAAAATGTTGCTGAGGGTCTGCTGCTGTTGCCAAGCTCTATCTAAAATCATTTCTTGATCAAGGTCCAGCCCATTTTATTTTTATCTCTTTCATAACACAAGAGAAACAACTTGGCTGAAGTCTGCAAACCATTGGTGGAAAGACAGAGCAGCTACCGGGTACCAGAGTAGCTGGCAAGACACACAAGTGCTCCCAGACAGAACTATCAGGAGCATGTAAATAAAAACATAACTTCCATATAGCACTGCCACAGCCTGAGTGCTTTTTAAATCCATCTCCGAGGCAGCATCCACTTGTGCCCGGTTCAGCTGCGGACAACCGAGAGGCAAAGCACGACCTTGTTCCCATAACCATCAGAGCTGTGATCTGGATCCCTCTCAACCTCCCCCCGTGCCCATTTTGTTTACTGTGAGCACAAATCATTGGCAAATCGAGTTTGCATTTCGTCCCATCGGTTGCCAATATTTCATGGGAGCGAGTCTCTGACCTCTGTGTCAGTGTGTCTAAAATGCAGCATGGAAACCAGACTTAAATGAACCATTTCAATGAAAACCAAACAAGCAGTTGCTCACATTGAACAGATAATGCCCAAAAATAGCAAATTGAGTGCAGGTTGAAAGTAGTGCAGATAGTCGAGTACAACTGGGGTTTTACCCAACACAAAAACGTCACCATCAGAGAAGGAAGCATTTAATTTTTGTTGACTCAATCTATTAATTAAGGTAAACACAACTATTTTAAGTTCCAGGCAATTCACGTATTTTTGGCCTAGAAATGAGTAATTATCTTGTTTGTGACTAATCTCAGTAGGAAATTTATGAGGGCCAAGGGCCATTTCAGAAACACACAGTCTGATGTGAGTACAGGAGACTATACTGGAGGTATTTTTCTGCTTGCAGAGAGCATTTTACAATTATTACCCTTTTTCAAACTAAAAAGGGGTAAAGAAAGAATTCAGGCCTCTAAAACTACATCTGACTTTGTTTCTAAATCTAAACAGCCTTCAGATTACCATATCTCACCCCATCCTCTGTCACAGCTTAATAAACATTCACACACAAAGACTCACAAATCTGATGTGCACTCTGACAGCTTCAAAACAGAGAGAACCAAGAGGCAATTTTTCCTTTCGGCTCTCATCAAGGTCCTGGTATCATCCTGATTAAAGGAAATTCTTTATTTTGAGCCTGGCACCACATCTGTGGTCAGGTGCTGTGTGTACCATGTGGAGAAAAATGTTCAAGGCCAATTTAACTGACAGTAATGAAATTAAGGGGACTCAGTTACCTGCACTGACTGAGAGGACCAGTCTTTCCATGACACAAGCTCACATTTGTAACTTTACAGCGCACATTAACCAAATAGTTTCCAGAGACATGATTTTCATGGAGCTTTCCAAGGATTCTGGGGGTGGAAAAATATGTTCCATTTGAGAGTATGCTCTGTCTGTGCCACAGTGCCTGTGGCAGCCCATACGTTTTATTCATCTACATCCAGATCAAAGCATTCATCCCCAACAAGCACAACCATTGACATCAACAAGTTACTCCAAAAGAAGAGGTGTCTGAACATTTTCCATAGGTGTTTGAACAGAGTAAACGATGATCTCATACAAAAATAGCATTAAGGAAAAGCTAAGCCACAACCACACAGCAAAGCAGAATGTTTAGCTCAGAAAAAAATCCTCCCTTCGAGCAAGGCAACTCCTCTTTCGGTGTCACCTCCAGGATCAGCTGCAAAGCACTCACACAACAGACAGAATTCTTCAAGCCTTTTCTGGAAAGCACAGTAGTGCACCTGGAAGATTCATGGATCAGACATTCTCTGTTTGTGCTGTCTGGATATCTGGATGGCTTTGATTCATGTACCACAGGACTTGTACAGAATCCAGCTGCTGCAAGCATAATGAAATTTATACATTAAATCTCTTCTCTGTGTTAAAGCTGCTCTCCAAAAAGGTTCTGGCAGCCCAGAAAAAAAAAAGGGAAAAAAAATGGACCAGCAGGAATTTGCCAACTGTATGTTTTACTAAACTTTAGAGCTTTGTATAAATGTGTGATGTGTTGTAAGGCTCACCAATGTCAACACATCTGCAGTCAGGATAATTTTCCCCTGTGTGCACTTTGTACTTGTTAGATACTGGTATAAGAGCTTGGTAATAACACATCCCAGATTTAACAAATGTATTAAGTCTTTATCCAGAGTGCTTGGCAGGGATCAGAGCATGATACTTGTTAATTATTATTATTATTACTATTATTATTATTACTAATCATCCAAGGGTGCCAGGCAAATAAAAATATTTAGGATAAAATCCTGATTCTCCTGAAGTCTGGGATTTTTTCCACTGGTCTTTACAGTGCTAAGATTTCAGTCCTGATCCCTGTCATAAAAACAACAGCAAAAAATAGTAATAATCAGAATAAACAATAGACAGCACAATGCTGGGAGGTTGAGAAGAGAGGATGGCAAAACCAGAGACAGAACTCCATGGTTATGCAAACTTACTATGAAACATCACCATGCTTTTTCAAAGCAAAGAAAATAATAACCCAAAATAGAAGGAGTGGAATAAAGTGTCAGTGACTGTATTACCCCGCTTCATAAAAGGGAACACAAAGATTCACAGAGGTTTGCACCAATTCTTGGCTTCATGAAAACCAGATTACTTTACAGCTGAACAAGGTATTTAAGAAGGAAACTTAGAAGCTGAATTCCTGAGCAGGAATTTAAGGAAGGCTAGGTAAGAATTTTGAAAATACAAATTTTTTGCCCAGTGTCAGTGAGCAGGACCATTTTCCATGATATGGTGAGGATTTTGAGCTGTTGAATTCTGACTCCCAGCCCCACATTCAGAAGAGGAGATTTTGAAACACCAGGTACTCTCTGGATGACATGGACCTCATCTACCTGCCCTGGCTGTGCCCTTGTGGGGGTGGGGAGGGAAAAAGGCACAGGAGAAAGAACACAGAGAAAAGGAAAGGACACAGAGAGGCTTGGTGAGTGTCACCAAACTCCAACACAGAATTGTTCACCAAGGTCTGAGTTTCCCTATTGTGGTTGCGCCAAGATTTATTAAAGCACAGCATGTGTTCACTTATTTCTATCCAAAATTAACTGAAAAGGCACTTTGCATCTGCTCTAAGGGGAAAAAAAGAGAAAAGTTTGCTTATTTGGCAAACTTTGTTTAAAAATCTGTTTCTTCCAAGGTTTGTCTCTTTAGTTCTTTTTGTTTGTTTGATTGGGGTTTGGGGGGCTTTTTTGATTTTGTCCATGGGCGCGTAGCTTTCTTCCCCTCCTGCACCTCTCTTCCTCCATCTGTTGACCTCACTTCAGCACATAGTTTCCCACTTACTTTGCCAAAAATGTATAAAACTTGGGGCGTCTGCTCCAATTTCTTTGTGACTTGTAATTGTATCATTAAACTAACATTTGCTCTGTTAGACCCTGAAACTTTAATTAGGCTCTTCTGCTCCGTTTGCCCTTGCACAGGCACGAGCATGGAGCAACAATTCCACGTGGAAGTGATAGGGAATGGCCTTTACCACAAACAAACTGGGTGAAAAGCCAGAAACCCCTGTACTGAGTGCTTTACAGTACCGAGTACCCTCCTTTCTGCATACAAAATGCTTTCCTATGCAAAATATTTTCCTTGTCTTGCATTTCCATCAAAGCCCCCTTCTCTCTCCCTCTACCATCCCTGAATTCTGCTAGGCTGTGGACAATCATATTCCAAATCCTCTCAGAGGCCCAGGGAAAAATGTCCATTCCTTGAAAATTCAGTTTTCAGACGTGGATACAGGCCACAGAGCTCACCTTATTTTCACCACTGAGTCTGGGATCTCTGACACTACTCTATTGCATATTAAGAGTTGAATGAATACCTTGAAAAAGAAAGATCCTCCTGCATCAGGTAGGGAATAATTACGTTCACATATGAAGCAGCACTTGGGAACATTTTGGGAGCAAGTTTCCACAAAGCCCAAAAAAGAAAATTACACTGAAATAAGTAAATGCCACAATTTTCAGAGTTAGAAACCATCTTGCCTTGTTAAAGTGATCCTTTACTAAATCTAGTATGTATGGGTAGACACAGAGGATATATAATATTTTCTACCACTGCAATCAGCTACCTGTCATTCCAGCAGCTGCACACTAGGAATCACACAGTATTTCAGGGAACATTCTTAGAAATCAGATCTAGCTGTTTTGTGGATTTCTATCTATCTCAGGTAACATATCTCCTCTAAGAAGGAATGTTTCCAAGCTCGGCTCTTTGACATAAGAATATGACATTTGTTTACCTTTTCAATGGAATGAGGACAGCGATGATTCCTCTTTTTCCCTGTAACCCCTTCCCACAACAACATCATTTCTTATTCACGTTTTGTTTAGCTGCATTCAGTAGGTGTTAAAACTGTCCTGCAATAAAGCTAAATCCTTACGACGTGTTCCCTTCCATTGCCACATACTTGGAGAACATTTGAACCCACATGACATTACAAAAAGAGAAGCCAAATCTCTCAAATCTTAACACTTTGGTTTGATTGTTACATTTCAGTGTTGTCAGATGGGTGGATTTTCCTGGTACCCTCCCCAATTTCTTACAGGCAGCATGAATTCAGAGGTATGTTCTCTGAAGACATTATACCTGGAAAGAACAAAAGTGAGCATAGGCTGATGCCTTAGGCATCAAGGGAAAAGATCCATTTACAAAGACACTGGACAGGCACTGCCTGACCACCCAGCAATGCTGGGAAGCCGTGTTTCATTAGAAGATTCCTGGGCACCTTGAACAAAGGAGAGATATATCTGTGGAAAATCAGGAAAATGGTAAAATCCTGTCTCTAAATCCATTGTTCTTTAATAGAAAATCCCATTTCTTAAGGTAAAACATAGCTCACCTCTGAAGCAGACACTGTTCCAAAGTACAGTTCCATCAGCACAGAGATCCAAGATGCAGCAAAGGCACATGAAAACAAAAAAAACATGTTTCCCCCAAACTAGCAATGAACAGATCTAGGGTAGATCTCATGGAAAGGCACCTTCTGCAAGGTTGCTCCTCCACTGTGTTCAGAAGCATTTAAACATCACACAAAGTGTAAACTCAGGGGATGTGGTCTCCTGGTGCTGGGGAAAGTGGGGCTCCTACAACCAGGAGGCCTTGGAGGGAATCCCCAGCCACGGTCCCTTCCCAGCTCCAGGCACCCCAAGGGCAATCAAGTGCCCAACTTTATGAGCAGAGAGTGACGAGTAAGCACAGGAGATAAAAGAGACACTGTCACAACAGAAGATTTTTTTTTTTCTGGACCCTGGAAAGGTTCTAAGAGCCGCCTTTGCCAGTCTAAAATGCACAGAATTCAAAACAAGCATGATACCTCAGAATTACTGAGCAAACAGTAGATTAATTCAATTTACTCATTTCATCGTGAGTCTGGGTGAAAAGGTATCTCCAGTATCTCTTCCTTCCCCCCAAGAAACAGAAGTTACTTAGGAGAAATGGATAGGTGTTGCTTTTTCAGTGACATAGAGAAACTGATTTTTTATTTAATAAAAATACGGCGTTTTTAAATGAGTATGAAAAGTATATATTATCAAACCACATGAACTCCCCTCTGAAGTCCCCACACACAAAAAAGAGAAAAACACAATGGGCTAATTTCTAAACAAAGAGTTGTGCATTTTCCCATTTTAAACTGTTTATAAAAACTAAAACCCCGTCAAACTGTACTGAGAGTGAGAAACAAGGGCTTTCAATTCATCCGTGCCTCTTCCTTCAAGCGTGCCTTTCACCATCTAAGAAAATCCCAAACAATAACAACATACTAAAAAGCCTAAACTTTTGGCTAAGTTCCCAGCTGCTAATTTTGTCTGTCATGAGCTGCTATTGTCAGTCTGAGGGAGGGATTGTTCCCAACTTTAAAAAAAAAAAGAAAAGTAGAAGATGCAAAATATACTCAAAGTAACATCTGTGTTTTCTGATTTTATTAAAGCATTTTGTCTTTGTTAAACAGAAATAACAAAACACTGAGCCCTTCCCATCAGTATTCATGACGTCTGCCTTTTCATACAAAACCCTCTGAAAGAAAATTCCCCCTGGAAAAAAAAATACTTTCCTTATAAAAAAACAGATTGTGAGACAGATGATTGCATTGTTTAATCAAATTTCCATCTGAAAACTCTTTTCCTAGTTTTAGATTTAGCTCACCCAGTAAGACACAGGCACTAGGAAGCACGTGGAAGTATAAAGTAGCAGCTCCTCCATTTTATTATCTCCCTTGAGCTTTGCAATTGGCAATTGAAAAAAGGGGAGGAACAAAAGTAGCGGACATAAATTAAGCCCTGCTTTTTAAAGTTCAAACTGAATTTTCTTTATTTTTCTACAGCTGTCAGATAAGCAGGGTAAACCCACTAATGCATGTTTAATATATAAAAACTCATAATGTTCAGTAGTACGACCTCCATTGGAGACATTAGTTCAGGCCAGTGAACTTGGAGCAAGCCAAGTGTGGAAATGTGGAATTGGGCCAGTGACCCCCACCAGTGCCTGTCATATCTGCTGAAAGCAAACTTGTCAAATATAGAAGGGGCAGAAGGAGGACAAGAGTATCCTTAAACCAGGGAGCAGCAACAAAGCAAAGATGCCCATCATCTATTCACAGTTGTCTGTTGTTCAGTAAGGGCTCTGGCCGTCTCAGGAACAAAAAGTCTGGTTATAGCCTCAACCTTTCAACCCTGGCTGGTCTGGGGCCCTTTCATTTCACAGGCTCCCCAAAGCTGATGAGTGATCATAAAGCTATGATACGCTCCTTGCTGTTATCATCTCTTCAAACGTACTCTGTACCCAGCAGAAGAGGGAGAGAGTATTCCCAGGACTGCTAGCCTGCCATAATAAAAGATCCACTGTTCTTCCCCTTCAGCTACAAAAACAGACTTTTAAAATAGCTGATTGGTTGTATTAATAGTAATTCCTTAGGATTTTTTTTTTAATAAACCAAACCAAATCAAATATCTGCCTTACATCCCAACAGTGGTTTTAATTGACTCACTGAATGCTTCTCCTGGAGCTTTGGCTGTGGCCTGATTTCTTTTTGTCCCCTCAGTTTCATTTGTACAGTTTTATTCCTCAGCAAAACAAGATGCAACTGCAGGGGGAAATCCCCCATGAGCATTTGATTTCACAGGCAGGGGAACCACTTAAACCCTCACCATTGTCAACAGAAGACAGAGAACCACACTGACTCCATAAAAAAACCAAAGAAATTTGTAGGACACATTCAGCTCTCCTATCAACAAGCTTTGATGACCTTCCTCAGTGTTTCTTTCCCATGTTCTACATATTGCTCTCATGACTACTCTGTATTTCTAATTCTCCTTTTGAACAAACACGCTGCAAGTGAGACACCTGATCCTCTCCTCAGCAGGATACCAGGGGTGGCCCTTGTGTGCAAGCAGATCTCTGGGGGCTGTTCCCACCCATGGCTCCCAACAGGTACCTACCCTACCTACCCAGGCACACATCAGCACTTTTACCAGATATGAATGAGCACAGTTCTGCTTTTTTCACACAAGAAAGTCTGCTGGTGCTTACCATTTCATATTTCCTATTTTGGAGGGTGTATGCATAAGAAAGAAAGTGAGATTGCAAAAAACATGATAATTTTATCCTCTTCAGTACTGATTCCTGCCCACCACATGAAAAGCCCGATGCTTCTTGCTGTACAAAGCACTCTTTGAGGATGTCCCCAGTGCCTTACACCGTTCTGTGCAGACTGCTAATGCACTTGGGTTTGATCACATTTTCTTATCCTGGAGATAAGGTAATACTGTGATAGTTTTCAGACTTCTTGTGCCATGTTCCTAAAAGATAACTTCTAGGATAGCCATTTCCAGCTTAGGTACTTTTAAGAGAGAAATTTAAGGTTTTCATATAATTTCCCATTTTGTTTGTTCTATTGAGATAAACTTTTGTTTTCTGAGCGAACTGTGGTCTACCAAAACAAGTATTTACAAACTCCTATTTGAACAAAACACATACTACCATGTGTATAAGTGCTGGCTTCAGTCCCAGAGAGGTAGGTGAGGCAAAAGAATCAGTCTAATATATCCAAGAATAAATAATTTAAGTAATTTATTTGTACGTGAGTGCTTCCTCTTGAATTAACTTTGTACACAGGCATTGGAAGAATGTCTTTGTTTCTTCCAAGAAAGAAAAGCAAGAACTCTGCAAAGATACTAAAAAATTAGCATTATTTATATTACAACTAGATTTTATAGCTAATAGTTACTGTTTAGAGTTAATAAGGTGAGCTAATCGTAGCTTCTGCTGTATCAAACATAACAGTTCAAATACACACCACACCAGAGTATTACACCAAGTGTCATTTAAGTGATGTTACCTTTTCAATAAATCCTGGAGCCAAAAAAAAAAAACCTCCATTATCACTGCAAAACTTTATGTTAAAAAAATGGAGAGAAATAATTTCATAGGTGCACAAGTGATATATTCCATGTACACTCCTATGTTATTTCCCCACAGTAACCAAGTCTACTTAATGACAAAGAGGAAATCACAGGTGAGCCCATCTAATGAATATAATCTCTGTTTCAGGGAAAATTACCAGAATATAATTGACAAAAAAAATCTTATAAATGGAAGCCCTTAAAGTAAACTGTGTCATCCTCTGGGCCCATTACTGCTTCCTACTTTAAAATAAGAGGTGATTATTGAGTACTGTCAGAATACTCTTCAGCTTCACAAGCCCTGGGGAAGATTTCTGTGCACTTGGCCTGGTGAGATGGACCTTAATCTGCCATCATTATCTCTGAGATACACAACCCTGTCGTGGAAAAAAAAAACCCATAAGATGACCTGTTTCCAGACTCTTGCTGGTAACAGCATTATGTAGCTCAGCCTATCATTTATTATTTTGTATGTTATTTGTGATAAAGCTTACAGACAGCCCAGAGAATATTTAGAGGATCCAGAGACAGAAACCAGCTTAAGGAAATCTCTAAACACAGAGATGTGAAAAGGATGGCAAGACCAAGTCATCAAAACTCAGAAAGCCTTAAAAGTCAGACTTAAGGTTGGCCACACAGCCTTAATTGAATGTGTGGAGTTTTGGGTTCAATGTGCCCTCATTTCCCTCTGTGTTTTTGGCTCTGCCATCGATAGGGTCAGAATGCACTCCTGAATCTGATGGAAATCTCCCCACATCTGGCCAGTGATCTCCCTCCTTTTACTACTTCGAACATAGATAAGAAAGCAGAATTTTACTCCATCAAAAGGTCAGAATGTGAGCAAGTAGCACACACAGGGAAGGGATTTTTCCCTCATCCAGAACTACAAATAGTGCAGTTTGGGAGGTTTAGGGATACTCTTTAGCAATTCACATTTTGCCACGCCCTCCTCCGCTCCCCCTTAGATTTGTTTTCAGTTTGTTTTCCTGCTTATTAATTTTGGGGGATGAGGTGGGAGGCAGTTATTTGTTTGTGGAGCGCTTGGCAAGGTTGGTTGCATTCTTGAGTCCTTTCCCACTACACTGCTACTGAACATTCCTATAAACCCTATGGCCTTTTCCTAACACATTCCTAGCCCATACTCCAGGTTTTACTCTAGAAACTACCTCCTTTCTGTGCTACCTGTTCAACCTAACCAAAGACCTCCTCAGCTTTTAGGAAGATCCTGTAGGTAGGCATTTAAAATATATGATAAAATATGGTAAATTTGTGGGGTTTCCACTAACTAGATGGAATTCAGAAGGCTTTTCACCATGGCGTTTTATGAGTAGTCATATCTTGAAAGAGCTGCAATATCTGATTTAGCATTGCTCCTAGCAAGCGTTACATAGTTCTCTTTTCCTGCTAAGTTATCTTTAGTAGTTATTTTTAGGGTTTGGTTCTCTGATGCAATTACAGTAATTCCAATATGCTATTTTTTTAAAAAGACATCTAATTAATAAAAAGACAACCTAAAAAAGTCCATTTTGGTGCCAAATATTCAAGAGCTTTACTTGCAAATTGATTTATCTTTTATTTTATGCTGTATACTGACAATCCAGAGGTAGACAAACTTGTCTAATCAGAACATCAACATTTATCCACAGTGCAAATGGTTTTACATGGTCAGAGTTCCTCCACACATTAAGAACAAGTGTTTGCTCAATCTCTTAATGCATCAGCGCTGCTCTGGGGTGTTCATTAAGAAACCAACTATCCCTTATTTGGAATTTTGTAAATTGTCTGCCAGTTTTGCATGTGCAACCACTGTTTTGATGAGACCTGCCTACCCCAAGCCTACTAACCACTTCCAAAACACTTCAGATCCTTTGTCTGACAGCAGTTCAAACCTTAAGGATGTAATTTCTCTTTCTGAGCACTATCTCCTCATTTTGTGTGTCTCTGGTCCCAGCCTGTACCACAAACGTGTATCTCATTAGACCACATAACATCCATGTTTAATTATCCTTAGCAGGCTAAAATTTGCCAGTTTCCATATGGCTGATCTGTTCAATCTGCCAGGTTTTTCATTATTTATTCAGGGAAAAAAAATGGCAATTTACAAAAACAAATTCTTTGTTTCCCCACAGAAAGACCAGTTTCTGTTCTCTGAGCCAAAAAAACTAGAACTAAACAATATGTACAACAGAAGCAGATGTAGCCATTATGGTGTGGCCTGGTGCTTTGAGAAAAGGGAGAGCAGGGGTAAAATTAATGCATTAATACATTTACTTCAATGTGTTTAACCTCTCCTACTTAACATCACTCATGTTATTCTTGTGAGCGTAGGGAAATTTAAACCTCTTCACCCCGGTTTGCTGCAATCCCACCACCAGGTTCTGTGGATCAAAAGGAAAACACGCAGAGAGCACACACCTAAATACAGTCAGTGCTTTCGGGTGGTGAACAACAACCTCTGCTGTTGTCGAATTCAGCATCCATGGATCTATTTTGTACCAACACACTGGAACTGGTTTTGTGGATGGCATCTCCACAGAATAACACCAGGGTCAGTACTGAGGACCAGGGCTGCACCAGCAGAGCAAACATTAAGTTATTATGTCCCTTTCAGAGAGCGCAAAAGTTACTCTAGCCTGAAGCCATATGGCCCAGAAGCATGTTGACATATCTCAGCAATAAAGGGTTATGTTACAGAAGGGACCATGCCGAGGAGATCAAAAAAGCTGGATCGGCTACTTGACCAGTGTCACTTCACTGAACCCGCGCAAAGAGCTCGAACAAAGTGACATGAACTCATCTGCGACCACTGTCTAGGAGCAGGGACCTTTAACAATGGCAGCACCTGCCAGATCGCCGCTCTCCTCCCCAATAAAGTCACCAACAGCCCCCTCACTGTTCTGTCATGTGCCTGGCACAAGGCCCCTATTGTTACCAGCCACTCTCACTCCAATAATTTCTCCTCTAAATGACACTGCACCACCACAGGTCATTTCAAGGGGACTGAAAAGAAAGATTTTGCATCTGTTTTGAGTTGTAGGCACCAAGGGGGAGGGGGCTCGAAACCCCTTGATAGCTGGCAAATGGTAATAGCAAAATGTCTCTATTGTTTGTGTCTGAACAAACAACCATACTACATGAGAGTTTTTATTGTCCTCAAGGCAATCTGCCACGATTGCTCCCCTTTGCCCATACTCTACAGAGAGAGAGAGAAAGAGAGAAAAAAATCACCACAATAGTCACAGTTAGGAAACCTTAGTGAGAGTTTAATGACCAGCTACCAACTAATGGATGGTGAGTAACATATGGCAGAGCTTGGCCTCTTCACATATTGATTAAAAATAATTTAAAATTTAAAGCCAAGTTTGTTTGACAAGGTTCCAGCTTCTCAGCAGCCACTTAACAATCTGAATAAATCTAAAGGGGAAAAGCTTAAATTCTAACTAACCCAAGGCAAAGCAGAACAAATTCATTGTCACATTACATAATTGAATCTATTACATTTACCCAAGATTAACAGCCAACACTTAACGATTTTCTCCCTCTACCTAAAATAGTTGCTGATGTAAACAGCAAAGCAACTCTTTGCAATAGTTGGTAACCTTTGCAGAGTGCCTTTATTAGACCCTCTTTATTAAACATAAATATGAGTGGCCATAATCAGGACCTGCTAGTCATGTTTAACATAGCATTATTTAATGCAACAGAATGAGTCTATTCTTATGCCTTTGAAGCACCACTTGAGTTCAGTGGTCATATTTTTATACAGATCTTTGTGTTCTTTTTAGATTGATGAATGTCAGAAGCTGTAGCACTTGAGATAATTGTTCCTACTGGATGGATTTAAATAAAGTCTAACTGGATTCATTTTTATTTGCTTTCAAAACCAGCCACATACACTAACAAATCAGTACCTGTCTCTATCAAGGATCAGATGTGAGCTAAGAAGATTTCAAGTAAATGAAAGGAACAAAAAAAAATACTGGTGAAGAATTTTAAATGGTGATTTTTTGGAAAAGGAAAAAGGATAAGTCCTCTACGGCTCAGCTACACACACAGTAAGGATCTGGATAAAGACTTGGGATATTTGGAAGCTGATATAAATTGGTGGCTAAAGCATAAAGCACTCAGTTATTATCAGGAGGCTGAAACCTCCTCCTGATTTGGGTGCTGAACTGCTCCATAACCCTAGACAGGTCACTTTGTCTCTAGCTTCTCCCTTACACAGTTTTTAGTGCCTCCTACAAAATGTTCTGGTGTTTGTTGAGGCTCTGCCTGTTAATCCAACATGAAAGAGTCACCAATGAGAGGGTTCAGTGCTGAGATCTCCTTCAGATCCACTACAAACATTTGCCGTACCTTGCAAAATAAAAAGGCAGGTATCAAAAATTTCTCTTTGGAAATGGCGCACCCCAAGTACTCCAGAGAACACCATCATCAACCTAAAGCAGCAGTGAGGCAAAGTATCTGTCTCATTTATGATCCATGACTTCCATGGATCAGCTGAACTGGCACGAACTGCAGGATACAGGGAGCACAAATCCTGGGTGCAGCACAGATCCCCTGGCTCCTGTGAACCGTGGTCAGAAGAGCAACAGCCAGAAACTGTACTGAGGGCATTTTTGGGTATGAAGAAATGGCAGGGGACGTGTTAGAAAACACAGCACTGGTGACATGATGGCATATAAAATATGGCAGATGATGGCAGGAGTGACAGGGGAAGAAAATGCGTGTCCTTTCCCCGAGCAGCAGCAGCAGCAACATGGGAAGTAGGCAGCATGAGCATGGAGATGCAGCTTGGTTCTCAACCAAGGGGGTCAGCTGATTCCATACTTGCAAAAAGTAATTTTAAAATATTTTAACAGGTTTGACTTGATTACATCTGCTTATTTCTTTTAATGGAATTGCTAACATACACTTTAAGAGCTGAATTTATTGCTAGAGATCTTCTATTATGCCAGCACATTAGTCCATGACAGAATTTTGAAAGGGATTAAGCTACACATGGATGGAAGACAGAAAGAGAGCTCCCAAAATGCCACAGGAGTTAAGACCTAACTTGTTTAAATGCTTTTATAAGAACACCACAAAAAAAAACCCCACTGGATATGAAAATACCATCTTCAAGCACCTATAGATCTGTCAAAATCTGTCCAGCAACTATGCATTAACTTCAGAGTGCTCCTCAGAGATAACAAAGAATGATTGTTGCATTTTACTGATTGGAAACTGGAATGTAGCAAGAGATTTTTCCAAGGTCACACAGGAAAATCTGTGTCAACACCAGGATTAGAAGTGAGATCATCTGGCTTCCAGCTCCATAAAATCATCCTTCCTCTCCAAAAAAATCACTGGTCTTTTCTAATAATAAAAGCCACTGCAGGAAGGGGTGGTCTTCTGTTTTTGTCTTTTAAGTTCAGAAATATAAGGAGTGATCAGCTCTGGTCCTCCCTGCATTTGGACTTCCTAGATGCTTCCTGAGGACAGCCAATGCACATTGAACACAGGAAAGAAGTGAACAGTTTCATTCTCATCTCATTCCTTCCCCTTCACGCTCCCAACAGCAAACAACTGAAACTAGGATTTGAAAC
The DNA here is from genome assembly GCA_026261815.1 of Monarcha castaneiventris obscurior. Lineage (NCBI taxonomy): Eukaryota > Metazoa > Chordata > Aves > Passeriformes > Monarchidae > Monarcha > Monarcha castaneiventris. Next base: position 1,616,050 of record JAMPIT010000541.1, read on the forward strand.
AAACTAATCCTTGACACACTCACTTTTCTTCCAGGTGTCTCCATGGAATCTGACCACATCCCAGTCTTTGGTGTATTTTTCAAATCTACAAGGAAGGAAGTACTGGTCTTCATCAAGAGAAGAGGAACAAAGGTTTAGACCAGGAAGTTGCTAAAAGTCAGGCACGAAGGTAGGTTTTTGAAAGTAGTTTCCTAATTCAAAGCTTAGTGCTTCACCTGTTGTATCCACCTGCATCTGAAAAGCCTGAAGGAGGTAACTGGGACTCAATGTGGATGCCAGCACCACCTTGTATTAACTCATATCAGCCAAGCATAAAACACTGAATGATACAAAACTGCGGCATTGTCAGTTAATTGTGGTATTTATCATGCATTTAACATGCAATACGTTACCTGTGTTCAGTTGATTTTCATATTTGGGACAACCTAAGTGTGCCACACTGGCATGAACATACAGAAACAACTTCTGCAGGATCACAGCTGCCGTGTGAGCTTCTGGCAGACCAGGGGTATTGTCCAAGTGCCCACTGAAATTACATTCTTCACACTCTCATACCAAGCATTTTATACATTTTATAAACAGGATAAAACTGAGGCCTGTAGAAGGAACTTAAATGCCTTCCACAGAAAATATGCTCAGAACACCAAGGGTGCCATCATTTCCTCTCAGGCAGTTGCACGTTGCCCATAAACATCATTAGAGTTTATGTGCACACAAATGATCTCTGAACTATTTGTCGTTAAATTTAATTAAAATCTCCTGTCTGAAGGGAAAAATAACAGGACCTGGGACTGCATTTGGAAGCCATTATGGACGGCCTTTGTGCTCTGTGGAAGGGCACATTGCAGCTGAAGTAGCCACGTGTCAGTGCAAGTGTGGAGGAGCAGGGAAACACATGGCACTGCAGAAGGGAAAGGGAAGGCAGAGGAGAGGGGCTGCAGCCTCTGCGCTTCCCAGGGACATGGGATCTTTCTGCCTGACATGGGGATGCTAGGATTTTCATCATGGCAAACATTCTCCAAAAGGAAGGAAAAGGAGGGTTAAGAAACCCTCAGCCAACAGGTCCCATCCTGCTGCTCACTGAGCCCTGGGAAGCTGATCTGCCTAAGGAAGGACAGGAGAGCACTTCCCAGGGAAAGTCAGGGGAGCACAGGCATTTGCATCACATTTGTAGAGGCTCCTGCCACAGATATTTTAGGGCCATGGAGGACTTCCTCCTCCCTTCCTTGCCCCCCCTTCTCCCAGCAGGTCAAGTAAAAGTCTGCTGCCCTGAGCGATCTTTCTTAGCAATCTGATTAACATATGGACACACTCTGGCTTACTAAAAACAGGAAATCAATTTGAAAGGCAAGACAAATATTATTTGCTTTCTTCCCATCTGCTGTGATATGTGAACACGCCTGCTTTCAGCAGTGATACAGGATTATTGATTTAGGATATTTATAGTGTTTATGCCGTTATCAGGCCAGCTATCAGAAGGCTGTAGGAAAGGCTGTTTGACCCTACAGGCTATTTAAATATGTAGTTGCTTAAAAAAAGTCAGATTTTCTTATTCAAGTTGACAGCAATACTATTTCATGTCGTGCCTAAAGATACCATTTCCTGCTTTGCCATCCACTTCTGTTTGATTGCCAGTCAAATTAAATGTAATTGTTAAAAGTCTCTCCTCTCTGCATGGTGACCCCAACACGTTTCCAGGCTACTGCTCTGACCCTCTGGGTCTGCAAAAAGCTGGTTTTCACAACACCATTGCCTTTTTACCCATAATCAGGCTGAGTCACTTTGCTGGAGGGAGCACAGAAAGCCAGAGGACCATTTACCATAAGCACAGACTAGCTTTTAAACAGATGAGTTTTAAGAAGTCTCTCCATAAATAATCAAGCCAAATAATTGTGAAGTGGCTGCAGATAACTATCTAAAAAGAGATAGCACTGTGTGCTTCCAGCAGTAGCCCAGGCCAAAATGGGAAATATCCAACTGGATTGATGCTGAGAGCATATAAGAAATATCTTTCATAATAATATTGCATCCAACCCATAAACACTTCTCCACATTGCCCAAGCCTCCCTAGAAAAGCCAAAAGTTGTCAGAAGGGCTTATTTTGGGATTAATTAATGAGAGCCTGTGCTCACAGAGAGCTCCATGTAGCAGTGTGTGGCTCTGTCAAGGGACATGGTCCACACAGCAATCACTCTTAGGAGAACAAGAGCCTTTTAGGAATGGATTATGATGGCTCATGCTCCTGGAAGTACTGGGCTGTTTGTGTGACTATCTCTTGACCCTTCCAGCCTTATTTCTCCATCATTTTAAGTAGAAAATAACTGGAGAAAACTGCAAGGTACTGGAATATAAACTAAAAATTAATATACATTAGTTACTAAGTAAAGCATTTAATAACCAAGGAGATTTTTAACAAATATTTCATGTGTTATGAAATAAGATAAAGCTCAGCTAAAGCGCTGAGCTGAGGCACACAAGACTTGCATGTGATTCTTACTTCTACCAAGGCCTTTCTACAGTCAGTCTTAGATCTTAGACCTGGGTGCTCCCTGTGTGTTGTTGTTACATCCCAGGTCACAGAGCTGGCACTAGAACAGGGATTCAGCTCAGCCTGGATCATTCAAAGGATCCAGACAGGTCAAAATAAGGCAAATCCCCAAATCTAGAGCAGGGGCAGGGCCTGTCAGATCTTCCCTGCTGTGAAGGATTTGGGCACCTGAGGCCTTCACAGGAGAATGAGTGGAAAAACTAAGGCAAAGGCGACTCCAGGGATTGAGATAGGGCAAGGCAGAGTAATGGAGAGAAGCACTGACTTACAAAGCCACGTGACTTGAGGTAACTCAAACAGAAATGTAAGTTGAGAAAGCAGTTCTGCGCTTAGAATCTGGAGGAGCTACGAGGTCATGAGAAAAACTCAGTTCAGTTCCATCACATCAGCAAACTCCCTTCTGCAGCAGGTGATAACTGGCTCACAAACATCTGGCTACAGTTCTAGGGCAGTCCAAGGAGAAGGAACTGAAGCAGCAGCAGCAGTGTATGAAATCATCTGGGGTTACATCATGTTATAAGGTTACTCAGAGGCAACAGGGATGCTGGAAGTCACTGACTGAGCAGCATCCTGGCAGGACAATTCCAACTCTGTGCACAGTGTGTTCCTGAACGGCCAAGGGATGTGCTGGGAGTTAATCACAGTATTTTCTAATAATAGGCATAATTTGCAGTAAAAGTTACAGAATTAATCTTTGGGGTCGGGTAACCCTCATGTCTCAAAGGCTCTAACACGCTATCACAGGCACCGCTCCTCCTGACCGGAAAAAGCATTTAATAGGAAATCCTGACATCTGGAAGAGCACATCTGGCAACCATAATGTTCCCAAACTTGCTAAGAGTCCTTTTACATCAAATTATTACCAACTTCCTTGTGTCATGTTCTCCCTTTACAAGGTGGGCCTGTATCACTCGCATTTACCCCACAGAGCAGCATCAATTATATAATAATCACCTGTTTCTCTGTAGCACAGTGGAACTTTTAAGAAATTCCTGGTGCTGGTGAAAAGTTAAGAAGTTTACAGTGAGATGCTCCTTGGTTGTTCAGTATTACATGGCAGTTGAAAACATCCAGTCCAAGCTAATAAAAGGAGCACAGGAAGCAACATAAAATCTTCTGTGTCAGGCCTTCAGCCAAGCTCTGCGTACAGGGCATAGGAAGGAGTCTCTTGTATATTTACATCTACTTGACATGAGGTTTGTTGCCTTTTTCTCTGGAGCAGTCTGGGGTTGCTGCTGTCAAACATATCCATCAACATGTCCATAAAGGGATCCCTATGATATTTTGAAGCATCTTTCACATGTAGTAAATTGACAGGGAAAAAAGGATGTCTCTGAATGGTTACAGAGTCTATCAAAACAGTGTGGCATTCAAAAAAGATGTTTCTGCAGCCCTGTTACCAATGTAAATCTCTTTTGTCTTCAAAGGCACCTCATCTGCCACACTTGTGACTTTTCCTCTGTTCAAGTCGTTTCTTGTGACCTTTTCCACTTATCAAACCAAGAATCTTCCCCACAGTTCTCTACTGACATAACTCAGAGACCCCCACCACATAAGGTCGTGGAGCTCCCACTCATCCTGCTCTTTATTGCCTTCCAAACCCATCTTTTCATTTATTGCTACTATGTCTTGCCAGCACTTTGCAACAAACTGTTCCCTGTACTTGCTGATGAAAATGCTTTTGTTGGCAAATAGCTGATACATAAAATACCACATAGAAATTATCTCACAGAATCACAGAGCCATTAAGGTTTGAAAAGATCTTTAAGATCAGAGATTCTAACCCTTAACCCAGCACCATCCATGCTGACCACTAAACCATGTCCCCAGAACCATATTACCATACTTCCACTTGTGCATGTCTTGTGCACAGCAACAGAAGATATAATTATTGCTCCAAATGGGTATCAAATCAGGTCAAATCATAATTGGGTTTTGCCAGATTTTTTTCTATTCTTGTTCAATAAAGCTTTCTGTTAAACCAAGAACAAAGTAGAACCTGAGATTGGATGTCTCTATATCTGGTCCAAGGAAAATTTTTCTAGGATGGACTTAGCTGAGAGGAAAGGAGTTATATTTACAATATTCTGTGCATCTGTGCAAAGCTTACCTAAAATTGCAATAACTATGTGACGCTGACGCTGACTGTTGAATCACAGAGCCCAGAACCAAGTGTTTGGTTTTCACTCTGCAATCCCAGATAATTCTACTCACACATTACCTTCAAGTATCCGTGCCTTGACATTTCAAGAAATACCAAGGATACTTTCCCTGACTCGATGTGTGTTCCCTGCACAGACAGAGGGCATTTCACAGGAGTCGGTGGAACAGAAACATAAACAAACCCCAGTGCCCTGGTTAGGCCTCCAATCAGGAATGCCAAACACCTCCCCCTGCTCCCTGTCACTGATACCTCCAGCCCCATGGGTCACTGCTGGTGGCCACAGCTTTTAATCACATGCTGGGCCTCCAATGATTTATCACCCCTTAACAGTTTTTGTGTTGAAGATTCCCAGTTGGGAGCTCCGCTCCCCTTCCCCCCCCACCCATGAAGTATTACCCAAGAGCATCAAAACCAAAGCAGGAAAACACCCTGTCCATGTGGAAGCAGAGTTAGAGCTGTTTAAGAAAACTATCTGTTACCAACAGGCACTTTTAGCAAATAATTAGTGAAACCATAAAAGATTTTAGAAATTACACAAAGGTTAAAAAGTTAAAGACTTGAAATCTAGTATAGTGTTTCCAACAGACTGCATGACTGTCTGTTATTCTCTGCATATCCCTTTTAAAAAGTCAGTCCTGCTTTTGATAAAACCTTGTGAGATTTACCTTAGTTTTCAGCCTCCAGTTGCTTCTGTGGAACTTGCTTCCAGTTTATCATGAACAGAAAAACTGTGCACAGGAAAAACTCCAGCACTTAAAAGTGCCAGCATGTGATGTGGTATTTTCTGGTCTGAGTACATAACCAAGATCTGTCTCATTGGAAACACTGATGCAGCATTTTTCATCCACAGGTCCACAAAGTTTCCTGCAGCTTCATTCCAAAGCCGAGCTGACTTTAAAATTCACAATGTGGGATGCTACCTGAACCTAGGTTAAAGCCAAGCTTCCCTAGTCCCCAGCAAAAAGGCTCTGGGACTGATCTACACATCTCTCAGGAACAGATAAACTTCCTCCACTCGGTCAGACTCACTGGGAAGTAACAGTGATACCAAGTCCTCACACCTGTATCTCAGATTGTGGCAGGAGTTCTTCCCACTCAGCTGCCAACAACCCCTGCAGGTGCTGGTGCTGGCAGTGATGAGGATAATGTTTCATCTCCTTATGTGTTGGAACTCTGATGATCCAAACAATCCATCCAGCTAATTTTTCTCCAAAACAGAACAAAACAGTAGACATGCTATCTGTGGGTTCTGAACACAGTTAAACTACCCATCGTGCACAGGAGCCACATCATTTCAGCCACTGAACAGAGAAGTTGGACCATTTATTAGTATTTGTTTCAGTGCAAAAAAGGCAGGACCTTCATATAAATGGGTCACATTTCACTCCTGCTTCTCTCCCTCACACCTCTACTGTCACTCCATGGTCTCATCAAAGACACATAATGCCAGCAACAGAAGGATCCAGTTGGAAAACCAAAGAAAGTGATACCTTTCAGTGACACTCAGAAAACAAAGTCTAAAGGGCAAAAAATCCAACTCATCCATCAAATAAGTACCTTGGAGGGATGCATGGGGAGCCTCCTGTTGCCCACGTCAGGGACACAGCTTCAGCACATCCCTCCTCCATTCCCATCCAGCTCTCATGCTCATGGAAAGCAGGGTGACAAGAGGGAAAAAGTTGGATGGAGAGGTACAAGTCTCATCCTGGCATGGAGCTGTAACAGAGCCAGGGAACACACACTGGTGTGAGAGCTGAGAAATACCTGCAGCTGCCTGATTTTATGTACAGCTTTAGCAACACCCACCATTTTGCAGGTTCTTTACTTGTCTAACATGCAAGCAGGAATTATTACGGGAATAAGGTGTGTTCTTGATATATTTAATCCCAGTCCCCCTGTGCTAAGTTTCAATGATGCTGAGCACTCACAGCCATAACCAAAATCATGCCATCCTGTGATTATCTTCTCTAAAAACAAGGCACCCTGTTATATGTAAAGTTATAATCTGTAAAACAATAGCTCAGTGCACATCTAAAGATGTCCAAACACAAATGTACAATCCATAAAGCACAACCTGCAACACTACCTTACAAACAGGTAACTTCCCCAGGAAAAAGGGCAATCCACCACTAAATCAAGGCTACAGCATAGGATCTCTTCTCACTTCCTTTACAAAGGCATGGAATGATAATAACCAAATGTGATTGTCCAACACAATTGCTAGCACACAGTGTATAAATAGCATTTTTGCATGATGTCACACAACTACCACTGCCCTACATGGCAGCAGGTCCTTAATAAATAAGTTTCTGTGACAACGAGGGGCAGGCCAGAACCCTTACAAAGCAAACTGCTTCTTTCTTACAGTTCTACCACTTGCCATGGACTGTGAGTAGAAGTATTAAAATCCAAAGCTAATACACAGGAGGTTTGTTTATTGCACTGGATGGACCAAAGAAGAATTTCCGCCATATGACACTGAAGGCAGAGTGCACAAAAATTCCTCTGAAGTCTGCAGAGAGCGTGTAACAGACCCTACTCTGTATTAGCCTTTTTCTCACATATCTGTGTTTTGAATTTTAACACAGCAGTGAAAGAAAGCAAAAAAAAAAAAAAAACCAACAAAAAAACCCCACCAATCAGCTTTGCCAATTGGGCATTCAAATGTCAGAGACAAAGGAAAGTTTGGGGAGGAGATGAGTTTGCTGTGGGCAGTGACTGTGTCAGACAGCCAATGACATCACTGCTTGTGCTGTCTCCATCACAATTTTCCAGAACAGGATTACAGCGATGACAGATTCCATTCCAAAACTCCCAGGCAGCTCTTTACATAGATGTTAGCAGAACAAAAGCATTACACAAGATTTCCTCTCTCCGTCAAGCAGCATTTGATGTTCTCTAATCCTCACCTTGGGAAAAGCACTGGAGAACCATATGGACTTGCTGAAATCACACAGGATGTCCTCTCTCATAGCTCAAACTCATGAGTTAAGGAACCTCTGTGGGGCAGACAGAGCAGAGGAAGTAGGATGTGCCTTTTATTTCCAAGAAGAGAGCAGGGGTAGCCTCCAAAGTTATGAACATCACCTCCACATCCAATGGCCACATGTTCCACAGAAGATTATTCTGGTGGCTTATTTGGGCACAATGGGGAGTAGAAAACCAGAAAAAGCATCAACACTATCTGCTGTATTAGAGAATTCTTCAGTAGCCACACATAAGTAACATAAATTTTAAAAATTCTTCTACTTCCAGCTTTCAAAATTCAGTTCTCCACTTGTATGGAATTCTGACCATAGCTGGTTGTCTAAGGAAGTACAGGAAGTCACAGCTCTTGATATTTGGGTGGAAGCTTTCATTTAAAATTAATAACCAGCATTGCCATGCATTTCAACCAAAACTGAGCCAGTAGTTAAGAATTTATGTGCTCAATTAATCTAGTTCCCCTCTCTGATTCAATTATTTTTTGACTTTCACCGTTGGCAGGAAGTTATTAAATTAATATCCTTATTTTGTATGGAAATTTAATCTGATTTCTATCTATTGCTGATTTTATCATCTTAAACAGCATTAGCAGCCTCAGTTGTCTGCTGTCAATTGTCTTCTGTGTCACACTTGACTCGAGTAGAAATTTTTTCTTCTTTTTCTTCTTCACAGAAGAAAAATGAGGGAACATTTTCAAAATTCGATGCATGCAATTGTGCATAGAGCATTTATCTAACTTTCATGTTCTGTATATTAGAGGAATTATCAGAACCTAAAAGCAGATAAAAATAATAGCATGCATTCTTTTGGAGTTGCCATTTTTTAAAATTCCCCATAAAATTTTACAGCTTTATCTTTTTCCCAGCCTTCCTTATGCATGTACCTCCACGATGGCATTTAGTTAATGGAAAATCAAAGGAAATTTAACAGGTGTTATTGTAAGGAACCACTCACACTTGAGACAATAGCTTCATGCTCATTATCTGGCTTGTGGTTTGGAGCCACACTGGAAGGTTTGGATTTCTTACCCAGCTCCATTCCCTGCCCCAGCCTGTTTTATCAATGCCAGTGAAGACCAGGCATATGTTTCAGACAAACTCTGAAGTGCCTCCTTCACAGCTACCAGTGGACTCAGGCCCATCTCTGCTTGCTGCACAATCCCTTTGTTCCCTGCTGCAGCCTGGCGTTTCTGCAGTGTGAGGAAATGAATTCAGATGAAGAGCACAGCTACTGACGTGCTGCCCACCCCAAGTGACTTGGGTGCATTCAGCTTTGTTACCGTGACCTCCCAAGCCCCCAGGATTTATCTTTGTAGACAGCACCATCACAAGGCATCAAAAAGTGCAAGGAATGTGCTGTGTTTCAGAAACTTTTTTTTTTTTTTTTTTTTAACTTTTAACTTTTAACTGCAAGCAAAGGGCTGTAATAAGAAAGTATTACATTGCATTAACAGGCATGTCACTGCAAGCAAAACCAGTTCCACATCTTGGGTACTTTGAGAAGCAGACAAATACCGTGACTGTCTTTTCCTTCTTGATGTCCTTGTATAATTGATCTTGAGCTAGGAACTTTGCATTCCAGCAGAAGCCTGGATTAAAAACCTAGACCAACAACAGTCAGCCATCAATCTTGAGGCAATCTATCCTATCTGCAACCATTTGTATCAGCCATTAGCTATTCAGTAACTCAGGAAGAGATCATCTTTCAAAGAGAATAAACTCTCAGTGCATATCCCCATTCATTCCTCCTATTCTTTTGCTAATTCCCATCTATTACTCCCTCAGCACTTGCAGTGAAATCTCATGCTCATTGCTTTGGTCATATTTATATACCACATTACTAGGCATCAGAAAAGAAGAAACAACTGCTTTGTTTTTTTCAGCATACAATTTCCAATAAAGATGTGAGAGAGAATTTTCAAAAATTATTGCAGACCAGGATGCAATAACAACCTCCAGCATGCATCCATACCTATGTGATTCTCAGTTTAATCCATTTCTCCTGACATCATTCCTGAAGTGCAATGTGGTACCAGGAGAAACAGTATTAAATTAAATTAAACAGCACACCCTCACTGTGAGGGTCCTTTCTCACTGCCAAAGAAGAGTAAAATGAGAGGTTAGGTAAGATAAAGGAGACAAAGGCTTTGTATTCAAAAAGGCATCTCTGCAGAAGATCCTCCTCTTCAAAAACTTTGCAGCTGTCTTTCCTGTGTCTGAAAATACTCTCATTTTACACACATATATTTTACTGAGAAAACATTCAAAATTCACCTTGAAAGTCAGTTATGCTGCATGCCTGCATGGACCAAGGGCTGGGACAAGGGATGCCCATTGCTGGATTTTTTCACTGTGCCCCTGCCTCTCCCGAGGCAACTCCCTGCTTCATCTAATGCCCCAAAACAGCCTCATCAGCCGAGTTTCTGGCTGAAGTTGAGTCAGGATTGCAAACTCAGCCTGAATGTCTGCTCCTCTGTTCATACATCAGTACAGAAGAAGAAAGAAACTATTCCCCTTTCCTGGGCTGAGACAGACTCCTTGGAGCCCGCTGGAGCACATTATCCAGCATGTGTGTCTTTAGAGCACCAACCTACAGCATCCACAGCCTGCTGGACTTCCTAAATAATTCTGTTACTCAACACAGTCTTCCTAATTGTTTAGGTAGATTTTTCCAATTGTTAGCACTCCACTGGGGTATTCCCATTGGAATTCTTTATCCTGAAGACCAACAATAGAATAAAACAACCTTTATTACTATGGGACTGGTCATTAAGATTGTTACATTGTTCTTTCTTCTTTTCAGATAGCAATTACAGGCTGTAGAGTGTTATTAGTTTGGGGTTTTTTGGTTTTTATTTTTAGTACATTGCACTGAAGATCTTCCTGACCACATGAAGATTACAATTAAGTGGCTCGTGATCTTTCACTTTGTGAACTTGGTTAACCACATCACACTCAGAAATTCAACTAGGTTTCTAAGCCATCAGGTTCACAGCACTTTGTATTTAAGCTAACCAATTATTTCAAGAGATGGGGTTTTTTCACTTTTTATAAATTGAGGTCAATTTGATCAAGCCACAAGAGATGCAATTTTCAAAGTCCAGGAAAACAGCCTGGTGCCTAATCATGGCAGAAGAATCAACCCTTACAGACTCCTCTTTAAATTCCTAGTCTAAACAGTCATATTTCTTAGCCAGAAACAGCAACACTGAAATAAAAAGGTGTAAGTTATTTGACAGGGTTTTTTTCTAATATAAAAATGTGAATTAATTTATTTTTTTTAATATAAGAAGCATGCATTTTCTGGCTAGCTTCACTTCAAAAGAATTTCATATGCACAATTAAGATATTAAGCATGGGCCCAGCCATGTAATGAATTTAAGTGTGCCAGTACAGACAAATCATTGGCACTTAACAGTTCTGTCTTTAAAATCATCATAATTTGACTTTGGAGCACTGCAAAAAGCTAAAAAAAGATTTTAAGAGCTGGAAAATGACTTCTCTTTCCAGACTGTTCAGAGAACTGTACATTCATTGTACTTTTGAAAGCAATGTGACTTGTGAAACTGGCAACTTTCCCATCCATAGCGTCTTAGAGATGTTTATAGCACATGATATTTTAATTGCCTGATGACAAAATTATATGGAAATAGATCAGTTTCACAATGCATTTGCTTCATATTTTAAACAAAAAAAAGCATGAGGTCTGAATATTGCTAAGGACTGGACATAAGCCTGACAAAACAACACAAATGTTAGGGGAAGATGTCCATAGTCCATCACCCTTAGTGCATCCATGAATCCATACGCACAGGCTTAGGTGTGGGTAGGGATTCACTCTGGCCAATAATTATCCAGGTGCACCACGGACTCATAACCTCATGAGGGCCTGAAGTTTAACCCAGGCCATGTCTTCTTAAGGATGGTCTTCCCAAGCGAGCAGTGGCTGCCCCAGACCAGTTTTTTTTTTTTTTTTTTTTTTTTGTGAATAACTCCATGGTAGCTTCTGAACAACTACTGCTATTTGAAATAGAGAGCTACTGGACAAAGAAGAGAGAGTTACTCAAAAAAAGTATTAAGTCATTTTACAGTCAAATTACAACACTGTGGTCTGATTTGCATAAACCAGGCCACAGAACTCCATCCAGCAGACAAACTGATATTTTTTTGTGCATGTATGGAGGAATATTTATTACCTAGAGTCTCTCCCTGAACCCACAGGACTGACTGGATGTGCATGGGTTGTCTGCTGCCTTCTGAGCCAGATTTGCCATCTTTGTTTTGCATGTATAAAATACTCAAATGGCTTTGGATACACCTACCTGGGGCACTGGCTTTGACTCTACGTCACACATTTAAACCTGGACTCTTCCTTAACAGAACCAGTATCAGACATGGCCGTGTAGCCAAACTCCTGCAGCTTTGGAATTTATGCCTCACTTTCTTTGAGCCCATGCACATAGAAAATCCAACCTGTCAATCACACACCAACAGATCTGCTCTTAACATCCCACCTTTTTAAGAGGTAGTCAGGAAGGTTGATTCACTTGGTGAGTACGTTGAGCAGAGAGGGGAAAAGAATAAAGTAGTTTTATGTTTTTCATTGCCACTTTTTAATTTGGAATCTCCTTCCATTTCCCAAGATATTGGGGTTTTTGGTCTTATTTTTAAGTTATCTTACCAGGGTTCACAGTTAACCTTAATAGGCATTTTGGAGTTAAAAATCAGGGAAAAAAGCCTCTTCAGTACAATCCACAGTTTTAGACTCTTGAAACAGCATGTGCAAAGGCTAAATTTTTTTTTTTTTTTTATTTTACAAAGCACGTGAAATATACACTGTACTTGATACATGCACAACTCAGGGCATTTGATCCAAGTCCCATTTACTGCACTTGGCCACTTGCAAACTTAGGTCCTGCTGAAATATCTGAAAGCAAACGCTCTTATGAGCATGAATTTGATTTACAGCAGCTGAAGTTCTAACCTGTAGATGAGTCTCTCAAATATTTGTATATAGGAAAAACGTGGGCCCCACTCCTACACTGGGATTTTACTGGAATGCTGTGGTGGAAAAGGAGTTACACCAGTGTTCCTCGCCCTATTAGAGATCATGTTTTGTAAATGGGGACTGACCTTTAGCAGTACCAACACTAGTAGGTGTCACTGTAATTTATTCCTTCATGGGATTTCCTCTCTGGTACTTCCCCAGCTCCGTGGCCTTGTTTATCAGCTCAGCAGTGCTTGTAACAAAACATGCCCATATATTCCACGTCACATCCTTACCCGGAGCAAGGGGAGCCAGACACCCTGAAATATGGAATGTGCATTAGCAAGCATGCTCCATAAAATTTCAAAGCCTGAGATCTTTTCACAGCCTGACAGATTTTCCCATATAGCTTTCCACATTCCTGGTGTAACCCAATACAGGCACTGCAGGCTGAATGATAAACAGAGACTCCTTCAGGAAACCTTGGGAAAGTGGAGCCTCAGAATATTACACTTTTCTCTGACTATTCCACAGGTGACCGAAGGCTGTACAGCCCATTTTTTTCAAAAGACAGCCAGAAGAAGTAAAAATGGGACCAAAAAAAGTAACTAAAAGTATCTGGCAATGACCTCGCACCACCCTCAAACACTATCTTTTGTGAAAACTAAAAATATTTCAGTTCTTTCCAATCCTGGAAAAAACAGAAGCAACATTTCAGCAGACACATGATTTAATATTGGTTTTGCATTAGGTGCATCAATGTATTTTGTTGTAAATAAATAAAACTTAACTGCAAACCATGAGAAGCATGAAAAGACATTTCTGCTAATTGACTCACTCCTATTTTTTCTATTTACCAGCTGTGGCTTATACATATACCCACTGCAGCCCCAGCCACAGGCAACATGCATCCAGCACTCAGAATGCACTTAGAAAACTTGAGCCTTGCCACAGCCAGCACACACCCACTGAGCCAGGCTCTGAGCAGCATTTGAACCACACAAAAACATCCCAGAGTGGAGCCAGGGCAGGTACACACTGCCAGGCTCCTCCAGGTCAAACCCCAGGGGAAAGCAGAGCGTCTTCAGAGCTGCTCTGCTTCCCTTCAGCTGTCAGTGGCTCAGAGCTGGCACAGGTTTCAGGCACTTGTAGGGATATTTTGACTACGCTTATGGCTTTGCACCCTTTGGAGCACAGGAACAGAGGGGCAGCAGAGGATTGCCTCAGTCATAAAGTGACTTTCGTGGTGCAAATCCAAAGCAAAACCTCCAACAGCACCGCCAGCAGCCCGGGCCAGGATGACTAATAAGGACCTTCCGAGCAGCCACTGCACGTAGTGAGAGCACAAAGTACACGGGGTTTTCAAACAAAATAATGCATAATGGGCCACAGCCCCCGTGCCCACGTTAGAGCTGGGAAAGCTTCAGCTGGCACTGTTTGCAGTAGCTGTTGGGATCAAAAGGGGGAATGTGCAGTTCCCAATCGTACAAAAACCCGTCATATCTGCTATTCAAAATTATCTGTTAAAAACAAACAGGCAGCCATGTTTCTGACCATGGATTTGGGCAAAGCACTGGACTGGGTCATGCTTTCATCAGCTGTTATCCTTGTTTATGACTGGACAGCAAAACCAGATCCTATTGCCTCTGCTCCCTCCTCACGCTACTCTGTGACACCAACAAGATGACAGAACAGTATTTCCAGGCTGGATCTTTAGGCAACCAAAATCTGCAGATTATTTGTAAGGTTTCTGCTGCTTTTGATGATGTAAAAAGAAATGTTTGCAGGAAATAAACTGAAATGCTGTCATCGAAAAAAAAATGATGCTTTGTTCTTTAGATTCACCTAATTTTAAATTGTATGCAAATGGAGAAAACAGGTTCATTAATTAACAGATACCAAGTACAACATGACATCCACTCTATTGAGGTCAAGGTGCTAAATGGCTAAACTAAAATTCTGATACTTAGTACAAATCATAGGTGTGTCAACACTTGACTTAATCTGGGAAATTATATCCCCTCTACTACAAAACAAAACAAAACAAAACAAAAAATAAAACAAACAAAACAATCATGATTTCCACTGGTGGAAGTAAATATTGGGACATAACTGACAATTCAGGAGACCACATTTTTCAGTAATTTTGCTCACCTATGTACTGCAATGAGCTATGAGTTGCATAAGAACTTTCAGGATTTCCAGCTCTCCTATAAATGAACTCAGTGTGATCTGAAGACAAGGAAACAAATAGGTCCAGGAAAGGTTTCTCCCTTTCCACACACAATACCAGCAGCATTGATCCTAGCCAGTGATGAATTTCTGGGAGATGCAATTCCCAGGTAATGGGCTGAGGGGGAACTTGGAATGAACCAGGACTCCAGTTCTGCTGAAAAAATGTTAATATTTAAGAGGAAAAAAAATTATTTTACTTCACAAAGATGTCTTTACAGTTTTGATCTAGAGACACAGATCTAGAGGCCCAGAACACATCTATTTCTACATATAATTACATCATAAGGTTATACATTTCAGTGTCATTATCTGTAGAACTTATTTTCTTGTTAATAACACTAACACTTAGATGATAGAAATTGAATTCATCGCTGATAATCATGCACTATTTTGCACCACGAGTACATTTATCTGATTTTAAAGTAGAGAACTACACTTTGAATAACTCTACATTTTTGGAATCCAGCCTGAAACCTCGACTTTTTTCCAAAATATAACTATGTTAATAAAAATCTCAAACTAATCAGCACAGAAGTTGCATATACTCTTAGCTACAGAAAAACATCATGAGTAGAATTTGGAGGGAGACTAATTGCCCCAAGCACACCAGAAATGTGGTAAGCATCTTTATCTTCATGTCCAGTAAATCTTTTCCTGTCTTACTGAAGAATAATAATTCTCACGTGATTGAAATAAACTTGAAATAGCTTTTTCCTTTTTCTTTTTTTTTTTTTTAGGTAATCCACCACTTGAACTTTCCAATTAATTCCCGGGAGCCACGAAAATGCCTGATGCAACACTGCTATTTTTAAATCCTCTGTGGTCACTGAAGCTGACCAAGCCACCATGTGTGCACACAATCTCCACCAGCAGTTGAAGACCAAGCTGCAGAACAGGTGATGTTACCATGTGGGGGCCTTGACTGCTAAATGAGGTCAACTGACAGGCATTATTCTGGAGGAGGGGGACAAAGTGGGAAGAGGAGCCAAGGTTGGAGAGGAAGCTTTAGGAGGCTGAGCAGCAGCCTCATGGGCAAGCTTCTATTGTGCTCGGAAACAGAAAGAATTTGACATCTGACCTCTCCTAGGAGAAACCCAAGCAGCATCTCCAAAGTAGGCAGTGAAGCATGGAAGTGCACTGGCCACACAACAAAGAGCAGATAAGCCAAGACACACTGGATAAACAGATAAACAGGGGCTTCCTGGGTCTCTCTGGGAAACACCCAGAGATCCATGCTTCGAGAAACATTGCTCAGATATCCTGTGGAAAGTTCTGAAACATCACTGCGACTGCTCCAAAACCCACTAAATTCTCAGATTTTTTTAGAGTTTTGTGGCCTGCTTCTCCATAAGACTTCGCTACAAGCCTGATTCTTGTATCAAGCAACATTCATGTTCCCCTCCCTCTTTATCTGGGTAGGTGGAATTTTCTGTTGTGCCCATTTGTGGCCAAACAGGCCATTTCTACTTCAAAAGAGCAGTTAATGAACACTTTTCCCCATTATTATGGCTGCTAAAGGCATCAGTCCAGAAGCAGAGGTGGAAGCATTGATCACAGCCATTCCCAGTGCAGGGAGTGAATCTCCAAAACATCAGGGTTAATCCAGAATGACTGTTTGCTCCAGCTGCATCCAGTGAAATGGGCAGCCTTGTTTACCAACAACTCCCCAGTCAGACACTCCCCATTCACCAGATTTGTGCAGTAGGGAATGCTTTGCTTGTGTGGAACATTTACCACCACGTTGCTCCAAGTTTCCTTTTTGAACTTCATCCACTCTGTGCAAGCTGAGCATCTTTAGCTCTTCTAAAATACAGCTTGGGTACCTGAATTCTAAAAACAAATGACATCTGAGCCTCTGTTAGACTGCTCAAGCAAATATATCCAGTCAGTAAAATAATCTGTGCAGAATCCCGAGTTGTGTCCTTGCCTGGTTTTGGAACAGCAAAGAATGAACAATCCATTATCCAGGGATTTGAAAAAATAGTCTTCAAGATGGGATGGATCTGAAAGTGATTGGTTTTCCTGCACCAATACCTTCACTAGTGGTTTCTTCTGTCAATTATATGACTCAGGAACATGTGAAGGGGAAAGACCTGACTGACCTGAGACCACTAACGATGAATCCTGTCAAATGGATATTTTGTAATAAATTTTTCCTGGTTGCATTGTAAACTCTCACATGCAGCCTGAGGAGAGGTAAGTAGTTTTTTTCCCTTTTTTTCAAGTTGGCAGCAGATCCTACTCATGGTCAGTTGCTCGGTAACAAGTTTCTCTGGCTACAAAATAAATATTCCACATCTGAAATATTTGAGAAAACACTGTTTTTCCTAACTACATTCCACAGTACTTGGGCCATGGGGTTTCCCAGAATAGTCTAAAATGTTAACAGGGTTACACAAAGGACGACCTCCAATTAGATTATCGCTCTAAGACAGATACAGATCCGTCCCCATACACAACACTGCTCACATATTCTTTAAATAGTATGTTAAACCTACTCCAGGGTCTGGAGCTCATGTAAAGTAGTTTAACTGCCTAGGAACAAATTAGCTGGCTGGATCCTGTGCCCTTTTAAACGTAGGCGTGGTGGAAGACATTTTGCAGGGACTGAAAATCTGGAAGTCTCTGTGTTCGGTCTGAGGCGCCTGCCAAGGAAAGCACGTCTAAGGAAAGAGACAAGGGAGCAAGACACAAAACCAGATACCCCATCACTAGGGATGCTCCTAGAAGAACCTGCTCTGGGATCAGCATAGAAAGTAGGGAAGTCACATGTCTGCAGGCAGTTCCCAGTTCTCCCTGCCATCGTCCTCATGATCCTTTTAGCATGACAGTGTTTGTCCAGGACACAGCCAGTTGAAGCCAGCTCTTCCAACCCTCTGAAAACATTTGTCCCAGTGACCTATTCTAAATAACATAATGGACAGATTCTTATTATTCAAATGCAAAGAGAAATACTGTAGCAGAGAAGAACCCTGCAGAATCAGCTCACTCTGCGCCCTTTCCCATCACAATGACAGGGGATGTCTACAAAGAGACTAAGAATAGGACAAGCATTTGGTGATGCATCTTTAATATCCTTTTCAGCTCTCAGCACTCTGTAGCACAAGGATTTCCTGCACTTAATAGCCCTTGATGAATCCTTCTTCCATGAATTTGTCTTCATACAATGACTAGGGAGGAGAAACAACTAATTCTAGGTTTTATGATTTGGTAATAATTCCCAGAAAAGAGCACTAATTATTTGTAGGTTTTTTATAACCTAGTGGCAAAGAAAAAGACATTCTTGAAAGAACAAAATAGAGACTCTCCACCTCATAAGTATCAGTTAGAAACTTGGATAAAGAGTTTTAAGGCTGCCAGTTTTCAAAGGGGAGGCGGTCAGGAAATGGGTCTAAACTCATGCAGGATAGACCTAGGTTCAAGTGTTCCTTTAAATACAGGACCCAGGTTTCAAACTCACCTGGACTTTTCCAAATAAAGAAGATTTAGACACGTACCACTGATATGCAGTCTGAGGATCTAAGGCCAACATGCAAAATTAAAGGTCTCCCACACATACCTAAATGCTGTGGATGTTTCCATTCTAAATAAATGTTTCTAAATTTCTTCATACACCCAGAGCATTCACATCTCAGAGGTGGAAGCTCCACATCTATGGGATAGTCAGCTGCTAAAAGGGTCTGGAAACTAAGTGGGACTACACATATCTGGGCACTCATTAGCATTTTAGAGACAAGCAACTATCGATTTCTTCACATACATATGGGGAGGTAAAGTCACTTTCTCTCCATTTTGTTAAACTCATTTGCCAAGGAGATTAGTTTTCCAAGACATTCCTGCCACGTTCGCTGGACAGGATGGACAGTGCTTGCTTAGTAAGTTCTCGTGTTTTCTTCATTATCAGCTCTTTCTGCTCTTGGCAGAAATAATTAATTTCCTCCTAATTTTCTTCCATAATGTGTGTTTTGCAGATGTTGATTAACATTTCTGCCATATCTGCATTATCTCATTTCGCAATTTAAAATTAAAAAAAAAAAAAAATACCGGGGAATTCCTCCTTTTGAATCTACTTATTTTACACATTTTACTTCAGATTCTCAAAATTTGGTTCCTCAGCATACCAGTAAGTTTGTTAAACTGATACTACTTTATTTGTTAAACTGACAAGCTGCAGTTTATGGTGCTTAGCAAAGGCAAATAGCAAATTAGCAAATAAGCAAATTAGACCCAGGATCTTCAGGTAAGCAGCCACAAAGCAAAGAATAAATATCTCTAAGTGTTTTCACTTAGAACTCAATGACGGACGAAGACATTAATTTCCTCATCACTGCACTCAAAACTAAAGTCTTCCTAGAGCTCTGTATTTTATAGTCTATCACTCTATTTCTGGGATATTCAAAGCATTGCTCCTGCAAGCTTCAGACTCAGAGCATTTCATCCTGTGCAACAAATGAGCAAAAGAAGCTGTCATGATACTCAGGGAACAGAGCAGAAATTGCATATAAATCCTTGATTCTATTACTTTCTTAATGTCAGTGCTCAACTTCATTGCATCCTATTAATACAGCCCTGTAGATGCTCAGCATACAATGCTTCACCAGCAAAAACAGAAATTTGCTGACAGCCAAAAAAAAGGATGATACTTAGGTTCCAGGATTTATATCAATGTTTTAAAGGAATAGTGATCCAGCAAATGTTTTATGCAGCTCTTATCCCTTTGACAGTTCCCTGGACTTCCTTATTCCAAGTAAAAGCACTTTGCTAAATAACTCTTAGCCTCCTGATTTCAGTCTAGTCATAGAGTCATAGAATGTTTCAGGTCATATATTTCCAACTCCACTTTCATCCAGTCTGCTGATAGTCCAAAATACCCTGATTTCATCTAGTGTGTCTCCACTCTCACTCACTCCTAGAGCCAGTTCTCCTACGTGGTGCAGTCCAGGTTGCCTTTCATTAACTATGCATGGCCCACTTATCCTCCTTACCTAAAACCTTACTGTAAATTCTTTTTTCCCCTGCCATTTTCTTTATCCTCATTTCCCCATGTCATATTTGATCTTGTACCCCTTGAATCTGTGGCAGGTAGCTACATAATTTTCTTGATGTGAACAGGAGTTACATATCCCTGACGGGGCTGAGTAAAAACTATCTCCCAGAGTGGGACAACCACAACTTTTCAGAAAAAAAATATTGCCAATATTTTTGTAGCATGGGTAAAACAATGTATTTTTCTCTAGTCTTGTTCCTGGAAGACATTAAACTGTTCTGGCTGAAACCTTCTGAAGAGAATTCAGACGGAGGCAGACACCAAATGAAACATGGAAAAATTTAGTTTGAAAAGCTACTTTGACAAAGTTGTGAACAGCTAAAAATAGGCCTTTAGGGCTGGAAGTGCCTGGCAGCCTTAGCAGTAGATGCTGTTACAAGCCCTGCCTGCACTGAAAGGGCCACCCTATCGGGTCACCCACTTTGGTGACAATCAAGCATAACCCAACCGGATTTCTGGAGTAACTCTGTGTCCCTGCTAACTAACCAGGACAGGACTTCTGCCATTTAATTGTCCGGCAGCTTGATGCCTACATGAATCCTGACAGGGAGACCCTAACGATACTTTCCCATTCCCTAGGGCCGTGACATGGAACATGAACGCGGGTTACGAGACTTCCCCCGAGCCCCGGTTTATGAGGTGGCAGTTCATTGAAACAGTTGGTGACTGGGTGCCCAGATGTCCAGATTCCCTCTGTGAGAGTCAGTCGTAGCCCTTCTTGTGTCTTCAGCTTCTCCTCCCCGAATTTGGCTGCAATGGACCTACCTAAAGTAATTAGGCCACCTGTTGCATCGCCAGATCCGTTTAAGGGAATCCTTCAGCACGCCGGTTTACACAGTTTGACAGGAATTGTTTAAGTGGGTACCAGTGTAATGGCACTGAAAAATGAAATTGTGGAATTATTTTAATCGATAAATATAATTACATGCTCAGATGACCATTAGCTTGTCTGTAATTAGTCCTCCATACCATAATGCAGTCCGTAAAATGCTGACTTTTTGCACAGTACACAATGTGAGATGGCCATTGCATTCACAGATAAATATTTACAACCAACTGAGTTTTTACAGCTCAGAAAGCTCTTTTAGGCATGGTGGAAAAAAAAAAGTATCAACAGTGGAACTTAAAAATGGCTATTTGTTTTGGGAGCAAATTTGGTTTTATTGCTACCATTGGTACCATGAAAACAGTCACCATAAATTAGCACAGTCCTAAAACAGACCAGTTCTGCATCCATACATCATACAGTTTTAGTTTTGGTTTATATGTATAAATACAATCTACTTTAATATATATTCATATACATATATATTAAAATATATGTGTGTGTGTGTGTATATATATGTATGTATATCTAACCCCATCTTAAAGGTTCTTCACAAAAATATCTTCAAGCAGAGGGGTTTCTTCTCAGTAGGTTACGTGGTCATTTTGCCAACTGCTTAGCACTTTAATGATATAAATTAATAAAAACATACCAAATATATTAATATACAGTAGATTTTAATCAATATATATAAAATGCAAGTAATTTTACATTAGCACGGATTTTAATATCGCAGTATTTCACTTTTATTTTTCTCTTTCTTTACACGTACCATTGTTTCACGTCTTGAAAGGGGGCTTTTTCTGCAATCTTCATTCACACTGTCCACAGCTCAAACCTGACATTAAGCACTTACTTATTTTTAAATACATCCTGAAATGCAAAAAAAAATCAATAGGGCATCAATATCTTTTAAATGTCTACATCTCAGCACAGTGCTTCATAGGATCCCACCAGGAAATACCAGTGGATACTTGACAATACTTTCACATCATACCACACTTACATTTTTGTTATCTGCATTAAAAGAGAAAGGGCAAAGACCTATGGGAATAAAGAGGAAGATCTCAATCTCCTTTATATTTCGCACTCTTGAAAGTCTGATAGTCCTAATTTTGTAATGCCGGATAAACAGGGATGGCTTTCCACATCCTGCAGGATGGGATAACAACTATATGAATGCACAGAAATTAAACAAGTTGCTGTTAAAACTGCTTTGAACGCATGAGGATTTTATAGGCAACAAGATCTAAATGAACTCTTCAGTTAAAAATTTTTATAATTATTAAATTAATTAAATGTGCCTCAAAACATGGATGTTCTATTAAATTTGGCCAGACCACTCTTACGAGTGCAACCCACGTGACTCAAATAAGGTACAAATCAAATGTTTTAGATACACAAATACCAATGGAACCAGTCCATAGGATATGGTCCATAACAAGACCACACTCTCTGATTTACAGGGAAAACTTGAAATGCTGCCCTGCAGGGATAAACAAAGCAAAGTTGTGAATTCCATACCGGTGTCAGTTCCAACATCCCCAAATGTTAAAGGCAGTAAACACAACTTCACCTGCACTGCTTCTCATTACTTCCACACTTTTAAACAATTAATACAAACATGACACTGCCAAATGCAATTTCAATGTGATGGAAAAAAAGAATTTGAAGACTTATTCCTTAAAGGTGGCATCAATTTCTCCACAAGCTTTGTTTTGCACACAACAGCTCAGAATAGTGATGATTAACTGAAAGAAGAAAGATGGATCACTGTGACTATTTTTCCAGTTACTCGTTATCAAAGCTATGTCTGCACATCAAGTAGACAACATTTCACTTCCCTTTGTGGTTTGCTGGTGTTGGGGAAACAGAAAAAGGACAGAATTATCATTAAAATTAAGAATCACAGAAACAGACAAGGGGTTAATTACATCTACATATAATTTATTGTCGTCTGGCAGGATTTCAAACCCATGACATGCACCTTCAAGCATTACAGGCTGTTTTGTAGATTGGTCATCCACCATAAATAAAATCTGAGGCTGAAATCAATTGACCTGACATTTACCCTCTTCCACTGCCACAGCTCTCATGTCTGATTTTTAGGAGGCTTAAAATACAAAATGGTAAGAGCTGATGAACAGTTACTAATGACAAGCCTGTAGGAGTGTGTGAATCATAAACGGGCCAGAAACTCTATGGGAATACTGTAGGCTGTTACCTAGCTGAACTCTGATATCATCATGTGAGCTACCAAGAGATACAGAAATGAGTATATGAAGGGACAACCTTCCTTTTCACATGAGATAGAAGATGATCAAACAAAAAAAAACAGGACTTTTTTTTTAAAGTGACTGGGCCAAGGACGGTGCATTTCTCAGGCAAGGTAATACAATTTTCCTATCTTTACTGTAGAAAAATTCAGTTCTTAAAAGACAGTATTACACTGAGTTGCCATAAAATTTAGGTTGTTTGACTTAATATAACTATTTTAAGTTATTTTAAAGAAGACAATTTACTCGGAAAAATTTATTTCCTTTTGCCAAGGAAGTTAACCAAGAAATCCCAAGTCACTTTGTCCTTGAGCAAGTAGTCAAATCCTCCAGTGTCCTAGCAGGATGCTTATTTAAGGCTAGACATGAAGGTCCCTTGCAGGGCTTTGGTGTCAAAACTCACTCATGTTGTCATCCCACTCGTTGTTGGTGCTGAAGCACACCCAGAGTCCATCAGACAAGCTCTGAGACACAAATCTGTCTTCCACAGAACAGATTGTTCCAGTGTTATCCACCTTATTATATCCAGTGGTACTCAGATAAATCGCTTGCTAAGAAATGTGAATATTTGGCAGGTTATGGTCAGCTAAAACCATTCAGTCAGTTTCAGATCTGACTGGGAAGAGCCATGAGGAATTAGGGAACAAATCAACCAGCCAGGTAAAAACCCACTCCTGCCAGCTCACAGTGTGGCACGTGGACACTGAGCACTCTTGGACTGCCCAGCAAGAGGGCTCCTTCCAGCTTGTCCACATCATTTAATTGGCAGAAGTCCACAAGTCTGTTCCCAACAGCAAATTCATTCCCAAGTTGGATAGGAAGTCATTTGACTCAATCAGTTGTCATTCCTTCCCCTCTGTCAGCGTGAGGCTTTCTGAAGAATCTTCACTAGGCTGCAGTCTCAACAGGTCATTTCTCTCTCATCAGATCCCAAGGTAAAAGCTGCTCTAGCTCCATTTACCTTATCCAGCTCTCCTCATTGTCAATTCAAATCTGAACGAGGCTTTTGAAGTCCCTTAGTCCTCTTTTTTTGTGTCAGGAAACCTTCGGGACAGTTTATAATCTATATAAGCACTAAGACAGGACCACAAAATGAATCGTATTAATATAATTACAACCAGTAAAACCATCAAAAGGGCTGATTCCATATTTAAGCTAGAATAATGAGGTAATGTGAAAAAAATACTCTGGGAGATCTAATTATATAATGCAGTATTCAGTTCTGCACGGCCAGCCCAGCAATTCCTCTAACATTCCAATCAAAGTGATCTCACTAGCATGTGAGAGAAGAGTCCAGCTGACAGATTTGGGACATGTAACGTACTATTTAGTCAAGAGGCCCCATGTGCTATTCATAAAGAATTAACAACTCTTATATTGACAATGACAGTATTGTCAGAAGACCTTTGGAAGGGGGAAAAAAAACTCCATAAACTCCGTCTCTGTGAAGTTGGACTTTTTTTTTTTTTGGCCCCTTTTTTCCAATGCTGATGTAATCTCCAAACATCTCCAGCAGCAGCTGCTCAGCGAAACCAGGCACCTTCTCCCTAGTCCCTTTCAGCAGCACACGCAGCACTTTCCAGCTCCCTCAAGACAATCAGGGCCTTTCTTTTACCAATTAGCTATCACTTCAAGAGTCCTGCGCTGTCCAACGAGCTCTTAAGAATGGTCTTTGCAGGAAACAACACTGGAGGAGCCTTTTTTTTCCCCCTAGACAAATGAAAAGGGGAAGAAGGCGGGGGGGGGGGGGGAGAGGGGGAGACAAAAAAGCACAAGAAAACAAATCAGAACACAGAAGCTGTCCAAAATGCATCGCTCATTTAGTACATCGACAAATGCAGAAATGTCCTCGAGAGCCAAGGCTAGAGCAAAGCGCACACACACACACAAAAAAAATGTTCCTACTTTCTTTAGGAGATAGTTTGTTTAGTTGAATATGTTAAAAAGGTTTCATAGGAAGAATGCTCTTGTTACAGCAAGTCTGAGCCATGCAAACTAAAAGGGAACGAAACTCCTGTAAGATTATGCTCTGTTTCCTTATTTGGCTCTCCAAATGTAAAGCAGCATTATTTAAAGTAGACACTATAGGAAAGAACTTGGTTTAGCTCACTTTAAATATAGATGGATTGATGAAATGAGTAATTACTGGAGCTGCTAAGATCTTTTCGGACTTACTAACCAGCAAGCTCCTTTCCCCAGAAACCACACTTTCCATCTAAAACAAAATTAAAGCCTGATTCGGAGACGTAAAGCTTTGGGAATTCTACATTCTTATTCCCTTAAATTCAGGGAGTAGGTACAGTAATACCTTGAGGTCCTTGTAGATGCCAAGTGCTCATTAGAATTAGTACAAAATCCAGGACCCAGTTCAAGAAGAAAACAAGGAACTTTGATTGATGTTTAAGCAATTCAGTGCCTGGGCCTGGACATGCAGAGTTGTGAAGGCAAAATTGGGAAGGATCAGCAGGAAGTGAAATGACTTGGACATAGTTCAAGCAATAGCCCAGAGTCAGAGTTGCTTCCCTGATTTTCAAAAATTCTGCATTAAACCAAATGTCATACCAAAATACTGACTGTCAGTATCCTCTCAGAGTACCAATTTCTAGTCAAATTTGTCCCTGATTGGGGTAACCTCATGAAAGTCAACACCTTGCCTTCTACACAGCCAACAGAAACAGATTTACACTGCAATTTAAAAGAAAAAATAGTCTGTTCCCTTTTATTGGCCATGTATCAGAAGCAAAGCCCTGGGCTTTGTAAGCAGTTAAATGGCAGAGCAAAGCAAATACTTCCAGGGGTTTCAGGAGTTTGTTCACAGTAATGGGTGCTCTCAACTACCACATGGATTCTTTAATGAAGGAGGAAAGTGTCAGAACTGATCAGATTGCTTAAAAGCAGAGAAAGTCTGACATATTGCCCAGCACGCATTTATGATGAATGGGAATCAACTCAAATTCCTCTGCACAGGAAGGCTCAACCAAGGGATGAGTACACACAATCATGACTAAGAAGGAATCTTTGAGGAGGGGCACCAAATGATGTCTTTTTATACCTACAGATTCCAAAAGCTGCTGAGTTTAAAGGAGCTGCTACATTCAACTAGCAAAGATTTTGCTGAAAAAATGCAGCAGGCTGGAGAGAACAGATAAATGCATATATATATGTTACTAGGGTAACCTACAGCTATAGGAAAATGGATGAAAAGGGCCCAAAAAGTCTACCAGCTTGCTCTAAAGCAAGATCAACTACGTCATTCCTGACAGCTGTTTCTCTAACCTGCTCTTTTAAGAGACCTACTCCCACACAGATGAGAAGAAAGGAAATTGCCATCTCGTCTGAAAGGGATTTCAGCAGGAAAAACAGTTTGACAAACTGTTCAGTGGCTCTATCTGCTGCAACACAACCCCTGCAAGACAGGGGCTCTACATTATTTACTCACTTGGGCAACTGGCTCATTTTGTAGCTGTACAATTAATTATTGGTTGAGGCAACAATATCTGAATTTTTTTTAGAGAAGCAGTATCTTTATATCGGCCCATCTGGATGGAGCCAATGAAAGTGCATCTTTTGTGACAACCCTCTTCCTCCAGCCTGGTGCAGTGCTGCTGTCTGTGCTCCAGCAGGATTACTGAAAACCACCAATTTCAGCATTAGCTGTAATCCAGCACATCCCACGCCTTGGCCACCAGCTCCAGCTCAGTCTGTTAGCGCCAAGGGGCCCAGTGGCTATTTAAGGGCACACCAGGCATGAATTGGGGGTTCATTCCAGTGCCAAGGGAACAACAGGTGCCTCCTGCTCCCCGGGCTCATAAGCGGTTCTCAGCTCCGCCGGCTCCGGCGATCCCTGCGAGGTGTCAAAGCCGGAACAGAGGCGGCACATCCCTGGCGCCTGGCACCGGGATGCGCCTGGGACAGGCTGACACAAAGCCAGGGGAGCTTCCACGCCGGCTGCCCGGGCAATGGCAGCTCCCTGGCTCCGCATGCCACGGCTGTCAGCTTGGCACTCTGCGTTTATTCACACGCAGGAATGCTGCCCAAGATGGAAGGACAGTGCTTTCCTGCTTGGATTTCACTTCTTGGGACAGATTTCCTCCCACAGAAAATTAATGGCACGGCATGAGCAAGGCGAATTTAAATGCCAGATGAAAACTGGCGTGGCTGGATTTTAGAAAATGCAGTTTAACATGGGTAGCTGTTCCTCCCCGCTTTACAAAGTGTTTTGAGAATGAGTGAGGAAAAGCACTCTGTAAAGCCTGTATGTTGAGCATTATTGTTTGGACTTTCCCAAATTTACTTTTTCACACAACAGATGTTCCTAATGTCTGGCACCATTTTTAATTATGTGCCTTTTTTGAAGAATGTGCGCTGTATCACCCATAAAAGCATCCTCTCTGTTCAGAGTTTATTTTGTTAAAATCATTTTTCAACTAGTCATCTCTCTGGGGAACAATGACATGATAGAATAGTATTTCTGACGGGTGATATTTTATTACTAACATATGTTTTCATAACATTACTACCCTACTCTGCTGTAAATATTTATTAAAACCCTCTAATTTGAAATTATTTCCAAGACAAATTTCATATTTTAGTTTTAAATTATCACGTAATTAATTGTCCCAGTAATTGCCCATTGAAGGGTAGCTCAGGAAAAAAAAAAAGTACAATTTACGCAGTCTTTTTGACTTTTAAAATGTAAGGGAACAGATTTCACATCTCATTTTCCAATTCCCTTATAAAGCAATCTCCTAAAATATCACTACATTCCCAAAATTTTAAAATATCAAGTAAAGTTACAAGCGACAAAGCAAACAATACAACAGTAATCATAAAACACCCACTGTTACCATCAGTTTGAAATATATCCCAAAACATAAGTAAAGTAGAATTAAAAAATAGAATTATTTGACTTACTGCATTTTCCACACGTTCAAAAGTCATGATATCTACCAAAGGAAACAGCAAGGAGTTGCAGGTGTCAGCAAGGCTAATAAGTTCTGAGTTCTTTGTTAAAAGAAGTTAAAAGGAAAAATTCAAGACCAGCACTTATCTGTCAGAATCACGTGCCTTCTATAGTTATCAGAGTCAAAAAGGCACCTTGCTCCAGGTTACATATCCTGAGCAAGCATTCTACCTCACACTGAAAACAAAATACCACTTAAAAAGAGCCAGATTGAGTAGCCACTGCCTTAGAGGACAAAATCTGACATTCAGAGTCAATTATTGCTCCACATAAGTTGTGATAACATGCACATATCAAGATCACTCGGTGTTGCATAGAGTCAAAGCAAAGTCAACACCTGCCCCACTGGTTTTCTCCTGGAAAATCCCCAGCAAACATGCTCCTCCCACCACAGTCAGTTCGGTATGCCCACTTCCATGATCATGAAAAACAAGGACAGAAAGAAGATACTTCATTTGTTACATATTTCATCCCTTAGGACTAACTTCAGCCTCCATAAAACCAAAAGTGTTTGTAAAACTCTGGCTCATCCTCAAAGGTGTCAAAAGTGAGATTTAAATGCAACAAAAGAGCACAGATTGCAGGAAACAGCAATAAAAGTGAAAGAAAAGGACTAGAAGGAAATTAAACAAAACCTCATAAATAAGTCTTAAAAGTGATTACTTGAAGACATCTGTATTTCCAAAAAGATTTGATGAGACCTCTGCTGTCATTCCATGACCATCTCCATGTGCTGCTGGATGGGGCGATGGTCAGCAGGAGACATCTTGGTTCCCTTTCTTGTATGGGAATTTTTACTAGGAATGTGATCAGAACACGACCCAGCAGCAGCAGAACAGATCACATGCATGCCATGATACCTAGTCACACCAATCAATTAAAAGACTAGCAACGTCCAAAATGTCCACTTAATTGCAAGCAAACATAAAAATACAGAGATACTTGGTGACTCAATGGAAAAAAAAAAACCAGGAATAAATACTTAAGACTGATGTTACAAAGTTCAGAACAGCTTGTTATAGAGCAATTATTATTTCCTTAGTGATCCGAGAGCCCATACACAATTTGCTAAGTTTTCGCACTCAGCTAGATGCCTAATTTTTGGGGTAGAAAGAACCTCAGGGGTTTTTGCTGGGGAAATTAAGGAATCATCACCAAATTTGACCAGGCACAATGATCTAGCCCTAAACCAACCTTTCCTAGTGCTCTCCTTACATCAGCAGATTTTTTTCCCCCGCTGAATTCATAGAATTCACATCAATACAGCAGAGAATTTAATGAGTACTATTTTTGACAAAACCATGTTGCAACAAAATGACAGTTTTTCAAACAGAAAACTGGCAAAACATGCCCCAGTTTTGACAAAGTATTTGCCAAGGGCTGCTTTTCAGATCCCTAAAATTCAAAATCAGTACAAACCAGACAGACCACAGCCTTCAAACATTATGCAGTCCAGGCACTCATGCATAAAACCACAGTTTGAGCCTTTTGACAAGTGCTGTGGTCACCTATCTCTGGGCTATTCCCAAGTCTCCCTTGAAACCCTTGTTTCCTTTTCACTGTGTACAAACCAGACTGGGACTTTCAGAAATGTCACAGGATGGAAAACTCACTTCCCTCTCACCTGTAACTCCATGTCTTTGGCAGATCAGATCACTTGGACGATGCTCCACCTGTGCTCTACCAAAACAAGTTCAGATCCAAACCTGCCTCTGGTTACAATTAAATTTGGGTGTTTTGGTCATCCTTTGTTTTGACAGCACAAGCCAGTACAGATAGAAGCAAACAATGACACAGCTGCCATTTTCCTACAAGGTCCACCATGTGACAAACTTAACAACTAAAGAAAAATCCAAACTTTCTAAAACTTAACCATAAGCAAAATGTGCTTTGGCGAACTACAGACCTTGGAAACAACTTGAAGATTATATCACCCCACTCATAAAATGCAGTTATTGAAAAGAACTGTTATCCTTTATAAGTGATGGAAGGCAAACATTTCACATGCTGCACTGACACTGCTCCAAACCTCATTTTTTTCTATTCAAAAATGAAAGTCAGGCTTTCAGCAAACTACATTGTGTTTTGAAGAAGTTTTTCATTCTACTAACAGGTTATCCTGCTTACTTTTAAAGTCTCTTTGCACACAAAAAGAAGGGGAGCTGGGGCAAAGAAGGAAAGAAAAGAGTCCATTTGAAAAAATTACACTGCTAGATTACAAGAGTTGAAAGCTGGTATGTAACTTTGCTCCGGGTGATCAAACTGCTAATCAGGAATGCTGTCGGGAACAGAATGGAATTCCAAATAAATTAGCCATGTCCAAGAAGCCAATACAACACAGGATTAAGGCTCACAAAGAAAACAAATTTATTCAGCCTACTTTATCAGAATTCTTAATAATGTGTACTACTTTTTCTCATCGCAGTCTGAGCTCTTCCACTGGAACAGTGTGGAGAAGGAAAAATGAGTCACACTTCATAAATCTCCTACTCATACAGACACCTAAAAATGTTACATAGAGCAAGACACACAATACCATTATATATAAATATATATGCTTATCACAGCCACAGTAGAAATGTGCAGATTTATTTCTCCGACTTTATTTCCCAGGCACCTGACCAAAGAAAAGATGCTACACACTTCTGTGAAAATCTACAGAGCTGAAGGGAAAGGTTAGAATTTCATTGACCTCCACGCTAAAATGAGTTTCAACACCATATTGAATAACTAACTACAAAAATAAATCTCTCTCCTCCATGACAATCCCATTGCATCATGTTTTTTATCAAGTATAACAACAGAAATTTGCAGTACTGTGGCTGAGGTACTGTCTGCAACTCAGAGAATATTCTGTTTTCACCTCTGACAGCATCCCAGAGAAACTCTTCATAACGGCCTGTGCCAAAATCACAGGAACATTAAAAGATGTGCTTAAGCTTCTGCCTCTCCTTGAATCAGAACTTTAATCTTTATCACACTGGTTTTCCTCATCTGTGAAACAGAGAGTATAATAGGCTCTTACTGCACAGTAATTTGAAGATAGAACTAAATTTTTGAAGCATTTTTGTAACAATAAAATTAAAAACAATAAAAAAAGGAGATAAAATACTCACAAGAAGTACTTGTGAATCTAGACACAGAGATAAAAATCTTCCTGTGATAGAAGTGCATGTATCATCTTGGCTTCTGAAAAAAAGAAGTAAACCATAAACATATCCTCACTTCCAGCCATACATTGTCCAGTACTCTCATTCACCAGAAAATAAGAGTGAGGACAGTACCACTTGCATTTACATGACTCTGCCATATTTCCCTGAGAATCTGTGCATGCAGGGATCTTCTATAATAAAATTCATCAAGCAAACCACCAGGTGAGTGTGAGTGTTGGGGATTTATTTGGTTCCCAGCCATGGCACTGCCCTGCTTTCCAAACGACCAAACTGCACGAGCCATTTCATATCCATGGTTGGTGTGTTAGGTATTTTCCAAAGAATTTTTGTCCCAGATAAGGGGGACTCCCTGTAAAACACCAGTTGCATCCTCTCCCCTTCCCATAATGAAACAAATTAAATGCTATTTACTATTACCACTGTATCTAGTATTTTATTCAAGCACAAAAGCACGTTTTTTTCAAGTGTGACTTACATTTATTTTTTTGTCAAGTGTTTTCTCCTCTCTGTAAGAAGAGAGATTTGCATAAATATGGAAAGAAAAGCATATATTCCCAAATCCCCTTCTCTGGAATTGCACCTCCAGAGAGTGAGGATCAGAGGATGAAAGCCATTGCTGTACCATCAAGACATGTGACTGGAAGGGTTCTGTCTATACCTCAATGCCTCCATTAAATGCACATTAAAAAATGTTTGACTTGAACAAAGTATTTTAAATTAAATATGAACTATGCTGTTTGCTCAGAAAAATAAACCAAGGAAGTAACAAGCACAAACAAAACTTTGCATGAAGACTAAGGAAGAGTGCTGATTTCCATTTTCAAAAGGGTCTCCTTGAATAGAAACCAAATTTTTATCATTAACTACTGAAAGAAATGTTTTGATTCAGGGAACAGCAGAACAAGGTATTTTCCCAGAGCTTTGGAACACGTCAATAAACTGCTTCAAGTCATTTGAGACAACAATTGTGGCAAATGAACTACTGGTCTAAGAAATGTTACCTTGTTCTACCTTGACCTGCCAAACAGGGCTGTGTACACTCTGCATTAAAGGGCGATTCATGGGCTCGAGCTGAGCACACGTGCAAGTCCTTGAAGACTCGGGGTGGTTTTCTGCATTTCCAGGATACAGACCCTGGATTTCTGAGGGAAGAAAAGGAGGATGCTTGCTGGCAAGGAGCAGCACTGCTCCACTGACTGGCTCTTGGCTGATCGCAGGCCAAGGAGATGCATTCTGGGTTACCACATTAAATATTTGGCTTTACAAAATAATGTCCTAAGTCACAGTTTGATCAGCAAGTGCACTCCTCTTGTACCCTGAAAACAGCATGATAGAGGCACATCTGAGATTTTAAAAAAAAAACAAAAAACCAAAAAACACAGAAAATAAAGCAAGTAGGTGAAAGGTAACTGTATCACTTTACAGACACAAGCTACCCTCTGATTACAACTAATTGAGATATTCAGCAGCCTTAAAACAATACCTTTTTTAAATCAATGTACCCAGACGGCATTCACAGCTTTTTGTGATGACAAATGCCCTTTGAAAGAGTTAATAGGCAAAGGTTTGTACTGGCAATGAATAGGGCTACCTTTAATTGATCCAAGAGCCTTAGAGAGCCGTCTTATAGCGTGATGATGTATTTGGGTTGCAAGTAGGCCAAAATAAGCATAAAGAAAATCTGTAAGACCATGAGACCTTTCATTTTTTCATTGCAGGGAGGGAAAGGGGGGGAACTGCTGAGGAAAATGAGAGAACTATGATGGGGTTATCTTTGTGCTCTGGCACTTAAAATAGATAAAACTACAGAAATTTTGAGGAAAAGAGAGGAAGTGATCGGGCCATAATTCTGAGAATAAACGTCAAGATGTACGGAAATGTACAAAACAAGGCTTCTTCAGAATAAAAAAAAGGCCATGAAAAAAGAGGAGATGACCTAATGGTATAAAGAAACATTGATTAAAGAAATACCCAGAGGGAGAAAGATATTCCATCAGCTTTAACAACCACAGCATGGCCCTGCATTCCCTCTTAACTTCTCAAATAAGGGGAGAAAAAAAATATCTGTAGAAGAGGCAGTCACATGGATCCATTTATAATTTTCCCCCTTATTCTCTGCTCATCTTTTGAACAGTTTTGCTCAAGATGAACAAGAAATGTGCACAGTAAAAGTGACTCACAAAACTAAACATGATGGGTAAGTAGTAAACATTTTACCCTGCACAGCCAAAGAAGAAACAAAACATTCATTTTTATAAGGAATATAAAATCCATTTAGTCATATTTTTTCTTTATGAGACTGATTATACACTAATATTACCTAGTAATGAAGGAAACAGTCTATCCATGCTTACACTAGTCTTTCATCAGAAAGCCAATTTTGGCAGAATCCCTCCCTCACACAGCAAAAGCTAAACAGATTTCCTTGAACTTTCACAGGTGCAAACTTTATGTCAAGGTAGAATTTTTCTGGAAAGCCTGAGGCAAATCAGACAAGAAAATTCCTAGACTGAAATACTATTTTCAAATGGAATTACTGTGCGAGCGTACTATCAACAACTCTGTAAAAAAAAAAATCAAATAGAAAGATGCTGGCCTCTGAGGTTTTCTTAGAAAACAGATATGGGAGGAGCTAGGAAAAAAAAAGTTGACATTGCTCCTTGAAAATAAAGAAAGAAAGCAATAAAAATATCCTGCTCCAATATATGCATTCAGATGCATTAGGAAAAGTGAGTCAAGTCCAGTTTCAACCTGGAACAGCGAACAGACAAGTTTTTCTCAAATTCCACTCACCCTGTTCATCCCAGAGCCATGAACAAGCCCTCTTCTAGAAGACACTCAACAGAAAAAGGTACAGAGTCTTCACTGCAGTCTGGGTAAAAATGAGGATTGAACTGACCTCTCCAAAGCAAAAGAACTCAGATAGGATTCTAAAAACAGCCAAATAGCAATTTGCATCCTGTGAGTCTTCCCCTACGGTACAGAGCTCTGAGGAAAAGAACAGATATAAACTTCACATCACAACTTCCAGACATTTTCCCAATTAACCATCCTAAGCCCACATCACCAACCACCACAGCGTTACAACCACACCAAGGTGAACAGCAGCAGCATCCTTCATAAAACCCCTTTATTTCAAGGCACAAAGACCAGCAGATGAGGAGAACCAGGACATTTGGACAGTGGCAACCTACTGTGGAAAGTAGGTTGAAAGGAGATGAGCTGTGCACAGCCTTGCTTACTTCTGTATGGAGAGACTCAAAATACTGTGCTGTGTTTTGAGTTGCTTTCATTTTTAAAAAATAATAACAGTTTTGAGGAAGCCTTCTCTCCTTGTTCCATTCACTTTCAATTCAGACTCCTAGAATCTTCCTTTGTAGTTTAAAGCCGAAAGATTTCCTTCCGCCTTATCAGGTTACATGTAAATTCTAGCTACCATGAGTTTTCTGAAAAGTAAACAAATAATTTAAAAATTAGGATATACAAGGATGTCTAAAGGATATCAAGTTCTTCAGGAACACTTCAAAATCAACTGCTTTTTGTGCAGGGGACAGCAGGTGGATTGCCCATCCCACTCCTCCCAAGCATGATGAAGCACCAGTGTTTCATAAAATAGAAGTCAATCGTATCACAAAGTAACTATGTCCAGTAGCTTCCTATCTGACAGAAAAAAATGGCCTTTAAAGGTCCCTTCCAATCTACTTTATGATTCTATTCTATGAACTGGTACAATCAGCTTAGTTGAGGGGCACTGCATACTACTGGAGATAGTGTTTCTACTGCTGCCTTACAGAAGAAGAGCCAATATTCAGATCCTGTTCACACATGATCAGTTTCACCAGAGAACACACTGAGGAGGGCACTTTGGTGGAAAACACCAGCAAAACCTGAATCATTTTCCCAAAAGAAGCCTGAAGGGTGTTTACAGGTCTTTTTGTTTACACAGAGACAAAACACATCCCACCTGGAAGCACGAGTGGGAGCCAACAGAGCCCTACCAGGATGGCATCTCTCTACAGACTCAAACTGACCATCAATGCCAAAATTGTAAGAATCCCATATCCACATGTTTATCTTTGACCAAGCAAATACTATACTGATGAGAAACCGAGGCACAGAAGGTCTGAATAGAAATGAACCCAGATTTTCCAAGGGGCATCTATTTTACTTCTGCCTCATAAAACTAAGAGAAACAACATATTTTTAAAGCCAATTCATGCGGTACTCTTGAGGGAATTTCTGTATATGGTTAATCTTCACCCCTGCTCACACGTGCACACACCTGGAACAGTCGAAACAAAGACTTAAAGGTGGGGAAAGCTGATGAAGAAAGAGAAACGGATTTTCTAGTTCCAGAGATGAACTCAGTTTCAGAGAGAAGATTAAAACTCATTAGTTTTTGGCTCTCATGCCAATGCTCAGACAAAAGTTTCCCAGGTTCCTTATAAACAGAAATACCCCTCCTGAATAACTTATATATTTTAAAAGTGGTCTCCAGCAAGCTTTACCTAAGTGTCTTTACAAAACATGCTGTTTAACTGAGATTTAACTAGACTGTTGTCTACAGGCTCAAACACAGGGAAATAAAACCCACAATGTTTTCCCAAAGGAGGCAGAAGGAGTTTTCACGCTGTATCCTAAGAGGCAACAGGCACAGATAAAGTTGTGCTTTCAGCTCCACCAGTATAAATCCTCAGGAACTCCACGCTGACAGAAACCTCCACCCTAAATTCCCCAAGGACCCTCCTCAGCTCAGCTGGGATACTAATGAAGCAAACTTTGATCCTCTTTTTTTCTAGAAATCTGCTTCACAATTCAACATCTTTGATGTAAATCTTTTAAAAGACTGTGATGGCATCAAGTCAGGGACAGGATGGAGGGAAATGTGTTTCCGACTCCTCTGTGGGGGGACCATTAGGAGGAGGGTTAATAGCCCTGGGCATGTGATCAAATTAAGGTTTGTGCCAGTTCCCCCAGGCTTTCCCTTGCCATCACCAGCTTCCCCAGGCTGGGCAGCTCACCCTCATCTCTTCACCAAAGACAGCTCTTAAACAGAAGCACGACAGTCTGCTGGGAGGAAACAGAAAGATAATCACACAACTAACTTATATGGACAAAGTATGAAACAGGCCGAGGGAAGGGAAGGAGGGAGGGAGCCTTTGATATCTTCACCTTAGGAGCGATACAAACTTAATGTACATCCAGCTTAAAAGCTGGGAGGTGGGGGGGAGCTGGAATTCGGACCTTCCCAACATGTGGATTGCAGCACTGAGGCAGCACCGAGTCTAAACAAGGCTGGAGTTAGCATTCAGAGCACACAGCCCGGCAGAGTATGGGAAAGGGATAGAGCAGCCCAAAGAGCTGGCGCCACGAACTGACGAGCAGAGCGCAAGTGATAAAGATTTACTGCGAGAGAGGAGGAAACAGTCCGCTGGCCCGATTAGAGCTGTGAATACCGAGTTGTTCAGGGAGGATTTTGCAGCTGACTGATCACAGGCTGTCGGAGCAGGCCTCGGACAACAGCTGCAAGGCTTGCTGGGCTGCAGAAACAAAAGGCGCCTAGCACGGTGCAAAGAAAGAGTTGACAGGTTGTTGTTAGCAGTGGCAAATGTGTGAGGTATGTCACTGTGTGTGAGACGGGCTGGGCTGGGGTGGTGGGGAAGAAGGAGGGCAAGAAGCACAGGCAGCACTCAGAAAAAGGCGGGGGGGGTCGCGGGGGAGGGAGCAGGGACACAGGCTTGGTCAAAGCATTTTCCTAAAATCAGGCCGGTGTTTGTAAGGAGGACAATCGCAAGGTCTGTTTACTGCTGCCAGGATGAATTAGCCCATCGTCTCATTTATAGGACGAATCCGGTGGCACAGACTATAAGGTGCATGGCATTAAAGGGACTAATTAGACGATTCCGGCAAATCTGAATTAAGACCCTTTCTTTCTTTGAAAGCTGGGAAGCATTTCTCAGGACTCCAGTCAGATGGCTTAGGTTTTGTTGGGCTTTTTCTTTCTCTTCTGAGAAGGGATATCTTGTGCAATTCCCTAACTCATAAGGGTCTGCTCTAAATTCTGCTCTGAGCTTCAAGAACAGTTGTTAGGAAGCTGCTGGCATTTACATCATATCTAAAAAGGTCCAAACGAAAATCCCGGATTCTGCAGGAATTCAGCTCCCAATCCAGGGACAAACTTTACAGCTGGTCCCTCCTGTTAAGAGTGGGCTAAACCAGAAGCCGGCATGAGAACATACCTGAGCTAAGAGCCTGCAGCTGAATTCTCACTCACACACACACAAAACAAGCAAGGTTTTTCAAAAGCTGGCTCCTAATCTGACACCCACCCCCTTCAAATCCAGTGCCTGCAGCCAAGTGCTTTTCCCAAGCAACTCCAAGCTTTCTGGAGCCATGGTTCACTAAGCGTGTGAGTGCTGGGCAGGAATGTATCAATGAAACTCCGCAGATGATCAAAGACAGGAGCTGGAGAACAGGAGACCTTACTTTCAGCTCCCTGTTTGGCAAGTTTAGGATTCAGTTCTTGAAGTCTGGCAACATTTTACTCTGATTGTGACCAAAAGAAAGTGTTCCAAACACCTCTGAAGCAATGGTGCATGCTGTTTGCACACAACCACTGTATTACAGTGGTCACTATTAAAATGTTTTACAAGCAGTTAAGGTTACCATGGCATTCACTGCATACTCATAGAAAGAAATACCATGAAAATCACAGAAACATCCAGCACTGCAAGCTGCAAATATCAGATGTTTCATAGTAATTAGTGACACTTTGTAAAGCATAGGCTTCTTGCATTTTAACACACATATCTATCACCAACGAATAGGAGACGCTAAGAAAGTGCAGTGGCTTTATAGTGTCCAATCAATTATACAAACAAACCTTATTTTGATTTTTCTATTCTAAATGGTCTCTGGGACCCAGTTAGTCTAGTCCCAACGGGCAGCACTTGATACACTGTAAAGGGAATTCAGAACAAGAGGCATTTCAAGCCTTCTAACACAGCTCCATTCTCCCAATATATATATATAAAAACCAACCCAGTGTGCAGAATACTCCATCTAGGGGCAGAAATGTGACTCAAAATTTCCTTAGCCTTTGCTTTGACATGTGTTAACCTCATTCTACCAGGTTTGAATGCATGAGAAATAGTCAGACATTTCACAGAGGTTCCAAATAGCTCTTCCTCAGTATGAGTCCATAGATTTTTACTTTTTATTATTTTAAATACACAGCTTCCAGCTTGAGTTTCCGCTTAAGAGTGATGAAGAACACAGGCATCACTTTTATTCATCTACTAGCAACTGGACTATACTTTAAACTACAAATATTATCTTAGGAACAATTTATAATCCATCATCCCCATATGCTCAAAGTTTTCAGCTGAATAAGGGTGGCCAGTGAGCTCAACTGCAAAGAATAATGAAATGCCTGAAGGACTACTTGTGTAACTATATATTTGTATGTAATTGTGCTTCTACTAAAGTCAAAGCAAAGTCTGAATCTGACTGCAATGGGAGCAGAAATAATTTGTGGCAGAAGTATATTTCTGAATCACAAATTCTCTCTGTAGCTGGATAATTCAATTCCATTTATGATTAATATAAGTACATGGAATTTGTTCACCAAATGTACTTGAGAGCAATGTATACAGTAGACAGAAGCAACAATTCACAGGCTCTGAGAAAACCCTGAAAATATAAAATAATGCCCGTTAAGAACTTTTTGCTTTTTAAGGAAAAAAAATTAGTTGCAGAAGTATATCAAGCCTTGCCTTCCAGTGATGTTTTCTTTATACAAATCGCTTTCAGCTGACAAGTCCTCACTGATTTTCCATAGTCAGCAATGGGTTACGGCTTGTCCATAATGTCACAGCCTCCCACTGCACTGTGTCTTACTCTTTGTCTCTCTGGTACAGAGAGGCTGCTTCTGAGGCCGCTGCAACACTTTGGAAAGTAATCAAATTACTTCCTACATTTGCCCTCCTTAAACACCTCTGCTTGATCCCCTCCACTCTTCCTGTTCAGCCTCTCAGTTGCGAACTTCATACTTCATAAATGCAGAGGTTAGAATTTTCTAGACACCACTTTAATTTTTCAAATAGCAATCCAATTACTGAGCAAATTGGCACATGTGCCTGGTTACATAGTGACTTGGCACTGCCTCCACTCGCTGCTGGCAGTGATGAATGTGTTCCCCCTCAGCCCTCCTCGTCTATCTGCTCCAGCCTCCGAGCCAACACCAGTGACCACATAAGGAGAGTGCCTGGCAGCTGCAAGCCCGAGGTGCCAAGAGGCAGATTGTGTTCTGTAGCAGCAGGATCTGGGTCTGTGACTGGCTTCCTGGCTAGTCTTTTGTAAGACCTTTTCCATGGCCTCTAGGTTGGCTCTAATGAAGCCTGTAGAAATGCCTGCAGGGAGCTGGTATAGAAGTGAGTTAAGTCAAAGGTTTAATTTAGTTTCTAAAGTGAAGTGAATGTATATTGGCCTTCTCTTTCCGCCCTGCAATTATATTCCTGCCACATTTATGTGAAAATACAGTATTCAGTCAACAACAGGAGTGCATTCCTGGGTATGTCTGCACTGCACATTGGGGCAAAGATCCCCAAGCCAGCCTCAATTAACTTCACTGCAGAACCAGGAGCAATATAGCCGTGTTTGCTCGCTGTGACACCCGAGCTAATTAACTATGTATGGCAGTAACAGAGCTTTACTGCTTCTGGCACCGATGCTGCTGTCCCTGTGTGGTAAACTGCTACAGACATGCCAGCTCACTTGGAGGTAACCAGAGGGCTCCCCAGTCCAGTGCTGCTTTGCAGTGCCCAGATATGTTTAGGAATACTCCAGGAACCGGCAGGAATTTGCTGGCCATCATGTGAGAGTGGCGAGGCCACAGATGTGGTTACAGTAAATGTGGACTGTTCCACTTCCATCCCATTCACATTCCTTTATTGCTCGCAACATGATGGTCACAGAGCATCTTTAAGTAATGTGCTGAGCATCTTGAGCAGCATCTGTCACATGTGCTGCTTTCTAAATATCTCACTTCCTCCTCCAGGGGCAAAAAGCTGGACAAAGATATTTTGAAGTATTTCTCACACTTGGTTTGTTGGTTTTTTTTCCCCCCTAACAAATTTGGGTCTTAGCCATAAGCGAACTTCTTTAGACTATTTAAAAAGCCATTTTCAATTATTTCAATGAAGCAGATAAGGACTTTCCCACAAGAGCATAGCTTCTCTCCATCTGGCTTTTTTATGATCCCCAAGAAATTAACTTTCTTAAAATAAATGAGTGCAGGCTCCAACAACAAGGGATGCACTATGATCCCTGTAATTCAAACAGGCTTTGGTGAAGGTAAAAACAAAACACAACTCGCCTCTTTTGGAATTCCACCTCAGGCATACCAAGAAGCTACTGGAGAGAATCAGAGTTATTTGTCCAGCAAATTTCTGATGCAGATGGTAGTCTGGAAGATATCTGAGTGGACTCTGAACTGCACACACGAGAATATTTCACCAAGTTTGCTTGCTTGGACTTTACTGTATGAGTTGGACTTTATGGGTACAGTTGTTTGTTACTGATGGAATTTTTCCTGTCCCTTCATATTTTTTCCCCTAAATCAGGTATTTTGACAGAGGTGCTTAATGAGATCTGAGTGGTTAGATTATATTTAAATAAATTACCCACATTTATAATTTAAGAGCCTTTACCAGTGCTCATCACTTGAAATCTGTGGGTAGATAAGAAGCCCAGGGTCTTCTGTTGGCTTCCTAGATAAACAAGCCGTGTTCTAATTCCAAGAACTACCATAAGTATACAAGGACTTTCTCTTCAAACCTAATCAATCACCCCAGCTCTCAAGACTGACTTTTCACAAGGCACCAAACACAATGATAAATTTTAACACATGCACCCCTTGAGCTATACCTCTATACAAACACCCACAACTGTGATGCAGCAGCACGGATTTTAATTGGGTGTTTGATATCTGAGCGTGACGTTTTTCCTCTGTGCTCTCAGTCTTTGCCACAACTTTGCATGAGTTACTTGGAGTCACTTTAAACAAACACCACTAAATTCTGCACAGGCACCAGGCAAGGTAAAGTTACACACATTGCTGGTAGGCTTCATACCATTTTTCAGGAGTTTGTACCTCTGCATTTCAGTGACGTTCAAGAGGAGGATAAAAACCCTGGAGCTGTAGATGAAGTGCAACCCTGTTGCCATCTTCAGTACCTTCTACGGGAGCCGGACACCGGACCCACACTCCTGGCCACAGGCCTGCAGGACACAAGGAAGAGTTAGTTATGCAGAAGGGCACATGAGCATGTGCCTCTCACCAGGCATGTGAATGCCCCCACACATGCCAAAGTTAGCAACACTGCTGTAGCCAAGCTGTGCTAGAGCTAAGCATGCACTTAAGAGCTTTGCTGGATGGCAGCCATTTACAGATGTACAATCAGAGATATGAAGGCAGGGACTTCCTTTAATGGGTCCTCTGAATTCTCTTCCTGAAGACACATACTTGGTTATTTCAATTAACATGTTCAGAAAACCAAATACTCTTCTTCTGATTACATCTCAGACACTGGCATACGTATCATTTTTCCTGGACTCCTTAGTTTACCACACTTCTTAAAGATTCAGGGCCAGACAAACAACTGAAAATGAAATGCAGAAAGCAGCTGGATTTTGAGAAGACAGAACTCTCCCAGTTCCTGTTTCCCTCTTGCTTTATCCTTGGTTTGTTTGAAGATGCTGGTGGGTGCTTGCCTGCATACAATGATAACTACTAACAGCAGCTTGATGAATAAGAGAAGAGAAAGTGGAAAAGAAAACAATAGGAAAGGCAATAAGGGCACTAAGTCATTATTTCTGGGATGGGCATTAGACATATGTTCGCTACTCCGGTCCCAGTGCAATCAAAGCTGTCCTGTGCCACTGCCAAAAACTGTAACAGGTGCCAGAAGATTACAGCATTGGCTAAATCCACTCTTAAGGCACCAGCTCAGGGAGTGATCCAAATCCCAGGAGCCAATGAACATCTTCTCCCAGATGTCAATTGTTTTCAAATAGCTCCACTCTTATTTCCAGTGTGATGCTGGGGAGGGGTGGGGGGATAAATAAATTTGGCCGCCAGGAGGCAATCCTCTGATTTCACCACTGCCAGCCTGGACAGGTGCCAAAGCCATGCACACTCTCAAACACATTTGTAAGGTAATTAATATTTTATATTCACAACAATAAGAGCGCTTCATTCACACAGAACTATTAAGACAGTTTCTGGTTCCATTCTTCCCAGCACATTACGACAACAACTCCATGCCAGCAGCAGCCACATGGCCTAAAGGTGCCAAGCTGGCAAGGATACTCTCTCTCAGCATTTGGCATCTAAACCCCTTGGCAAAGCCCTCAGCAGTTGTGCTTGGCTGGCTTCAGATTCGTCATGTGGTCAGGCTGCTGATAGCATGGGAGGGTGCTGCGTCCTCTGGGCACCATTTCACTTTAACACCTGTCTGATTCAGAGGAATGTGTGCACATGCAGAGCAAGATCCCTGCACAAATCCTCCCGGAGACCCAGAGCACATGCTCCATTTGTCACTGAAAGGGGTCGTTTCCTCAGAACCACTGTGCCTTTTTTTTTTCTCCCCTCTCCCCCTCCTCTTCCCCTTCACATATCTGCATACAGCCCTTGGAGGGTCCTACATCCTGCCATGCATTCCACATGTGTTGGAGGTTTCCTCTGTGAACCAGGAATACAAAACATAGCCTTTTTGTATATAATGAAATCTCATATTTTACTGTGCTCATATAAAACCATTTCTTTGTGAATAAGACTCCTTTTATTTGTGACATTTTAATGATCTACAAATGTTTGGTATAGATGAAAGGAAATTATTATTTCCAGGTCACCTTGCAGTAATACTTTTTGATAGGCACCATAATTCCAATTAAACTGAGTAATAAGGGAGGGGGAAAGCCTTCAAACATTTAAAGTGCCACTGAAGCAGAAATACTTTTAAAGGAAAACATAAAAACAAGCATATATCTTTTACCACAAGCTACAAAATATTGGAGGAGAGTAGATAAGAAAATTCAAAGCCCTTTTTCCACTGGGGACCACTCAAACTAATGCAGACCATAAGAATGCGACTCTCTGCCCCACAAACACCACGTTTTTGTGTCACAGGACTGGGGGCTGACTTGGGCACAAATTTATTGAAATCATCCCAAGTCTGGTCCCTCAGAGATACCTGTCAAAAGCACAACTACCACCCCAAGCTTGGCAGAGGCAGCTCCCCAGCAGAGCAGTGCACTGAGATGTCACAGGGCACCTCCCCAAATCCCTGCCTGTCCCAAAGCACTACACCCACGAGCCTGCACTGGTTCTTCTGGTACATTCTGACACCTTTGAGCATGGTTATCTTTGGGTCAGACACCCTGAAGCCTGTGAAATACACGCAAGCCTCGGGTTGCTAAGCTCACATCACAAAATAGCTGCTATCACTCGCTCTGGAGGGAAGGCTCAGCGTGCCCATCCCACCCCAGCTGGAACATCCAAACACAAGCCACGACTCCCGTGTTCCCCCTCAAGCCATACCCTCTGCCTGTCACCTTGTACCGTGGCTTTTGGTTTGTATCAAGCTCAGGGCCCACAGACACCAGCCAGGGCCTCCTTGTTCTAGCACAGAACACAAACCCTGCTTGCTGCACGTAATACACATCTATCAGTACTCCTGTGTTTAGCCATGTGAGCTTTGCTTTTTTTAAATAAAATTCTTTTTAATTGTTTTGAAGGAGCTGATTTTTGTTGTTGTTTTGTTGGGGTTTTTTTACCTTCTTGAACAGTTCTTCATTATTCAATCAGGAAAAAAATCTTATCTCCCCCCCTCCTCTGATACATGTTTTTTTCAGAACACTAGGGCAACATACAGGATGGACACTGGGACCATGGCAAATTCAAGATCCAATATCTTGGAGGCTTTCCTGGCCATAAGCCAAACCTTTCTGGATTGGAAAAAAGCTTTTTAATAAGGCATTTTCAGTAAGAAATTCACTAGTTAACCCTGGGGAGGTAAGGAAATACCCCAACTTAAAATTATTATTCAGTTGCATATAAAAATGTTATTTTAGATCATTTTTAGGACTTGCTGTAATTGCATTATTTTCCATTTCTTTTTCTCCATGACCTGGGCAGTGGATTTCATTGTGATTAAAGCACCTGGCTTTTGGAGCAAGGGAGACGAAAAGTAAGTACCAAATAAACATATAAAACTCTCAAGCAACATTCCTGGAATAGTTCTTCTGTAAAGTGCATGACATGTTCAGAACACATGATTTCCTAGTACAAAGATTTTATTGGCTTCACTGCTCAGTGTGGTCATCTCAGATTCATGCCAAATAAACCTTTCACACCATATTGACATTTAATTTTCATCTCTGGCTACACATCTACTCTTTCTAAAAAGCAAGTTCCCAACTCCTGCAGGAATTCCCAAGCTGAA
The DNA here is from genome assembly GCA_026261815.1 of Monarcha castaneiventris obscurior. Classification (NCBI taxonomy): domain Eukaryota; kingdom Metazoa; phylum Chordata; class Aves; order Passeriformes; family Monarchidae; genus Monarcha; species Monarcha castaneiventris. The sequence continues at coordinate 1,660,758 of JAMPIT010000541.1, forward strand.
TGTTTTATCATCTTCCCTGGAAAATGATAACCTGGAAGACAGCCCTGCATGTTACTCTTGGCAACTAAAGTGGAAAGGAATAAGTACAGGATTTTAGAAGATGCAACAAAAGAACAACAGCCAGGGAGGAGGGTTTGCCTCCATCAGGTTCCTGGCACCGTGTTTTGGCAGTATCCCAGTGCCAGGTACCAGGAGCAGACTTGTTCTCACACGAGTGCCAGTCAGAGTGAGCCCTGGAAAGAGGGCACCCCACAGCATGGCTTGTATACAAGCCATGTGGAAGACCAAGGAAAGGAAAAAAAATTGATGTCAAAGTCAGAAAAGCCTCCAGTTTCAATACATACACGTAAACCTACATGGACAGACCTTGCCAGGTGTTTCCTTATCATAATGCACTTTCCCTTGTTAATGTGACTAAATAAATACAACTTACCCAAATCAAATCCTGACCATTTCCCCATTTTAATCTTAATGAACTTTCTCAGGCTTATGCACTTTTTCAGCATGCAACGTAAAGTCAAGAGTTTCTTCATGAGAACGTGCCTGACTGGGAAATTAATTTTTTTAGAACAGTTACTGTGCCATGACACAAGGGTAGAACACTGCTTTAAAGGGCTGCTGACTGTGGACAATTTATATGCTAATTCCAGAAATGATTCCTCCTACATTAAATAAGGAGCTAAGGAATGTTCCAAAGGTCTAGACAGACTGTGTCATTAACAGATTGGGTAAATCAACATTAATACTGCCCACAGCATATTACACCGTGTGAACTTTCTTCACTGCCCACACTTTACTAATTTTAGTTCCGCGTGGTTCCTCAGCTGACTGGCCAAAATATAAACTACATCAGCTCCCTAAAAGCCTCCCTGTGCCCATCTTGACCTTGGACTTGCCTTTAATATTAAACCTGAGAAAAAAATCCTGAATGGTCACACTTTTTTATTCAGGGTACGTTTATAAATGGTTTATAAAGGGTTAATAAATGATTAATAGATTATGAAAATGGTAAAGAAGGATGGATAACTACAAACACTAAGAACAGCTGTTTGGCACCCAATACTAACTGATCAGACATCTAGGACATACATTCTAGCCCAAACTCCATTAGTGTGAAGGCCAAGTCTGGCAAATAATTCAAATATCTTCAAGCTTGTTTGAGCATTGACAAGTTCTCCAGCATTTATTAGTAGTGTTCTGAGGCTATTATTAGTCAAATCTGTCTCTGAATTTAGACTTAGAACAAACAAGCTGTTATAAAACCTTAGACTACCAGAAAAATTCCCAGGTTTCATTTTACTTTCAATAAAAATGAGATTTACACAAATTCTAATATGCCATATGTAATGCTAATAACACAGAATTGAAAAACTCAAAATGCAACAAGCATCACTGGATGGATCATAAAGTACCAAGATCAACTGAATTTTTAAAATTCCTTCTGTTTTTGTATCTCTGCTTAATACCTACACTGCTAAAACAAGGCACTGATGCAAAGCATGATGCTAAGTGCTTAGTTGTCACAGAAAAAATAAATTTCATCTCATTTGGAACAAAATTCTGGGTTTAGAAATAAATCAGCATGCAAAGCATTTACAGCATTTTGTGTATTATCATGATGTGATGAGTTCTTGCAGTGTCACTTACTGATAAACCCCAAGGCAGTAAATACTGTGAGGTACCTTCACATGACAAAAATCTGATTTCTTTGCAACTGAAGCAAGAGCAGCTGATAGGCTTTTCTTTCTTCCACCCTCACCTCCCTCCCTCCCCTTTTCTTTCTTCTTTCTACTTAACTGAGGACTACACCAAATGCATGTGAATGACACGATCTCATGACTTTCTTAACAGACATTGGAACATTCTGGGGAGCTGAATATGAAGTCAAAAGAGCACTGGAGAGGTGCCTCCTCTCATAGAACTCAATAGCTGAACTTCCATTGCATGCCAGGGGATTGAATTAGGTCTGTTTATAGTGTGGGTGCCAGCAAACTCTTTGTGCTTCATCACACACACCCCCCTAACCAATCATTGCACTATGACTTCATTATTTCATAGGAGCCACCTCTTAGCAAACTACAGCCAGGTATGGAGTGCAAAAACATTCCGAAAACCAGAACAAGCAGGACCCCAAGACCTGACACAGGTAATAAATACATCACACACAGCAAGAACATGCTTTGCTATACCTGAGACACCTCAGCCAAATGGCTCCTGATAATGATCAATGATGGCAAATTGGCAGCCAGGCTACTGGAAAAATTCCAAGCTTCACCTTCCAGCTACAGGAATGAGGAGGATATATGTGAATGTGATCTTTGGCAGGGAAAGGTACATTGTTTCATTGCTGTGGGAAAAATGCTTGTTGCTCAAACATTTCCTTAAAATAAGATTACAATGAAACATTAGAGGTAGCATTATTAACAATAATCAACTTTCCTGGCTAAATGGAAAAAAAAAAAAAAACCAAAAAACTTTTCCAAACCCATCTCCAATCTGCAGGAGAAATAAAAAGAAATCTAGTGTTTCACCCCTCACTTTTTTTCTGAGCACTTCAGCAGAGATGCTACTGCAAAGAGAATAGGCCTTTGTGTGCTTTGGGTTTTAAAAATCAAGGCAGCTCCCAACTTACCTGTTCTTTTTCTCCATCAATGAATGAGGAGGAGATTAATCAAACTTTGAGGCTAGACAATAACACCTGATATACTGAAAACAAGAACCCTCACACTTCGCATTTCTTTCTGAATGGTGAACCTTGTGCAGGAAACAGCTCGTGTCTGAAGAGAGACACAAAATGCATATGGCTTTAAAAAGGATATGAGAATCCAAAGTTGTTGCTGTGCTCCATGGAACAGAGAAAAACCTGGACCGGCTTTATAACCTTTGCATCAAAACCTAGTGATAAGAATGTTGCTGAATATTCAAACAGGTATTCCTCCTGAGAAACCACTAGTGAAGCTCATGCAGATGTCTGCTCCTGAGCACACACAAACACGTTTTACACACAGGTGTAAAACACCCTATGCTTCTCAACAGGAAGAAAATCATTCCCAAGTCAGAGCTCATCCAGAGGCTCTGACTCATCACTGTCCATCCAGTTTAGAGCCACCTTTCTCCCCCTCCCTTCTCAGTCTTTTACCTCAGCTTCCTTCCAACATCCTTTACCTCCTGTGAAAGTTCAGCCAGCTTGTTTCTTCCATCAATCCTCTTAGTTTCTCCCAGAACATACCTTATCTCAACAAGAAAACAAAATACTGGAATTAATGTTATTTTATTATATCTTTACTTCTCTGTATGTCCCTCTCCTCATGCTGCCTTTTCAGGTTAAAGTTTCTTTATGACAGGGATTATTTACTGTTCTGTGTACTCATACAACACAGGCTGGAACTTAACCAGCCTCAAGGCACTACCATAAGAAATTGAGAATAAAAAGAGATGGCCTTTGTCCTAGGTAAATGCTCTCCAGAGTGATATCAATCATATTTATCCATCTTTGCAAAAGGAACCCCAGAAAGCACATAACAAACATGCCAAACATTATAGAACCGAAATCACCAGTTTTTTTGAAAAATACATATTTTAAACAATTTCTATAGCATGAAATGGAATCACATTTATTCTAAGCATCTCTGAAATATTAAATCATGATGGAAATTTTATTTTTGAGTGTTGATCATTTACCTTTTCAGGGTACTTAGGAGTAAATTCTACCTGTTCACAATTACTCCTTTCTCTTCATTGAGCTGCCTCAAAACAATTAGAAAAACATTCAAATTGCAAAAATTTTCCTATGAAAGACCATAACTGGATATAGAAAAATTTCAAAATACTCAGGCAGACACCCACGAAAACATTTTAAAAAATTGTTTCTGAACATGTTTAGCATCTAAATATTTTTTTTACTGATAATTTTACAGCAACCATATATTTCATTTTCTTACTGGCAAAGCTCTTGGAAAATCCAGAAGATTAGGCCACAGGTATGTTGCCAATCTGTGTTTATCATAGAATCCTAGAACAGTTTGGGTTGGAAGGCAGCTTAAAGATCATCTCATGCCAAGCTCCCTGCTCTGAGCAGGGACACCTTTCACTATCCAAGGTTGCTCAGAGCCCCATCCAACCTGGTCTTGAACAATTCCAGGGATGGGGCAGCCACAGCTTCTCTGGGCAGTCTGTGCCAGGGCCTCACCACCCTAGAGTAAATAATGTTTTTTCAATATCTAATCTAAATTCACTCTCAGTCTGAATCCATTGCCCCTTGTCCTGTCACGCCATGCTCTTGTAAAAAGTCTCTCTCCATCTTTCTTGTAGGCTCCATTCAGGTACTGGAGGCCACACTTAAGTCATCCCTAAGCCTTTTCTTCTCCAGGCTGAACAATCCCAATTCTCTCAGCCTTTCCTCACAGGAGTGGCATTGCATTACCTTGGTGTCCCACTTCTGGATGCACTCCAACCCCTCCATGTCCTTCCTGTGCTGGGGCTGCAGAGCTGGATGCAGCACTGCAGGTGGGAGCTCACCAGAGCAGAGGAGCAGAATCCCCTCCCTCTCCTGCTGCCCACGGGGCTTTGGATGCAGCCCAGGACATGGGTGGCTTTCTGGGCTGCAGTTCCACATTCCTGGTTCATGTCCAGCCTTTCACCCACCAGCACCCCCAAATCCTTCTCAGCAGGGCTACTCTGGATCTGTTCATCCCCAGCCTGGATTGATACCAAGGACTAACCTCACCAAGGTACAGCACCTGTACTTGGTCTTGTTAAACCTCATGAGATTCCCATGGGCCCACTTCTCGAGCTTATCCAGATCCCTCTGGATAGCATCTCATCCCTCAGGTGTGTCACCACCCTGAGCTTGGTGTCACCTGAAAATTTGCTTTAGGGTCAAAAAAAGCCACAGTGGCAGTCCCTGTTGTTTACGTAACACATCCCTGGCCTGACCAAAGGCCACTGAAACCAGAAGAAATCTTTCAGACCTTTAAGTAGAGTTAGAATGAAGAAATAATTCACTCTTCTGCAGAACAGCTAAAAGGCAATTTAACCACAAATTCTGCAGAGTAGGAGCTGAATTTCTACCACTCCTAAGGAAGTGGGAACTCAGAACCCCAGCCTTCTCGTTGCGGGGAAAGCATGGGGTTATTGCAAGAACTAACTCATTCTGACATGCCAAAAGGATCTATTTTCTTTCCCATGAAGCTCAGGTTTCCACCTTTGGCTACGTTCTCAGAATGCAAAGTTCTGTTTTTAACCCAACTCAGTAGGGCATGCAACCAGGAGAGTGGGAGAACTTTCCTGAATGTGCACTGAGCAGTCAGCCAAGGCTTCTGTGGAAAGAGACGTCAGTTTCAGATCAAGATGGGCCATTACAGCCACCTTATCTAATCATCATCCCTCACACAGACCAGAAACCATCAGGTAGATCTAAAAAGCTGAAAGCTGCATATTGCAGAAAGGCATCCACTTCGCAGCTCTGCAGTAAAACAATAATGCTTCAAAATGCCACACTTTCTTGGGAAGGGACATCTGACAATTTTGCTGTGAGCACTACTCAGCTCTGGAGAGGATGGACCAGCAAGGTTTGCAGCCCCCAACATGAATTCAGATAGCACAGAGTGACAAATCCTGGCAGGAACAGCATAGTTTAAGTACTTCAGCTGTGAATTCAAGCTAAATTAAGTAGGTGATCAATCCTTCAGCCCTCTGCAGGTGAATTGAGGGAAACAAAACAGACAAAATGATTGAAACACTACTTCATGAATAATACATAATAATTTCCTTTTATATAGGGCCACATGAAATTCCAGAGGTCTATGGTACATTGGAAAAGAGGTGTAAACCCCTGATTTGTAACAAAGTGCCCCAAAAATGCATGGATACTTTGATGACTTCAGGCGCCCTCCTTCACAAGTACCTTCTTTCCTCTTTGTTTGCTCAAGAATTTGGGTAGGGTCTTTCCTAATTGCACATTCTGAAGCTTTCTAGCTAAAACAAACTTCTGTTAAAATGGGCAAGTCATGGAGCCCAAAATTCAGCCTTTTAAACAGGTGAGGTTTATGCTGAATCCACAGCAGATCCAAAGGAACCTCCAGAAATTCCTGCTAGAGGTACTAGCAGGAATGGCCTTTGGTTGCAGTCACTGAGGCTGTAAGGGCTCTGCAGCCAGTGCTGACCTTACAGATCCTCACAGTATTTTGTTAACAGGATGGTTTTATGTCTCTAGAAGATTTGCCCTAAGATACATCCTTTGAAACAGGTACACATGGAATTATCAGCCTGCAAACTGCCCTTCTCCCTGCCCCTGGAAACGATCAAATATCTTTGACATGGGGCAGCTGAACTGGGAGGAAATGGTGGTTATCCTCTTGAAGTAACCCCTACAGAAGATGAGGATGTTATTGCAAATATGTGGAAAAAGCAAGTTTTCCCATTGTCAGCATGCAAAATAGGCACAGAACAATAGGCACCATGATTTTTCTGCAGTCAGGTTGGCAAATCCTTGAATGTGAAGAAAATTAAAGCCAGAGGCAGTGTGTTCCAAAGAACTATTAATTAACCAATGGTTATAAAGCTGAGATTTAGAGAGCTCACTCCTCAGAGACAGAAGCAGCACAGAGTCTTGAAAAGAACATGAAACCTTAGTATTAGAACAGGTATAATGGATTTCTCTAATGAAAGAAGTTTTTTCCAGTATCAGCCTCTTTCCTCAAGCAGTGTCTTTGTCCAAAAGAAAATAAGAAAATTTTGCTACATGTACTCCAAATGAAAAAATGAGAACACTCCCATTAGTCGCCAACATTTTCTATCACCATAATTCCAAAGTGGCTTCTAATAAATTCTCCACAGATCAAAAGCTCAGATGTTGTTTCTACCGTCACATTCTCACTGATGACTGCATTCCTAGGTTAGACATTAGTGCCAAAGCAGGGTATCCTAACAGTTTGTACATTTGACCTTCAGTACCACAGTTCCTGTCATTTCCAGTCTAACACCTGAATGTTCTGCAAAAGGTACACAAAGCACGGAAGCAAATAACACTGCATAAGGGGACATTTCACCCATGTATAGGCAAATAAAAATAAACCCAGAGCTGTGTGGGTGCCAGAATTAACAAGTGAATTACTTAAACTAATAAGAGAAAAATTCAGGAATGAGCTGAATTCACTGTAATTAAATCACTGCAGATAGAACAAAGATGATCTAATGTAATAACCTCACAACGTCCGGTCCAAATACAAAGAACCTTCCTATGACTGAACAGGTTTCTTTTCTCACATTGATCCTTACCTAATTTTCCAAGCTTTTCAGGAAAAGGGCCATTTGATGTCTTAGTTACTAGAAGCTGAGAATCTCTTGCAGTAATCTGTGCAAACAAATAGCAATATCATTTTAGAGATACCTTTCTTCAGAGAGTTCCCACGTGGTATAAAACTAGGCTTTATTAAATTCTGCAGGAGCCTTTATTCCTTGAAGAGGCCATATGCCACCAGTGAACAAGGGTTTAGAGCTCCTAGGGAGCTGGGATGCAGAAAATGCTGCCTCTTACTGGTGCAAGATCATAACTTTTGGAGATACAGAAGCAAGCACTGAATCCTGAGCTCAGTGAGAGCTTGTGAACAGGGCAGCTCTTGTTCAGAGCTTGTTCTTGTTTCTATGGGTTGTGGGCCTTGGGCTTGAACCAAACAGGAATCAGTGTAGGTCAGAAAAACCTCAGCATTACTAAGGCAAGATCTTCAGGCCAGACTGTAAGGATTGGTAGCTGACATTCAGTGCTCATTATGAGCAGTGAACCACAGAGGTCCCTCCTTATTTCAGGGACAAGCAATTCCCAAAGCTAGCCCATCCCTGATGCCTGCAGGAAGTCCATGGGGACAGTTTTAACTTTCTTATTCCCAGGCGAAGTAGCAAAAGAAAGACGTTAAATTCCTTCCAGTCACTGAGTTTCCACATTTGCAGTGACATTGCCCATAAAGTAGGAGATTGATGGCATTTCCATGGCGGTGACAGCAGAATGAGCAGTCAGAAGGTAAGAGATTTCCTTACAATAGCAGCAACTCACAATTTAAAAAAATCTAGCAAACAAAGATATAACTCCATAAAGGAAACAGGCATGTTTGTATGTGTGCCTGCTGCAGTTTGTGTTCTCCCTATAACCATGACACATTCCTTTGTGTTAGCTACGTGGTGAGGTGCTAAAGGAAAACACAAAACAAACAAAAACAAATGCTTTATCTCCTCACTGAAATGAACACACCCAAAACGCACTTAATTCCTAGTTCCAAAAATAGAACAGGTTTTTGAAGTGCTTCAAGCACCATCCACATTATCCAAAAGGCCTAAATGCTCACACTGTAGAATAAATATGGAGAGGTAAACTTCTTCCTAAAAGGATGACAAATACTGTCCTGCTTGTCATACTTTTACTACAGAAAACCAAAAATTACTAATGAAAACTATCACTTCATCTGGCCACATTCACAGACCCACTTGATTTTTCTCAGCAGAAAAATTAATTTAGAACTTTTACATGGCTTTATTCACACCACCACCAAGATGCATCTCTTGGGAACAAGCTTGGTCTGTCAGGGATATGGGATCTAATTTGGGAGCTGGTAGTTGCAGTAATCACATTAAAGCTCCTCACTATCACAGAGCAAACCTCACCTGCAGAGACATAGCTTTTATGTTTACATGTACATGCAGGTTTATAGATTAATATATATTTTTACATATATATACAGACACATACTCACACGCAAACACACTTCTGGAGAGAAATCTTGTGTCTCAGACACAAAAGGCTGTCTCACCACAAACACCATTCTGAGATCTCATCTGCAGTTACCTATATCACAAACATGCAGAACTTCAGTCCTTTCTGGCTTTATTTTGCTGATATGCCATGGCAAGTGGTAAATGCTCTGCTGCCACCCAATGACGTTTCCTGGGATTGTCCATTTCCCAAGACCCTTTTTTCCTACTCTACGACCAGGTGAAAAAAAAAAAAAAAAAATCAGGTTAAATTAAAGGCAGCACTTAAAGCTGAAGCACTTTGCATACCTGTGGTGCCTTGGCCTCTGGAGAACACGGGACATCACCGCCTCTCTTCACCTGTATGCAAATGGCCCCAGTTCCTTTCATCATTCCGCCAACAGCGGCAAAACTTTATCTGAATTCCCAGTCACAAAACCATCATTGTGCTGCGGCAGTTAATTTTTACTGGTTTACAATGTACTTTCCTTTGCACAAGAGATAATGCCAGCTAAGCACAGCAAACCTTTCACACAGCTGTTATTGTGCTTTATAGGCCATCAAAGCGTTGATTTCGCAGCACTGTGTCAATGCCAGACACGCCGATTCCCCTCACGGCTTCCACTGCTCAGTGCCTTTCTTTGCCCTCCTGACAAAGCACAACTTGTTTTAGTCCTTACTACTACGTCTAAATTTAGTTTGCAATGCTGTATAAACACAAGTGGTAGCCCGTCAGGTTTAAGTGAAAAAGAGGAAATGCTGTAACGTGGGTCTTGAGGTTCACTCCACCTATAATTAAGTCCTCAAAAGTTTGAACACTTCAACTTTCCTTGTGGTAAAAATAGACATTTGTAGAGTGCCAGTTTAAGGAAATCCAAGAAACTAGCCAAGTAATTTTTGTCAATATGTATTTGCACACAAGAACAAGCTGTTCAGTTCTGAAGAATCTGCCCAGAATTCCAGGGCAGCAACATGTGCATCTGCTCAAATTAGTATAATTTAACATTTGTCAGCACAGAGTATACAATGAATTACTTTAAAATGTGGTTTACATTTTCAGTTATCAGCTTGAGCTGGTATAAAAGACCCTGACTGCTCAGGGGTGAAGGCTCAGTTGAGAGTTTATTGTCACAGAGGAACCACAATTACAGGTTTAAAGAAAGCCCAGCAGAGCTTGATTTATTTTCACCTATTTCATTACTATTCTTGTTTTGGCACACAAAGATGTTCCTCTCACCAGAACATACAGGTTTTAGAATAATACACTAAAAACCTAAAGGAAGGAAGAATTAACTTCTTTGCCAATAACCATCTACAAGAAAATTTGATCACTGCATTAAAAGTTACACATTATTTCCAAAACGTTCTGTCTGCTGCTGCTCTCTGGGGTTCTCAAAGATCAGAGATTGTTCTGAGACTCATTAGTGGTTAATGGGATTTAACTATGAGACAACAAAACTGGACTTGGCACTTTATAAGAAGTGCCACTTTCATACTCTTACATTTTCATTCTCCAAGCACAGTGCAGAAGTGTTACAGATACAAACATTTTGGTACAAACAGATGTGTATTACTGATAATTCACTGCCTCAGAAGATAACTTTTTATGTTTTGCCATTAAAAAGCAAAACCCGATTGTATTCCAACCCCCTTGATTCAGGCCCCAGCACTTAACTATGCTGAGAATGTTCCATTAAGTGCATCCAGAAGTGCTGACCACACAGCCCAGCCTGCACGGTCAGTGTAAAATGGGGGCTTGAACTCCCTCTGCTGGCTAAAAACACAGCTAGAGAGTTTTAAAAAAGCCTCCCATGTAAAAAAAAAAAATTTAATAGTACATTAAAAACTTTTTTAAAAATAAAATAATCTTTATCTCTTCTTTAGGAATTTTCATCTTTTTAGTTGTTGGCATTTCATAGTGATTTTGCAGTACCTGAGAAGAAAACTCCTGACCTCCCCTGTTTGTCGCTCCCATGAAACACTGGTCTGTGACTGGGAAGCTCTGCAGATGAATCCTGCACAACTTCCTTCTTAAGCAGTGTCAACAGATCACAAAGAGGATGGCAACTGTGATGAAACACCAACCAGTCTGCACAAAAAAGATGGGAGAACTGCTGGAAAAAAAATCCACCATCATAGTAGCAAATTAAGATGTATTCGACAAGAACCAAAATTACAACTTTAGGTCAAATTTACTGAGGAGAAAGGTGTACTAGAGGTAATGGAGTGGCAAATGGGGTTCAGTCCCCAATCCTGAGATAATTTTTTGTGCTTAAAGTAATTTTGGCTCAGTTTCTTCCCTGGAAAGTGTTCCTTGTGTTCATCTATCTCAATTTTAAGACAGAGGATTTCTGCCCCAAGGAGCCTACAGAGCAGATTCTGTGCCTTCTGTGATAGGTCAGATAATCCAGTTTTTTAAAACTTATTCCAAAATTATTTTGAGAGCCTTGTGCATGACCTACCACTACCTTGCACAGGAGTATTCATTTCCATAACACAATTAACCAGCCAAGATGATATTGTACAGTTAGAAAGACTGTGACAGCAACCCTATAAAATGACCTAAAGCATAAATGGCAAACCAGCCTTTGCTGCTCAGAGGGCTCCATCCCATTAACCCCACTGGTCAGCCCAGCTCTGCAGGGACCAAATTCATATGGCAATATATTACACATAATCTACTTGAGCCTGAACACCACCACAAGGTGCAAGACAAATCTATGTTTTCATGTTTTGATGGCTATGGTATTTCCCTCAGTCATATAATGTAACAGTGGAGGCATTACCAAAAATTATGGAAAAACAGTGTCAAGGAGCACTGTAACACCCCTTCATAGCCCCTCCTAAGGGCACAAACCAGTGTAAATTTGCTGAAGGAGAAATTAATTGTAGCAATGAATAACAGAGCTAGATCCTTAAAAATATTCCATCAACAGTTTGTTCTGTAAAATGATGCTCCTTAAAGCATGAGCTTTGATGAGCATGAGCACAATGCTCCTTAAAACATTAGTTCTGCTTTCTGGCAAGTTTGTTACCACACCAACACGATGGTGGCCACACAAAATGTAGCTGTCATGTAACATAGCTGGGACAAATCTTTCAAAATTCGTTTATACAATGGAATTGCCTTCCTCTCAGTGGGATTCAGACATACATTGATGGGTCACAAACCTTTTAATCCAAACCACCATCTATCTGTGTGGAATTGGGATTTAATTTAGCTCTTCCTCCTTTACTGAACTAGATGTGTTCCTCCCCAAACAGCTGTTCGTGAGTGTCTGGTGAAAAGCCAGGTAACACCTCTCTGTGCAGATCAGAAATGACAAACATGAAAATTTGGTGCAGAACTGCATATGAGGTGCCTCAGACCTACATGCCACAATGTCCACCTATACAATGCATGTGAGCCTTAGAATATTAAACCCAAACTTTCCTCATACCTCACTTTCCAATGTCTACCCTTTTAGGAAGTAGAAGACCCTGCTTTACAGATCTCCAGAGGACTGTGTCAGGGTCACTCAGGAGATGAGAAGAGAACCAAGGGCTTTGGAAAACATCAGAAGCAAAAGTTAATAGTCACTGTGGAGGGTCTCAAACAAGCAGATGTTTCAAACATGTGCCTAAGTTTTAAGTGCTGAGTTTGATGGCAGTAGATATTACAGTGGGCACCAACCCAAGACAGAGCTAAGGACGAAGGGCTAGTGGACAAAACAGGAAGAAAAGCAGAGCATGAAAAACATTTTTTCACATGCTCTCTTAGTCTGTGTAATCTACCCTAGAGAGGCCTCAGCAAGCAAGTTAACTTCAGACCTCAATTACTACATGTGGGCAACTTTATTGCCCAACAAAAAGTACATTAGACATTTATAATCTCATTTTATTAAATTTTCCTCCTCGTGACATTTACTATTGGGTGTGTATGTGTGTGAGGTTAATACAAAAATCTATATTATATTTGTGTATTAACAAGATTAAAAGCTCACCTGCATGGCAGGTGTTGCTGTGGGCACATGCTTGGATTATGGATTAACCAACTCCTATCAAAAACTGGGGTCTATCACCAAATCTAAAGGAAGGAAGGCAGGTGCTTTTCCTGCTGATCATCTAGCTGAGGGCTCTGATTCAATTACATCAGGAAAGAATAGCTTTGTTTTCTTCCTGAAATCTGATTATGGAAAGAAAGGGGTAACACCTCACACAACACAGTGAAGCTTAAAGGACATCCTATTCCTCTACGGCCCTTTCTGCTGGCTACTTTGATCTAAGAGTTATTGTCTGGGCTTAACACCTTCACCTTTGATTTTACAGGGAACTTCTTTAGAGGCATTTTCCTATAGCAGTTGTCCAAGTCTTTTCAGAGAAACCACAAATTATCCAGGACACTGGGAACTAAACACTTGTAGTTTTGGTGAAATACAAGATTACTCTTACTGGTATTAAACAGGTATGGGAAGACACATTAAAGACTCAAGTTTTACTTTCTAAGATCAGTCAGTACTTACTAGAAAAAAAGAGCACTGTCGGCAGCTCAGCACGTTATGTGAGGAACCAATTCATTCCTAAAGGCAAGGAGACCTAACATAATGAAACAGTACAGGCCAGAGTGGATTCCCAGCTCACCTCAGAAGGATGCTCGATGTACAAGGCCATTGTTACACCACCAGCAACTACCCAATTCAATGGTATAGTGTTACAGTTTTGCAGCAGACACCAAAGCAGTTCTTTCCTGGGAGCTAGCAAATCCAGTCTGCTTTTAGCCAGAATCCTATACAATAACCCTAATTTTAAGCATAAAAATCAAAATCCCTTCTGGTCTTACCTAATGTGACAGGCTGTGTAACACAATCCTTACAATTCAACTCAGTAATTTCTGCATCCAGCCCAGCAACCTGTGGTTGTATTAGAGATCATATTTCACATTACACAGACACACACACCTGCTACACAGCAGAACTTGGTCTTAAAAATGCACTCAATTTTCTATTTTGACGTGAATTTCCACCCTCTCAAATGCTGATGATCCTTTGCCAGTGAGACTGTGCAGGGAAATTGGCCTCCTGGGCAGTTTCCCAAATTCAGTATGATGCTGCAAGCGCTCCCCAGCTCTGACAAGTAAGACTGTTCACTCACCTCAAAGAACAAAATACAAGTGCAAGGAAAGATGGGGCTAAAAGCATTTTTGAAGTGTGTTTCAGGTCTGACAGAAGGCTGGAGCTGTTGTTTAGGATGGTCATCCTGTATTCTTCCTGTAGTTTATACAGCTGAAGTAGTGACTTAATAACTAGAATCTATCAGTTTACTTCCCCTTACCAAACTTCCAGCACACGTGCCAGCCTCAGCTCATCCCTACTAAATACTTATAAGTAAGATGACAAATCAGTAATAGTCCTCCCTCCTCTTCTGATAACATAGGAAACAAGCAGAGTTAGAATTTCAGAAGTTCTGGGATTTTCTTTTTTTTAATTTTAAAACAAAGTAAAAAATATACAATAGGCAGCAACAAAATTATAAACCAACTGATGTGGAAAAGTCAACATCATCTTCTAAACATGCAACTGAAGCTCACAGCTGGTGCAAAAAAAAGAAGGCAGTATTGTGTGTTAGCAAAGGCAGTAAGCAGGGACTGCAGGTTTTATTCTTAACTCTCCCACGGATTTCAAGCTCGGCTGTGGGCAGATCACCAAATATCTCAGCTGATCATCTACAAAATAAGGATAGCAATATTTTCCTATCCCAGCAGGATGTTTTCAGAAGAGCGCTTGGGAGGCACTCGCTGCAGTGATGGGGTCCATGAAAGTCTCTGCACACAACAAAGACAACACCTGCTCAACTGGTTAATGGGAAAAAGATGACTGAGACTGTTACAAGGAATTTCTAGCATTAAAGGACAAGCTGCAATTGCCTCTGGCTTACAGTTAAGAAATTCAGCATCAGTGAACCATTTGTTTATTCAATTACTGTGGAAAAAAATTAAGTATAAGACTAGATAAGAAAATAATGCAAATAAACTACATAAATGGCTGGAATTCTACATCAAAGGCAATATTTAGGTTTACAGTGTGTAACACAGGTAGTTCAAGACAAAATATCCTTTTGCTTCCTTTGGCAAACAAGTGCGCAGATGACAGAGGTAACTGCACGTCACAGTTTTTCCTCCAGAACTGCAATAATTTTAGTTAACTAAGACACTTTTGAAAACCATTCATTATGCCTTGTGACTCCATTTTATACAGGCTTGAAGTTCTTCTCATATTCTCTGTGGGAGATAATGATAGGTGGCTCTTCCAGTGGCTTGCTGGACATATCCCTGTGTATTTAGTATTTGAAAAATGCCAGCTCAGCCTTGAGGGGTTTTTTTTCTGACCATTTTCTTTCCCTTTATGCTGGGAAAATTGTAGCTCTACAAATATAGAAGAGGTTTTGAGTTCATAATGAAATATGAACTTTATGATTAAGGAAGTCTGATGATCTGGTGCTTATCCCTAAATTAGCAACAGATTTCCCATTACCCTAACTTCATCATTTAGATACTTCATGATCTATTTTATCTTTTAAAAAAAGAGATGGTATGTCTGGAGGCTGCAGGAAAGAAATCAAGAAAGCCTTCAAATTCTACTCTGCCTTGGATGCAGGGAAACATCAGGCCTACTTCAATTAACAAAATTAAACTTGTTAACTACTTCGCCATTACCTTTGGTAAGGTAAGGTTTTGTAATATTAAGCTTAATTACTACATCATCGCTTTTTGTAAAGTTTTCTAGTTCTCCTACGATTTTTGCAGCATCAGTCCCCTGGTAATAACTTTTCAATTCATTCACTAAACCAAGTCTGAAAGAAGAGCTGAAGTATGAGAGGTACGAGTGTCACGCATTTTGTGACATCTGGCAGCAGGCAGAGCACAGTGCTCAAACTAAGCGTTCTCATCAAGGGAAAAATCGAGTTATCCGACCTACTTGGCTTGTCAGTGAGCCAACACAAACTGGGAGAAGGGCAACACATGCCCTTTTCTTGCCCAAAAAGCTAAGGGATGTAGAAATGAGATTAAAGGGAACCCAGCAGAGTGAACTGCATGGAGAACTACAGGGAGCTAGTGCAAGGTCAACTATCAGCAATGCAGCACACACTCAAGCTCATCTTCCTGTGTGTAATGAGAAGCTGAAGGAGCACAGTTTTGTTTTTGCTATCCCGACTTGTACAATACTTGCACGCTGTAAACATTTGCAAGCCATTAGCTGGATCCAGCAGCACATGCTGTAACAACAAAAGCTAGGTTTGTTACAGCCATGGGAATTCTTTCCAGTGAAACCACAGAGAGGTAGGCGGGACAGGATCTCAGGGAGCAGCTGAGCCACCACCACGCAGGGGCAAGTTCACAAACATCCAGACAAAGCTATAGCAGGTGACTGTCAAATCCCTCCTAAAACAGCTCTCGAGTGAAGGGGAGTCTGCAACCCTCCAGATACAGTGCTCAGCTTTAGGGAGCAGCCTCAAATCCAAACAACAGCTTCTCCTACAACCAGCACACAGAGATTACACAGCATCAACAGTTCGCTCCTCTCAACCATTTACATATTTGAATATTTTTTAAAAACTAATTGCCTGTCTCTTGTGGGTCTGAACAAATTATTTCCTCTAAAGTTCATCTAAACTCACACCTTTCAAATGTCTTAAGACCTCTGTTGCTGTAATGAACACCTTCCCCCAAATATTTATTTTAAAATGCAGGTCCCAAAATTGAAACAGTGGGGCCCAAAGGGAAGTACTATTACAAATTACAGCAAAGCAATTCTCTTTTTGAGCTCTTTCAGACCTGTTAGCTCATTCAATTTGCAGTACACTATCAGCCCCATAATATTTGTCTTCTAATACCACTTTCTCCCTACCATGTATTGCAAAATTGTAACTGCATATTTATCTCTTAAATTATACTTCAGTAATTTCCCCCAGTTTATTAAGGTCATTTTGAAACAGTGTCATATAGAGTGTATTGCTTAGAGATGGATTACAAAGCCACTTTTACCCCTCCACCCATGAACCCCAAATTATTCCTACCCAGGGTTCACATAACAAAATGGCTCTGAATGTTTATAAAGACTGCAGATTAAGTTAAAACCATTGGTTCACTGAATCATTGATTCGGGGAAAGCTCCTAAGAGCTGTATATATTTTTAATTAGACAAAAATCTAGCGAAAGAAAAAAAATCATTCACACCTACATAAACAATGTAGGCAAACACCTATTTTTATTTTGTTTTCAATAAAACCCCAAGACAGAGCACTGGAATGACCGGATCTGACTAAAGCACAATGTTAAACTGCAAAAGCTGTGGTAAAACCCTGTGGTACTCCTAATACACAGGCAGGTGAAAAGATAAACCATCTAGCAAGACAAGAGATAGCTCTGAAATGTGAGGTGAAGGTAACTAATCTATAACCTGCAGCATTTTCTTATAGGCCCTATTTTTTCTTTTAGCTTTGTATGTCCTTTTTTATTTTTTTTTCCGTACTTTAAGAAGTGTTGGAGGGATGCAAAGCAATATTCCCCAAAACGTGTCAAGTTCATAGTTAAGTGTGCCTGTGAGGTTCATCACTGCATTTCTGTATTTTCACTGAAAGAATCAACAACACTTCAGTTGAATCCTTCCTCTCCCTCCACTCCTAAATCTTTAAGCAATAAAAATTCATAGCAAAGCGGAAGGGAAAAAAAATACACGAGGAGTCTCAAATTAGCCTTAATTAGGTGATTAAGGTCTTCCTTCAGTAGCTAGAAAAATCTGATCCTGCTTTAATAACACAAGATGATCTTCTCTTTGCTTTGGCTTTCACATGCTCCACCTAAGCAACTGCAACAACCATTCTCAGAGACATCAGCTTGTTCCAGAAGTGATTTTGTTCTGTCCTTAATAAAACCCCTTCTAAACCAGAACATGCCACCAAAAAATGCCATGGACTCTGCTAAACTATGTGCAAAATCTGCCCCAGCTGAACTGCAATGAGAATGCTTTTGCACTGATCTCTTGGGGAAAAGAGAGATGAAGGAATACCTGTTTTGCAGACACTGAAACGCAAATGCAAATCAACCTGCTCAAAACCACCAATGCTCAGTTCCAATGAGATTTCACCTTAAAAACTGAGTGTATCAAGTACCCACAGAGGATGCTATGTCCCTCTAGAATTGGGAAATAACAGAGTAGCATCCTTTAGGTCTGCATATTGAAACTAAGCACTTGTATCCCACTTGTATGTAACCTCCTCCAGGGGCCCAGCCTTTAACTGGCAAAAACATGGGAACAGAGATGTCGAGCACTGCAGAAATCAGCAGAAAGGGAAACGCAAAAACAAACCACAAGAATCATTTCAACACCCCAATTATTTTCATGGTTTAAGAAGAAAAAATTTTTTTAATAATGCAAACCTCCAATTTTACCTAATGACATACATTCATTTTCATGATTTATACAATTATTGCATAAGATTTGTGGCCATTTACATCTTCCAGTTCAAGTGACATTAGGTAGCACAATTTTGTTTTAAATTCTAGTTACACTTTCAGTCAATTACAGAAGTGTGAAACAAGAACAAGACAGACTAGTCCCTTCAGAATGCCTTCTCCACATTTGACCAGATGCAAAGATGGCATAATGGAGACAGTTGTGATGTTTATGGTAATCCCACACCAATTTGTGTTGCTTTGGTAGATTGTAGTGTAATGTCATTGCAAAAAAAAAAAAAAAAAAAATCAACCACAAAACCCCACACAACCTTCAGAGGCCAAAAACAAAAAATCAAACTTGCAGGCTGTAAGAACCGGACACTTCCTTTTTGGCAAGGCAAAGCTACTTCAAGTATTCAGAAAAGTGAAAAACAAAATATATTTTTTGTTTTTTGTTTCAGTAGAAAGGTAAAATATGACTATTCAACCACTGCTTAGTAAGTCCCAATACACTGGTGGCAGTGATTATAAATCATGCTAGAAGGAACTGAAACCACCCTGACATAAAGCCATACTGAACAAAACAAACTCAAAACTAGAAAAACCGTGTGCTGATGCCTTTATCAGCTTGCCATGATGAGTGCTTTAAGTGCATGACTGAAAATAAGCATGATGATGCCACTGAAACCAGGAACAGAGACAAGAGACTGCACACAGGCAAGGGCATGGCTTAAGAGGCAGGATTGCAGAAGTAAGGAAAGATTGCAGGAGTAGCTCAGAACTCAGCTCACATTTGTTCTACACAGATGAAAGCTACAACACATTTTGCTCCACAGCACAAAGAAAATACAAGCAAAAGATAAAGGAACACACAAGAATCATTAAGTAATTTCTGAACAGTGAGATAACAAGGCAGAAATATGGTTTTGACCTCAAACACACCATCATCCTGGATATCTTCCTCTCCTTCATGC
Organism: Monarcha castaneiventris obscurior; assembly: GCA_026261815.1. NCBI lineage: Eukaryota > Metazoa > Chordata > Aves > Passeriformes > Monarchidae > Monarcha > Monarcha castaneiventris. Next base: position 1,679,907 of record JAMPIT010000541.1, read on the forward strand.
AAGACAGAGAAAAAAGGCAAATGAAAAAAGAAGAGGAAAGGTACACAGGATGACTGCTTGGCACTTTTGAAAAATGTTTTTTTAACTAAAAAAAGAATCAAGGGACTTATAAATAGCAGCCAATTACCTCCCCCAAGCCTTTGTCAATACAGAGATGACCACAATAATGTCTATTTTGGTGACAAGTGTCTCAATGAGAAGGCAGTGCCCCAAAGGGCAGTTTCATTTTCACATATAAAAACAGTAGTTGTGGTAGATTCTATTCTTCATAGCACTTTTCTGGTTGTGACAGAGATTCAAGCAAAAACACCTTTTTAGAGGAACACTAAAGGATAAGGAAAAACATGTGGACACAGCTTACTGTGAATCCTCCACTTTGGATTCACTGAGAAACTGATTTACCCAAAAAGTTTTACCCAGGTGAAAGTTAGTGGTACACAGCATGTGGTCATTAAGCCATAAAAGAATGTGATCCTGCAATACTGGTTGAGCACCTTCAATTCCCACATGCTCAAAATTTCAACTGTTAAGCACTTTGATTATCCCATTCAAGCTTTTTTTATTCCCCTTCCCCCTTTAAGTGGGCGACTCCAGTGATCATGGTAAAACATTCCAGCCAAAGTTCATTCCCCTTAGCTTTTTCGTGGAATATGACACAGTGAAGAACAGGACTTGGAAGAAAGTAAAAGGAAGAGGTTCAGTAAAGAGCAACATGAGCACTTTGACTCTAAAAGAGAGCTCAGTTTTACCACATTGAAAACCATGAGTGCAATTGCTCCAGCCCAGGTTCTTACTGCTCTCAGTGACCAGCATGGCACAACCAGCACAAACCCCCATGGAAAACAAAGAAAAACAGGGGGTGTGCAAAGCAGGCAGCCCTGTTGCTAAGCTGGAATTGATTGTGTTCCGACATGATTAACTCCTGAAAATTTGGTAAGATATGCTGGTGTCACATTACAATAAAAATAGTGTGTCAACTCTCACTATGAGAAGATTAAGGATTTTGTTCTGGTCCTGCCTAATCCATTCATGAATTGCAGGGCACAGCCCTTGCCACACTTGCCTGCCAGAAAAGGCAGCTCCACTTTCTTGTGCTGAAAAAAGTAGCAGGCTTAGTGGTTATAAAGTTCGTGTTTTAAAGTGCACTGTCATTTTAAACAGACTTTCCCTATTAAAAAAAAAAAAATAAAACCTTCTGATATCAACACCCTATAAAAATAACAGCTGCAATACTCCTTCTAAAATTGCAACTTAAAATCAAGTTAGCCAGATCCAAATCTTTTTCAAAAAAAGATATGAACCCAAAATAAAAAACCTTTCTGCAGAGAATTGCCAAGCAAAACCTCACATACTGTCCTACAAGCCCCTCTCCTAATAGCATCTCACAGAAAATCCATTCAGTTTCTTCCAGCTGACAACCTCAAGAAAACAGAGGTCTAAATAAATCAGTCCTTCCCACCAGTCACCTACATAACTGCAGGTGTGGGTGCTGGTGCAGTTTTTCCATCAACTCCTCCTCTGTAGGTTCTTCCAAAACATCTCTACAAAGAAAAAGCATGAGTTGTTAGGGGCAGCAAAGGGAGCTTCTCAGCATTTGTTTCTGCAATGCACATACTGAGATGTAACGTGTGCTTGTTTCAAGAATGAAACAAGGAATTAAAATTACAATAAGCTGATGCTCCCTAAAGATGCATCTACTTGCAAGTGATCCATCCCCTACAGATGTGTCATGGAAACCAGCAGCTGTTTTCCCACAAGAAGCAGGGAAGCAATTTCCTGCACACAGTACAATACAACTGAAGGTCAGTGGATTTGTTTTCCTGAAAAAACTCTCAAATGAGAACATGCTCCCAGTGCAACTATTGAGTATCCAACGTGCACCAGAAGTTCCACTAATGCATGATCATCAAGTATCAACTCACCACCCACAATTTCATAATAAGCCAAGAACATGCATCACTTTCCTCATCTTCCCTTTTCTTCTTTCCCTTGTTTTTTCCTCCCCCAGCAGTTGTTCCCCTCACCCCCAGCACCTCTTCTCCCATCCTGCTATAAGCACAAAGTGTATGAAGGTTAGGCTACCAAGTCAGCTTAAAGCAGGCCTAACTAAAGCACTTGCTGAATTTCTCCACACTAACAGATGAAACAGTTTGCTTCAGAGGGAGGAAACAGAAGACCTCTTGCAGCCAGCACACTTTTTTTTAAGCAGACAAACATAAAAAACTACAGTGATTATTAAGTCCAGCCCAACTCACCTGAACATGAGTTCAACTGTCCTCTGGTATTCAATATCTGAAAAAGACTCTCGCTGGCAGCGACGGTCCCACTTGTGAATAAAGTTCTGAAATGTAAAAGGAACAGCAAAAAACATAGATGCTTCTTCTGATGGCATCAGAAAAGAGGTTATATGTGGTCACTATGTTTGCAGATAAGGTTTGGGAAGGGGGTGAGGTTTGTTTTTACACAGTGTCAGAGCACTGATTTATTTAGGCATCAGCTTATTTACTTGCTGCAGGTCACTACTTTACTCAGGCCTTTGTTCAGCAATGAAATAACTTTCTCACCACAAACTGAAAGAACAGCAGAGCAGAAGACAGCCCTGCTGCTTTCAGCTCCTAGCAAGGACTGCCTCCCCAAGACAACCGTGTGAACTACCCACGAGACTTCACCTGCTTTGAATTTCTTCCTCTTTAAAAACCTGACAATATATAAACATATTGCCAGTCCAGGCATCACAACTTAAATTCAGCTACTGGTTTTGTCATGTTCCCTTATCCATTTTGAATAACTCTTGACAAATGAATAGCTAGGGAGTAGACATGCAGCTCAGGCCAAAAAAAAAAAACCACCAAAAACAGTGGCATCCTGCTCTCCTGCATGCTGCATCTTGGCTCTGACAGCAACCTTTGGCCACAGCCCTGCAGAAGCAAGCAGGTAGATGTCCTAGACTGAAAGTCTGCCACTCTTCCTACTGCAGTAAATTTTAATTCTCATTACAGTCAGCAGTGACAAGAGCAGCTCCGAAAGAAACTTTCACAGGGCTTGAGATGGGGTGAAGTGCCCTCTACAGGTTCTCAGTTCCCTCCACCACCTCTACAATGATGAACCTGGAGGAGATGGTTATGATTAGCACTCCCTTCACCATCAGAAATTTGGATTTGCAAGAAAGTATGCAATGAGAATTTAGCAGAAACACATGTTCTCCACGACATTGTTTAGGCAACTGAACTCCCACAGCTTCTCTGAAAAACTCTAGAATATGATCTCTTGAAAATAAGTAATCAGTTCCACTCCTCTGGCATGGAACTGAACAATGGTGTTCAGTTGTGGTGGCAATTCAAACTGGGGTGGGAAGAAAAGCAGGAGAACCAAATAAAAATTTTAAATTTAAATTGCTCCCTTCATTTGCTGACAAATTAAAATGCAAAAAGCCTGCATCTTGAATAACTAATGCTGAATTTAAATGCTAATGGTACAGGAGACAAGCAAACCTATAATATTTTAAATATTTCTCACCTTTGTAACAAAGAGAGTGATACAATGAAATTGTACATAGCCAATGAGACACAACCAGTTTTGTAACAAAACTGCAAATAAAACATACAATTCTCTAGGAAAAAGAAAGTATTTCCTCAGCTCCTTGGGAATAGGGCAGCAAGGAGAAAGGTAAAGTAAGCACACACAAATCCAACATAAAGTTTTCTGGGTTCTTCTCATTTCCTGCACAAATTAGAACCCATTTTCAGGATCTCACACCAAATAAACACACTTCCTTACCTCCAGAAGTAAAGCTACAAAGAGATTAACCCAGATGACAGAGGAGATCAACCACCAGGCCACAAAATAAATCTTTGCCCACCTGCAGATCAGATGAACAGACAATCATAAAGGAGATAGTAAATAACCTCAGCCTGAAGGTGAGCAGAGCACCATGAAATCACAATTTTTTCCTTGAAATATAATGCTACCACTTCCTTAATGGAAAAGGGGGTCTGGATCAAAAAATTAAAAATAAAAAATGTTGCTTTTCATTAAGTTAGCCAAACAGACTCACTCTCCTGGGTTAACCAGCTAAGGGTTACTGGAACAGCTCAACCCACGTACTATCCAGTTCATTCAAGCATTCCCATGAAGGCAGTAAATACAAATGAAAGATATGTCCAAGGTTTTAAGTCTACAAAAAATTGTTCATGTGCAGAGAAAACACAAAAGCATTAGGTTTATTTCCTATATACCTCAATTGATCCAAAAGAAAGGAAAGCAGCACCCCTCAGAGCAGATGGTAGGAACTGTGCTATGTGTACACTTCTTGTTCAGGTACCTTACAAGCTGGATTTATGTGGGACTTCTTCAGTATGATTACTGCTACTTACGGACTTGAGTATCTTGAAAATGCATCCAGAAAGACTTGCCAGTTGTTCACCACCATCACATCCCAGAGGGTCACCACTGCTGCCTAAATAACGTGAGTAGAACAGAGTGGGAGCGGCTGCACCACAGATTTAAGCCTCAGAAAATGAGGAGGAAAGACAAGCAGAGAGGGGAAGAAGGAGGGATTTCATCCATGATCAGACTCACAGCAAAGTCATCAAAGTTGTTGGGCCAGTATTCCAGCTGTTCATAGGTCCCACACTGCAGAGTGCCATTGTCATATGTTGTGTTGGCAGCACTGCAAGAGAATTACAGGCTGATGTGGACACAGCTCCCTGTGAGCTCTGCTTTAGAATTCTTCTGAGCCGCTTGTAGAAAGTTAGAGTATCTCATACGGGCAGAAAACAAGGGAAACAGTTCAAAAAAGTATTTCAGATAAAGCAGGGTAAAATTCCAAGCTACAGATAAGCATTCCCACAATTTCAATACAGCAAGAAGAAACAGAAAGAGTAACAGATAATGAAGTCTTGTGATTTAACATAAAAAGTAGGGTGGCTCCAAGAATGAGAGAAAAGAACAGAAAATCTCAACAAAACCAACCACAAACAGCTAAGGGGTAAAAAGCTGAAGATGCTTTTGAAAAACAAATTTTTTCTTTCTGAGCAGTGTTGTTTAGAATGTTACCTGGTATTTCCCAAGGGAACAACAGCACCTTTAAATAGCATTATGCCAGTTATAGCAAATGCATAGAAAACCACCTGGAAGGAACACAACCAACCATTAGCTCTGAAAATTTCTGTCACTAAATAAGAAAGCAAAATGCAATTAACGCAGAATTTATATTAGTACCACAGTTAAGGTAATTGTATAAAGAACGGTGCCTGAAGCCTTTAAAGTGAAAATACTTCTCAACTGCTTGCTATTTTTAATATGCTACTTAACTTTCAGTTGTTAAAATGCATGAAAACATTTTACTTCATCATCTCTTTTATTTCTCTGTGTCTCAGAATGCTGATATTTAACTATAAACGTTGCAGAACAGTGACTTAAAACCAAAATCCAGTACCAGTATTTACTAAGAACAATCTAAATATCTGAGGAGTTTTCTGCTAGATTCAATGAAAGTAGACTTTTACTGAGTTTAACTGAAAGACAAAACTAAGTCAGTATTTTATATTCCATCATCAACTTCCTTAAAAAATGTTAATTATTCTAAAAATAAAGTTTACAATAACACAAAGGATTTGGGAACTTCTGTCTTTTAACTGTTAGAAATGCAAACTTCTTTTTAAAGAGACACCTTTCAGTCTTCAGCAGTTGCCTAGGTGATTTTGCAATTTTTATCCTAAAAAGATTGTTCTAGAAATAACCTACAGCTTTGCTTCTCTGAGAAGGAGCCATTTGTCCCAGGAAACCTTGAAGCAAGCTGAGTCTTCACAAAAAAAGGAATTTTTTTTTTTATGTTGCTACAAAACAAATCCAAGAATGGGAAGTCTTAAAGGAATAGAAGAGAACTGCCCTGGCCTATGAACTTTGAACACCACTGGAGTAAGCTGAAGCTGACATTTCACAGCCTGCCAGAAGATGGGGTATCTGGCCTGGCAATAAAATTAATGTTATTCTTTGAAAAAAGATCTATTTAAAGCACTCACTGCCTGAGAAATTAGCTAATCAGTTACATTATTTTATCACCATGTGTGTTCAAGGCTAACTTTAGGAAAGACATTTTGCATCAGCTGGCAATGGAGTCAGATTTCACTACAGCAGAAGCTTGGTAACAGCTTCCATGTGGCCTCAAATAAAAGCAAATTACATCAATGGAAGTGGCAAACACTGTGGCAGACCTGTCTCATACATGTGACTTGAACTGCACAATGAAGTTTTTACCATCTTAGTTTTGCCCCAACCAAGACCTTTATTTCAAAGTGCAACATAAGCCAGTTTAAGGCCTATCCTCTACAGATAAAAGCAGAGATTATTAATGACAAAAACAGATATTCTGGTTAAATTTCATGCTAGGTATATAGACTAGAACAACAAATAATTGGTCTTTAACCACTCAAATTAAGGGACCCTACAAAAACTCACAAATGATAGCAAAACCAAACCCACCCAGGCACTTCTTTACCGTACCAGGAAGACATGGCTGCAAAGCCAGAAACTCAAAGAGTTGGGAGAATTTATGTAATGGACATCACACATTGTGATCCACCCTTTAATCACATGTTTTCTATGTTCTACACAGACACACCTAAAACAGGATAGCCGAGGCTCTTAAAAAATCCTATCCAAACATGCCATCTCAAGATCTTCTCAGCCAAAAACAAGTTCAAAGCTGTGCTGCTATTTAATTTAACATAAGCACATCAGGTGAACGAAACCTGGTCTACTTTTAGCATGGATGAAGTTTTATTTGAACCCACACTACCCAAGCTAAGGCAGACGCTCAACGGAAGCTTTAATCAATCTTTTAGAGATACTCCTGCTAAATGAGGCACTGCCACTGTGTGCTTGCCATCACAAAACAGCAGTTTATTGTGGCTTTCCAAGACATGCCCCAGGGAAGAACCAGCTGGTTAAGGTGAAATGTTACTGCTCAAGGTGATTGTACAAAAACCTTGTTAACTTTGTTGGTGATGTACCCTTATTACACTATAACAAAGGAAATTACAATCTTGCATCATGACTTACCACAAGGATTCCTGCAAAGGCTCTTAAGTTTTTCACCAGATCCAGCAATGTAGTAACAACCAAAGCCATGAACTGAAACAGAGCAGAATTCTGTACGTATGACATCCATCACACTTCCAATCCATATCAAATTTTTACTAAAAGGACAAAGAATCACATCAAGAGAACTTGCCTGCACCCTCACCAGAGAAAACCAGCTCAAGAGACAGCTATTTTGTGAGGGGCTGTGCAAAAGTCAGGACAGTTAGAGCTGAGCCATCCCACTCATGTGCAAGAGAATTGCAACCTACATGTTATTCTGAAAGGCTCTAACAAAATGTATAGCTTGACCAACGAAGAAATCCGAGTTGTGGAGGGAAAAATCACCTTCATGTTGGGGATAATCCGCAGGAACCTGAACACAATTAACATGTTCACCAGCCGCACCATGTCCCACAGGGATAACAAGCCCATGAACTCAGGTCTCCTAGGGAAGACGGAAGAAAGTAACAAATCAGAGAAACAGCCCTTGACAGAAAGACACAGTTAAATCTACTGGGTTACAGGAAATGTAAGTACATTGATTTACTTAGCAGGAGTCTCAGCTACAGTAAACCAATAACTGATGAAGGAAGGAATCCCTTTAGCCTGGGCTCTTAAGTGTGCACAGAGAGCTCTTTGAAGTGCATGTTTGTGCCTTCTGCTGGGGAGAAGGCACCAAAGAGGGTCCTTTCAGAAAACAAAGTGAATCAAAAGGACTGCTAGAGGGAGATACTTCAGGAACTCACACAAAGATGGGCATTAATCCTTCAGGGTATGCCTGGCTGAAGAAGGGCTTTGAAAACACCGTGAAGTTAAAAGACTGTCCTGTCAACCTTCTTCCTTATATGTGTATATCCCATGGGAAATGGGCATACACTTCAAAATTAAGCCTGAATTTTAGCTTTTACATGAGCATGCTGAATGCTTCTTGGCTGGAAAGGAGGGCAGGTGGTGGGGAACTAAAGCAGCTAGTGACAAAGGTCCTTGGTAACAGGGATGCTAAATCATGATTTATACCTCCAATATATTCACCTCTAATAATGAAAGAAATTATTTAAGATAACCCTGCACAGAAGGCATATTCTAGATAACAGCAACATCATTGTCCTGCCCTGAAGGTGGTGATTGCTTGGTCTGTGAATGTAACACCAGCACTCATCAGGACTCAGAGTGACTCATCTGGGTTGTAATCTGTTTGCAGTGACTGACACAAAGACCTAACAAGAATTACTGGTGCTCCAAGATGACAGAGCAAACAATTGCCTACATTTAAGAATCAAAAGGCAAAATCAAACCCAAACATAATGATAACATCAATAATTAACGTCATTAGTATGCAGCAATTACTCTTCCGACAACCATCACTGCTGGGTGATAGGAATACAAGTAGGATTCAAATAGAAACCCTTCTAAAACCATAATGTCTGACTTTCCTCTCTTCAGGGATTCTAGTGTAAATTAATATAACGTCTTGATGACAACATAACAAATATCCTGAAAAATCAAGAACTGCCAGTGTCTTAAGTGTGAGCTTGTACAAAGACACAAAATAACAGAATGTGTTACAAATCACCCGTGAAGATTCAGGAAATCTTCCAGAATTCCTTTGCTTTCCTCTTTTCTTGTGGAGGCAGTTCTCAAATTTTAAGATGAAGTAATGTTTTTTATGTTTTTTACAACAGAGAAAAAATCAGGATAGTTACCCAAAAGCTTCGAACTTAAGAAAATCAAAGTACAACTGCTTGCTATTCTAATACAGACAAATAGTATAAGTCTGTGGGAATTTTCTTACTACATTTTGCAGCATGAAAAAAACCTCAGCCTTCAATCTACATACAGGGTGAAGAGGTTTCATCAGCTGTTTGGGAGTTCATATAATTGGATTTATGGACAATCTGATACTGAAACATATTAGGTTATAGATGGTTGTGTATGCTTTACCAAATTCCCACTCCTGCACTCCTGGTAAGCACAGATCTTATTTTGGTAAGCACAAGATATTATTTTAGATTAGATTACAATTAAAACAATGCATCCTTCTCAGAAGAGCTAGACAGAACTCAAAAACACTAGGGAAAAGAAATTCTTTCACTTATCCATATTGCATGGCCTCTAGTGACTATGAGGGTGAGAAATTCTATCAAATTTGGTAAAGACTGGGCTGACAGTCACAGCACGATGACATGTGTGAGTATGACAGTGTGTGTGTATTCCCTGACCCGCCCCAGCCACTGAGCAAAGGGCAGCAGGTCACACAGGTTACTCACCAGCCAGGGTGAGGAAATCCATACACAGCAAAAGTTGCAATCTCCAGTATCTTTAGTTAGGAAAGAAAAACAAAAACAAAAAAAAGTCAAAATTTTACTTTGTAATTCTGAGTTCCTGAAATTATGTAAGCCTCTTGACAGGCAACATTTTCAAGAACTTTAAGCCACTAATTTGACTCACTTTAATGCTTTGAATTGTCATACTTGCCTAGCTATTCCCCAAATTACCCAAATGTACATAGAGCATCCAACAGTGACACATAAAAGGATATACAGTGAATACCATTAACCATGAATTTGACCTCATCTGCCACAGGGGCATCAGGCTTTGACCAAATAATTATTATAATAGTCTGATAATTTTTTTTAAATTTAAAGAGAAAAGTGGTTTTAAACTATGAAACAGAATGCCTCATGCAATTATTCCAAGAGCTGAATTTTTCCAAATAAAATTTAAAAGGCTTCTTATCAGGAAAAGGACCTTCTCCATGGATTTAAATAAGCCTATCTTCAGAACACAGACCCTAAGAGAACCATGCACCACCATGCAAACTTTCAAGCCACATAAACTCCCAGCACTGGCTCATGTTGATCAGCTCAGCAGATCAGTGTTGAAAAAAAAGCAATCGCACCAGCTCTTGTAGTTCCCTAACCTCCCTAGCCAACAAATCCAAGAATATGTAGGCTAACAAAAGACTTACCAGCAGAATTACAGTCAGAAGTCCGTCAAATCTATTGCTTGGGTAGGATAAGTATCTTTTCAAGCCCATTGCTAAGATTTTCAGCAACATTTCCAGCAGATAGTATAGGATGAAGAAGCAGTTGATAGCCTTCACCCCCCAAAATAAAAACAACCATTAGAATTACTGACATCTAAGGGAACAGCAATAACTGCATGGAATACACTACAGAAAAACTGCATCTTACCCCCAGGAAGAAGTCATCTCTTTCAGAGGGCTGCTTATCTGCATCCATCACCAAAACCACCTTAAACAAAAAATATTTTATTAATCTACTGCTTTACTGCTACATAAAATACATTTTTAAGCACAAGAACAGTTTTTCTTGCTTTGAACAGATCTTTTCAAGCAGTTCAAAATACATTATTAACTGCAGGTATTCCCTCTTAAGACTTTGCAAGACTAAAGCATGCCAAAAACCCAACTGCTAGAAAAAGCAGTTATTTAAAGAGAAATTAAAAAACAAAAGCAGAAATCAAATTTGTAGCAGAGAAAAATGAAACAAAAAAAATCACAAAAAGAAAAAAACCACTGCCCCACAACAAAAAAAACTTTACTTACACAAATAGAAATGATGTTTGCAAGGGCTACCACATTCCCCAAGTATCCAAAGTAGGGATGGCCAAAGGCACACTGCATTCTCTGCATAAAATGGGATTGGTACTCTGGACTGGGAGGGTGCTGAAAAGAACACAAAGGATTTGCTGAGTCATAAAGCATAAGCATTTTAATAATAATAAAATAATTTAAAAAACATTCCCCATCTCAGATTTGAAAAACCCCAAATATTTTCAAAGCAAAACTTCAGGGCCACAGGCTAATTTTGACATTGCACAGGGAAAATGTTTTCCAGCTGTGGCTATTAGCAGCAAGAGACCATTCCTGATTATGGCACAACACAAGATAATGCCAGAGAAGGGAGATAATCCAACCTCTCTACAATGCCCCAAGCAGATAAACTACACATCAAGCTACTACTGGTATACATCCCTTCCCCATTTCCCAACATTTAATTCAGAAGTCTTAATTACAGGCAAACATAGAAGAGCATATTTCCTAACCCTCAAATAGTTAAGTGTTTTGTTTTTTCTTTCTCTCTCTCCAAGAGGAAGAAAAAACTGCTCTCTGCCCATCTTCACCTCAACACCGAGAGAATCCACATTTTGCTCTTCATTCAGGGATTGGAGAAAAAAGACTGAGCTATTTTGCCTGACCAACTCAGCATTAAAAATGGTGCAAGAATAAGCAAAGATGCATTTTGTACATTTAACACCACCTGGTAATCTGAAACTAGCACTGTAAAAGCCCCCAGAGCAACTTTGTTTGTGGCTATAAAAGCAGCTCATGAAAAGCTTAAAAATCAATGCCATGTGATCACACCTTGTGTTCACATGTTGCAAAGTTTGTTTATACACTTTATACTAGAGTACTCTCACTTATTTTTGCACAAGACCAGACAACTTCTGATGCTTTATAAATGATGGTCACATACGTACTTGCTTAATGGCATCTTTGTCTAGCTCTTCAAAGAGCTTCTGGAACTGGGCAGCTGACAGTTGGTCACAGGAGCACATTTTGAGCGACTTCACATGAAAGAGAAACATTCAGATTAACATCTGCAATAGGTACATCTGCAAAGTTTGCCAAAACCCCTCAGACTACATTGGAAATCTAGGAATAAAGATGTAATTCAAGCTGTTAGAGTAAGGTTCTATATTGCTCTGCTTTAACATAACACTGCCACATGACTGGAGGACGTGTCTGGCCTTTCCTATTTTCCCTCTCTGGGATCACATGCTCTTTTGGCAAACTTAAATCTTTAGTCCCATGTAGTAGTGTCACTATTCTGTTATGATCCAAGGAATGCTGCAATGGAGGGTAGATCTCTGGATTTGCCAGTCAGGATGGATAGTCACCAACATAAAGGCTAAGAAAATCCAATTCTTACTCTCATGATGGCTTGCTTGCAGCGAGAATCCATCTCAGCTTTCTGAAGCACCTGTAATAAGGCCCCAACGCTGACACAGGACCTATTTAAAAGAAAACAGAATGGCAAAACGAGCTGTTCCAAATGCATTCCTGCCCTTTTGTTTTAAAAAGCAGATAAAATTAGAAGTAGGAATAAAAAGGAAACAGACTCCATAAGAGTCCCAGTGAACACCCAGTTAAAGAAAAAATTTAAAAAATGGATCCTCAGTAAATATATTAAAACAAACCAAGATGACAAAAAATCTACTCTAGTTTTTTGCTAGATAACCTACTGTTTCAAGACTCTTCACTTACTGTTGTGCACTAGCAGGAGTTTCTTTCAGGGAAGACAGCACCTCAAACGCAGCCCGGATTCCCAGCCGCCTCCTGAAGAGGGAGGACTGAACTGATTTCTGAGCAGTAAAAACACCACAGAGGAAACAATTTATTCACACTTCAGGCACTACTGTGTCCTATGGCCAGATAATATACTGATCCTTGGGCACACATCCCAGATTTGTGATTAGAGATCAGAACAGGAGACTGCCCTAGGCCTCACTCCCTCCAAGAACTCCGTGTACACGGAGGAAGGAAGCAAGTAAGCAAACAAGTCCCTGGAATTCAAGTAAACATCCAGGTTATGGTTTATTTTCAATTATGGAGTGCATAGGCATATACCTGTTCCAGAGACACTGGCAACAGCAAAGCTCAAGCATTTACAGAAATTCACACTAGTGTGCAGAAAGAAGATTAGAGAGCTTGTCCAGCTCCAGCTTCTTGCCTAAAAGCACAAATCCAGAGCCATGGTTTTTCATGCTTTTTCTTATTACAGTAATCACTTTCAAACTCAGTTACTTTATTAGTAGTCAGATTATGCCATGCTGTCAAGTGAGAAAGAAGAAAATTGAGAAGGAAGGGATGAAACAGAGGAAGAGGAAACGATTACCAAAAATCCTCTCTGCACCTATTCTGTTTACACAGCCCTCTGTCACAAGAGGGTGGGGGCCATTCCTTCTGCGTAATATTGCCTTGGGCTTATTATCCAACAAACTTCACCTTCTCTCTGGAACTCTGCTAGAGAAGCTACTGGGCCAGTCTGGGTAAGGCCTTGAGTAACCTGGTCCAGTGGGAGGTGTCCCTGCCCATGGCAGGGGGGTTGGGACTGCATGATCTTTAAGGTCCCTTCCAACCCCTTAATATTCTATGATCTGCAACACCAGCTATTTAAACAGCACAGCAGATTACCCTCCCAGAGACCAAGTTTCTCTTGTCCTTGTTCAGTCACACAACAGTTTTCCTTTCTTTTTCCCCTGCAATAGTCAAAACTGCAGATCCACAGCATACATGGAATTATACAAGCAGGTCATTTTGTCACAGAAGGGGATCAAGTTGTAACAGCACATGAAGGGAAAAGTACCTACATCAAAGAACATTTAGTACCTTAAAACTGTATCTGCAACCAGAATGGGAGGGCTGCTTCAATAAACAGATGAAAATACTTCAAAGGTTCAAGGTTATGGCAGAACACAGAAATCAGGAATGATTTACTCACCAGAAGGTAACCTCGAAACTGATTGTATATTATTGCTGTAAGCAAATTCATCAAAAACAAGTTGCCTATTGGAGAAAAAGAGGCAGTAAAATTTACTGGAAAATATCTGTTTATCTGTTGAAAGAAGTTTCAATGTATGCAGTAAATCAGATGTAAAACTTAAAAGGGTTGGTTTTCTCATGTTTGATTTCCAAAATGTTTTTAATGTTTGAATATACTGTAATGCATCCATTCCCCTGTGACGTGTTACTAAAAAACTCCAAACCATAAGGCCCTTCCATGAAAATGATCTTACAGACACTATGCAATCATTGGAAGAAACAGAAAAACAGAGAAATTCATTCTTAAACTTTCCTAGAAAAATAAAACACTGTAGCTGGTATGCACAAGTGTCAAAGTTGAAATGCATTTACATTGCTGAAGACAGGAGGTAACTTACCTAATACAGTGAAGAGGATGAAGAAGATTGAATATGCTCGATTCTTAGAATATGCAGGTATCATCACTGTATCAAATTTAACAAAAACAGGAAATAATATTTTAATGCTTGAGATGCACAGGGGAGACCTCTATGAACTTTTGACAATTGGTAAAAGCTCTCATACAGCTGGACTTTAGAGTGGCATATATAATTACACCACAGAAAGCCAAGAATCAAGTTACTAAAGGCATGAAAAACCTTTACACAACCTTCCTTTGGCTGAAAGAATGGTTACAGTAGGCTGAACAGAGTAATCTTACTCTGTTGTGCTTCAAAGGGAGAGGCAAGAGTTATTTTGGAAAGACTGCTCACCATCAGGATTATTTGCAGTAGTCAGCAAGACCAGCAGTGACGTCAGGGATTCCGGCAAATTCCGGAAATACACCACCCATTCCTTATCCTGCTGGTTATCCTAGGCAAAGAGATGTTCATTGTTAAGAGAAATACCAAGTAATCACTGTCTTACCAAGGAAGAGGGAAAAAAAAAAAACAAATTTTTTTTTTTAAATTCACATCAGTCAACAATCAATTTCTTACACATGTAATCAAATCTACCCCATGGAAAAAGCAAAAGCCAAACATAAAAATTAAGAGAATGTGTATGAATAAGGAGCAATCACATCACTTACTAATAGCAATTAAAAAACACAAGGAAGAACAGGAAGCTCCATGTGGAAGCTATGTCTAGTTAGCACCTCAGACCCAGGAAGAACAATCATGTCACAAACTGACTGTGTAGGACTCTGAATCAAGCCTGAATTGATAGAAAAAGCATCACCTCTTATTCTGCAGGAGATACTGGTATAGTGCAGATAAAAGGACTCTCTGAATACGATTTAAAAAAAATAAACAAAAACCAAAGAAGAAAACCAGCTTCCTCAGTAATGAAGGGGCCTCAATAACCACAAAAGATCCTGCCTATAAACTCCTCTCAAACACCTGCAGCTCTACCACCATATTCAGAGTGTCTCTCACTTCCCCTTTGACTTCCAAACAGAAAACTTAACATCCTCTGAATTAGTTTTTTGTTATTAAAGTTACAGAAGTCACCACCGCTACTCAAAACAGGGTCTTCCCCTTCCTCCTGCTATCCCCCTAGATATGCAACTAACTGTAACTAGCTGTAACTAACATCTATGCACAGCACAGGAATTGCTGGGCAGGTAGGAAACAGGCAACTGTTCTGTTTTGAAAAGAATGACAATTTAAAATGCTGTGTACAGTATCAATGAAAACATCACATAAAGCTTCAATATCTCAGGGAAAGGAAATTAAGAAAAAAAGATCAGTGCCACAGCACCCAAAAATATATTTGCAATTACTCTGGCAACTAAGGTCATCAAAATTATTTTGTGGCTCAGTGGAAATCTCAAATTATCTGCAAAAGGCTCAGATAGTGTCAGAACTTTCATCAAAAACACACTGGGAGGCTGATCTTGGATCCTCCACAGTTTTTTTTCCTGAGGTCAAGAAGAGACAGGTAAAAAAAGATGCAGAGTGCAAACAACACAAACATGAGTCAGGCAGCAGAGGACAAACAGCTTTTGAATCAGCTGCAAAGGCTGGAATATATAACCCTAGAGGACATACACCAGACAATGCAAAAATGCAGAGTCATGAATTTCATTAATAAACCTACTTTTAGAACTTGCCTGCAGCATTTTGCCGTGTTAGACGAAATTAGTTTGTATGGATGTCAGAGCAGCACACCAAAATAGGAAAGTCCACTCTCTAATTGGTTGTTTTTTACGTCAATGTACACAAAAGTGACTGGTTTAGGCATACAAGTTATAAATACACATCTGCTGGGGAAGCTCATAAGTGAAATTAGATGTGACAAAGACAGTACAAAGGTTCAGAAGGCAACTAAACAAAGTGGGAAAACAGAGCTCTGCTTCTAATTCCAGAGATTCTGTAACATGGGAATTCAAGGAATTTGCTGATCATAAGGAAGACTAGAAGAAGGCCCAAGTGCAAATTACAGTAGAAATGAAGGTGCAAAACTGAGATTAAGGACAAGACCAAAATTAGTGGGAGAAGTATGCAAGAAATTTTTGTGTTCACAGTAACATATTTATGGAAGGCCTTAAAAAGTAAGAAAAAAAAAAAAACCCAAATAATTTGAGTATGACGAATTAAGATACAGGAAGTTTAAAAGAGAAGGAACATACCAAGATTACTGGAACACAAAAATTATTTTAACCACAAAATTTCAAATTTACTTTTCAGAAGCAGGAAGAGAAAAACAAGAGGAAAACCCAAAGAGAGTAGAAACCTTAACTAATACAGGCAAAAAACTACCAGGGCATGGCCAGGGATACCAGTATTGAAAGGTGAGGAAACACAGAAGAAAATAAAGTTAGCAAAAAGCTAGATAGGGAAGAGAAAAAAAAGAAATGAGTGATAATATAAATGAAAAAGTGACGAGAGCTTTGGAGACAGAACAACACAGAGGGTTTCAACAAAAGCAGAGAAAGTAAGTCAAAGGATCAAACCAGGTAAAAGTATGAGGAAGTCTCCAGCATATACTGGAGTACTGTGCACATGTCAGAACTCTCCAGATGGACTTCAAACTCATCTCAGCAAGCCTGACAAGGTAACACGACCTTTCCAGGGGAAATGAGTTTCCCTAGTTTGACTATAAAACTAGGCAAGAAGCAGCTGTGCAAGTACAGATAAAAGGCACCCAGATCTACCAAAGCAGCAATAGAATTACCTTTGTTCGAGCAAAGAGCAGCATGGCAAACATGGTAAAGAGAGACAGATGAACAGCCAGGAGTAGAACAACACTGTTGGAGAGAAAACATACCACAGGCATTAATAGTAACTTTCTCTTATTCTTAATATCCTCTCCTAAAAATGCAAAATGATGCCATATAAAGAAAAACAGGGTATTTTTAAGACATTATATGGAGACAACAGGAGGAGATGTGAGTTTTGATTAAAAATAAAAATCACACTTGTGTGTCTCAGTTCTTCCCTTACAAGAGGGCTTACAAAAGCAGAATTAAAACCTCCCACTCAACTAGCATTAAAAACCTATGTCACATACATAGTCATGTCACAGTCTAGAGATCCTTTACAGACTAAAGGGAATCAAAAAGTTACCACAACCTCCACCCACTGTCACCTGATCTTACTGAGCACTTAGCTACCCCATCCAGAAGGAAGCTGCTCAGATGCCCCACACCAGAACACAAAGGACAACAACCTGCCAGCTGTGAAAGGATGTTTTCTGTGATATAACCCACCTTGCCATTTCAGGCAATGTGCTGTTAATACTTTTTAATGTTTTTTTCATCATAGAAGAATTCTGGAGAAGAAAGAACGGGCGAAGGATTCTTCTTATTCTCACAGTCTGCAAAAACCAAGGGATCAGACACTGAGCTCCAGCAAGACTAGCAGCACAAATACTTTTAATGCAAGTTACATCAAAAAGCACTGACACACATCAACCAAGTCAACAGTGTAACAGAAAAAGAAGTGAGCTCGGCTCTTCTGAGCTCACAAAACACCAAAAGGGATTCCACACCTCATTAAAATGATGAAAGATTGCTTTAAAAACACACATTGACATGTCAATAGTCTCATCAGGCCACTAATTAGAAACAATCTAAGTTTATTGCTCAGTAGACATAACAATCTGGCAAGAGATGCTATTTTTGTATTTTCTGCCAAGGTCCATCTCAAGAAAGGGATTAATAGAGAGCGACTTTACATAAAAACAAATAACACATTCTAAAAATAAGTGCTTGATTTCAATTTTCAGACTGTTTTATTACTAAAGGGCCTGCTTATTACTTGGCAATTTCTGTCTCTGACACAACTCAAACTGTAACTGCTTTTTCCCCCCACAATATTACAGCAACTAATCCGCTTGATTCTTGCAGTCATTTGCAAGCCTTCAAGTTATTCCTGTTACTCATTTGCTACTTCAAGTGTTTCAGCATCCTGCATTTTAGGATCAGTCCTCTGTGGGCCACACTTAGCAGCAAAGAAACATAAAAATCACTTTCTTTATTGCTATTGTCTTGTTCATCCATCCCAGCAGTTCAGCTGCTCCTCCTGCCACTGCTTTGTGTGGGAGGCTCCTGTTCAAACTACCTGTCTACTACCACACCTCAAGATTTTACAACATTTTAACATCATCTCTCTCTCTCATTCACTTCCCAGAATTTTTACCACATTAGTATTTTTTTTAACAAGGATTGCAAGTGCACAACAACTAATTTAATGCAAATCTATGGCAGACAAAACCAGCTGGGAGAGTGCATTATCACATCAAGGAGGGCACTTCCAGAACCATTTCACAAACCTGATGTGCCTCTCAGGACACAACTGTTTTGAACACAGCACAGCTTCAGGTTAGAAAGCAGCTGTTAAACTACATAATTACCTTTTTCTTACACATCACTACAGAGGCTTTGCCATTCAGTCCAGTTAAGAATATAATTCTCCAACTGCACAACAGAATTGGTGCCAGGAAATGAGCTTTCCCTGCACTCTTTGACTGCTGAGAGACTAAAGCAATGAGTGTTATTTAATTTTACCAACAAACACAAAAGCAGAATTCTTTCCTAAGCTACATTGCATCAAGCTTCTTCTGTGTTTCAGTGCATTATCCAGATATCAAAGACCAAAGTGAACCATCTCATCCTCCTCTTAATTCTCCAATATACCACATACACCCTGCTGACTCTCCCTTTGCAGGTTCTTCTCCTCTGCCACTCTCCACAATTAAGCTGCTGATTATTTCTGCAGAAAGCAGTTCTTACCTCTTTGCAGAAAAAACTCAGTGACACAATCCAATCAGTAAGGGACACAATTAATGTCAGTATATAAGCCATCAGCCATTTATTTTTCCAAAATTCTTTCCATCCAATTAAGTAACTCTGGACAAGGAAACAAAAAGAACAACCAAAATTTACTTTAAAAATAAAATCCAATACCCTAATAAGTCAGCACCGCTTGTTTTTTCCAAGTATTTGTAATTTTACATCAGTGCTCTTAGAAAGCTCTCCCAAATCCAAACAAAAATACGTTGTTGAGAGATTTTTTTCTACAAAAACTAAATAAAGGTCAGTAAAAGTGAGAGGTGCGTATAGGCCATGAGAAAGAAATCCTTTGAATGCAAGAAAAATCACCACTTAAAAAACATAAAAAGGGATTTTCCAGAAATAAGTATCCCAGGAAAGGTCAGTTTCTGACTACTTTGATTTTGTATAAATGAACTGACACACATTTATTATATATCCCAATTTTATAGCCTAATGCAAGCAGCTAAGCCAAAATACTGGCACTCTTAGCAAACTTTATTTCACTTATTCCAGACAATTAGGAAAATTAGGTTAAAAAAAAAAAGGAATAAGTGTCTTAATTTAGTAAATATACACTTGCTAATTTCTCCTGAAATGAGGCTCTAATAAAGCAAGGCAATTTCATCCTGAAAACACAAGATTTGAAAAACAATTCTACCACACACACCTAATGTTTCACTCAATACCAGACGAAGGAGATGCTCACCTTCACAGATAGATCAACCACGAACACAAGGAAGCAGAGCAGCTCAATGCTCTCCGTGAGGCCACAGGGAGGATTCCAGGCGGGAAGGCGGTACCGGACATCCGACGTGACGGTGAGCGAGGAAGGTTCTTCAATGAAAGCCAAAGCCAAGATTACAGTAATGGTTAAGCTCAAAATCCTGTTTGGAGAGAGATGAAATTAAAAATAAAACCAACAAAACCATTAAAAAAACCCAACAACAACAAAAAAAAAAAACAAACACCAAAACAAACCCCAAAAAACAGCCACAAAATGAGTCAAAAGAATAACAAAATACTTACAGTAAAGCAGGTTTTTTTGAAGTAAACCAAGCTGTATGATACCATACTTCACTCAAATGGGTTAGACCACAAGGCAGCACTTGACTAGCATGTTGTTGCCCACACTGGTGATGTAACTGCTGACCACCAAATAACCTGAGGTGGTGTCCTTTTTAACTTACAGCAGCAAACAGTCTTGCTGTTAGCCAACATGTTTAGAAATAGACACTCTGAAAACTCTAAATGCACAGTGCTGTAAATCATGCTAATTAGTCCATTCATGCAACAGTCCTGTGGCTGTTCCGAAGAGCCATCTACGTCATCACACTTTCATAAAACTTGCTGCTTTCCACTTCTATCACATTCACATGTGGTCAATTCCCTTGCATCCCACAGTAAGTTCTTATAAAGATAAAAGCACAATTATCTAATAAACAAGAAAGATGAAGAGTAATTTTTTAAAAAAGACTAACTCCTAAACAAAAAAGCAAAAAGAATAACCAAGTTCTTACCATTGGCAAGTCCTGGAATAGTACCATCGATAAAGCCACAGGGATTTGGAGTCCACACGGTGATTTATAGATCGATACTGAAGGCAGGAAGCAAAAAAGCTAATTCAAACATTACACTCAGTCTGTCTCAAAGACAAAGATCAAGTTACCAAAGCAAAACAGTACACGTTATTAATTACTAAAGTATCAGGTCACCCATGACCACAGAGCTACTCTACTTGTGTGAAAAGGGAAAGATTTAAAAGAAGTTCTCCTATCTAAAGACCATACAGCTGCTCAGATAATTAAACTGTGTGGCAGTCATCTGAAGCAAGCACTGTCATCATTTCAAATAACAGCATTTGTACTATTTCAGTGACTATTCTATGTACTCGCCAAAATGGTCCACCCACTTAATTCCCCTCTCCAACATTCATTCCACTCACAGATCTTCTTTTTCTTCCAACAAGCCATAAGATGCAAACAAATTAATTCTGAATAGAAGAGACCTCAACCTATATCTTTGAATAAAACATGCTTTAAGATCAGCAAGTGCCTGCGATTCTTCAGGAATCCCCAAAATCTGCTCCGTCCCTCCTCTGCAACAGCTGCTGGGCTGCTCTTACCCTGCCACCACTGAGAAGTAGCTGCTTCCAGAAAGGTGGCCACACTTTAAATATATCTAAACCCCAGAAATCTCCCAACCAAAAGCCATCTAGATGCAGCAAGAGAGCTCAAGAACTGCCCTTCAGCATTCCCACTGCCTGCATCTACCAGCTGGGAGATAACAGGACCTAGGAACCTGCAGTAACAGCCAGTAAAGGAGAAACAAAGACGGCATCAAGACTTCCAAAGGCACCAAGTTCAGCTGAAGCTGAATCCCAGCTTCACACTTGAAGTCAGCCTTAAACTCTTGAGCTTTTACCAGCTCTTAAGATGTGCAAGTAGTCAGACTGAGAGGCAAATCACAAGGTTTGTTCAAATAGTTTCTCTTAGCAGTAGGTTAGTCACTGTCAAAACACCCACAATCAAACCAACCCAAACAAATAAACAAACAAAAAACCACCATGAAATTCACTCCACAAACCAGCATCTCTTCTGAAACTCTTAAAGAGATTACTTCATTACGGGGGAAAATATATTTCTCCTAGACCGGAGTTCACTGAGACTTGCATACCACAGGAATTTGAAATTCTGATTTTGCTTTGTGAATCAAGACGGTGGTTTACAAAGGTTGCCTGAACACAGAAAAACTTAAAAACCAGCAGTGTGTGACAAACATCCAGCATGGGAAGCGTAACAGCTAAGAAAAAATTAATACTTACTTGTATTGCATCTTCAATAAATACTATGGCTTGGTTTATATAAAGGTCATTATCAGCCCCAGCACCTATGAAGTTAAAAAGAAATAAGAATCACTTGGTGTATTTTGGACAAATAAACTTTGGATAAGTTAACAGAAGGTGCACAACCACGGTTCTCATGACAAAGGGCACTGTACACATACAAAAAAAAGAGAGTTCCTGCCACATTTGCTCTGTTAGCAGCACTGTGCATTACATTAAATAAGTAATAATAATAATATCAAACACATCATGCATCTTTCTGTGTTTTGTTAAAAGGTTCTCTTTCAGGTTTAAGTAGCCAGATTACACTGGTAGTTAAGTAACACAAAACTACACAGAGACAAGTCCCAACAGGCAAAATAATGGAGATTTAAATTATTCTGTGACAGAATGTACATTCAAGTGAAGCCAGAAAAATCAGGCACTACTATTATGGCAATTTTTATTTCTGTTTCATAAAGATACTGCGGTTTAAAATTATCTTGTTCCTCCAAACCCAACAGGAATCTCCAGTCATATGAGAACTAAATGAAGTGCTTTTTTAATTTATTCTGAGAGTTACTATTACCATACCAAACAGATCAGAGCTCAAGACACAGCAAGGGGTGAAAGAACACAAATTGAAATAAAATACCACTAAATTAGTTACTATACCACTTTTCAAAACCCAGTATTAAGAAGTCTGTGTGAAGATAGACACAAAAAATAAAGGGCACCCACTTGAGTTTACTTAAAGACCTTTCAGGAACTAACCTCGCAATTAAGCCAAAAAGAGAAACAAAGGTAGTTAAGGTCAAAATAAGGAAGAAAAAAAAATACATGCTATTGTAACCTTCCCACAGAGGGGAAGAGTCCCAAGGAGCACTTCATACCATCTCCACCGAGGAGACAGCAATCACAACCCAGGATACAACAGGAAAGAGTCCCTCCCAGCAGTAGCACAATGCTCTCCTCCAGACACCAAGAAATGCCAGAAAAACCACTGATGGGAGCTACAATTTTATGTTCCACATGCATCAATGTCCTACAAAGACTGCAAACAGTTTTTAAATGTCACCCTTTATCTGAGCATCAGCAACAACAGTTTTGTACTGATCATGATATGAACCATGGCGCAAGAAGGACCTGAGCATAAACAGGAGGCAAGCCAGGCTCATGCAGTAAAGACATTATTTTTTTCATAACATCTCACACTAGTGAGTTAAAAATAAAAGTTGCTTATAGGAACTATTAGTTAGAAGGACTGCAAGGACAGCAAAAGCTTTAGGTAATTGAAGCACACAGCAAGCCACTGGTGTTGATGCCAAGGATTTTGGAAGGGCAGAATCTAAGCGACTGTTCACAGTATAAAAACAGAACAGGGAAATTAGCCAAAAATGTTTATTTTAGCAAATTCTCCATGCATTCTACCATGGATATCCAACTTATTCTGCAAATCTTAGTCACAGCAAGTGACACTTAGTCACAAGTGATGATTAAAGCACTGCTCAGTTTGGGCACACAGGATCCACCCGAGACCCCACTGCACTTCTGGCACTGCACAAACGGGCAACAAAAAGCGAAGGCTCCCTTAGGTGATGCGATACCCTGAAAAGAGAGTCTCTGAGGTCTCCGAAGGATTCCATCCTGGGGGAACTGAGATGTCAGACCTACGACAGTCACCGGGTTCGAGAAAAACTTGTCAGCACTTTAGAGAAAGCCCCTAAAATTACATAAGGAACTAAGGAAGCCTGGGGCTGCAGCAGCAATGCAAGGCTCGCACCTGAGCCCAGGATAGCGGCTCCCTCAGAGCCGTCCCCGCCGGAGCTGCCGGGAGCAGCCCGGGCAGGGCGGCCGAGCCCCGCCGAGCTCCTCGGCAGCCCGGGGGGCTTCCTGCCCCTCCCGCTCCTGCCGCTCCCGGGAGCGCCCCAGCTCTGCGGGGAAGGCGAGAGCTCCGCCCGCTCCAGCGCCCCGGGCACCGGCCGCCCCGGCGCCGCCCGCCCCGGGCACTCACCGTCCTCGGCGGCCGAGCGGGCACCGCCGCGCTGCCGCCACAGCCCCCGGCCCGCCCGCCAGCGCCGCGGGGGCAGCAGCGGCTCTGCCTCAGCACCGGCCTCCATCGGCACCACCGACCGCGCTCCCGCCGCTCCGCCGCCGGGCTGCGATGGGGCAGGACGGGGCTGGAGGGGAGGGGACGGGAGCTGGGGCGGGACGGGAGCTGGGCTCGGCCCGCCCCGGGCGGCTCCGCCCGCCGCATGTGACCGGCTGCGGGGGAGGGCGGGACCCGCGGCCCCACCGCGCTCCTCCCGCCGCGGCCCCCGGACCAGGCGCTGCCCCGCCGTCCGGCCCCAGGGCGCCATTTCCCGGCCGCCGCTAGGAAAGTGGGGTGCTGAGGCAGGCGGGGTGCCATGAGAGACACATGGTAGTGTGGGGCACAAAAGTGCCGGTTTTTCACCTGAACTTCCGAGGGGGGAGTCCCATACGACATTTATGGATTAAAAAATATATCCCTGATGAGGAGTTGCAGCTTTTTTGCCTCACGGCAGCTGCAGGCTCCTGGCTGGGTGCCTGAGGGCAGCTGCGGGACCGTGAGGGTAGAAATTACCGCTTCCCGCATATATCACAGTCCTAAATAACCATTTACATCCCTGGCCGCAGAAAGCACTTAATTTGTATTTAATCACCTGGGCATTCCGTAAACAACTGTGAACTTCGCTTACGTTGCTTTTACTGTTAAAAAATGCTTCACTTGTGCTACTTGCCCGCTTTTCTCGCGGTCCCCTTCACACGCCCTTCCACTGCTCAGTTTCATAAAGCTGCAATTTCAAAAGAGGCATCAGGAAAATTTGACAACGCTTTTCTGCCACATACTAGCATAATGATGAACACGAGAGTATATCAATCCCTCATTTTAGTATTCCAACCTGGGAAGTAAAAATAGACCCATCCTTCACACTTTAATTGAAGGTTACCCATCATTTATCAAACTGGGTGCTCTTTACTTCAGTGAATATTTTACACATTTACTAGTCAGGACTATTATAAGGTAACTCTTAAGTGTAAGAACCAGTTGAATTGCAAATAAAATCATGGGCCAGGGAGCAATGTTCACTGTGGACAATGGTGTCGACATAGGCCAGCTCTCTTAAAGGGAGCTGGTGGTATGTAGGAATAACAACAGGCTCATTGTCATGATGTGTCACAAATTCAGCCAAATGACAAAAAAGTGAGTAGTCTCTATGGTCCACCTTTATTTAACTCAGGAACATGCGTAATTTTATATACCTTTCATAAATAGCAATGGGGTAGCTTTTGCCTTCAGCTGCTGAAGGGTCAAAAATTAGTTTTACACTGACTTCCAAATAAGTCAGGGCAATATCCAGCTGAAGATAAAAAAGAAAACTCTTTGATGTTATCTTTACCATAATAGTTGTGCAGTGGGTTGACCTGGGCTGCTCCATCACTCCCCTCCTCAGCTGCACGTGGAGAGAAAATATGAGTTAAGGGCAGGGAGAGGTCATTGACTGAATACCATCACAGGCAAAACAGAATTGACATAGCAAAACTATTTGAATTTATTACCAATCATATCAGAAAACGATGAGAAAAAACCACCTCAGCCCTCCCTCCTTCCTGGGCTTAAATTTATTCCTGATTCTCTAACCCTCTCCCTCAGTGGCGTAGCGAGACAGGGAGCAGGGTTATGGTCAGTTCATGTTGCTTCTACCACTGCTTCCTCCTCAGGGCAACAAGTCCTTCCCCTCCTTCAGCACGGGGGTTTCCCTCCCACACGGAACTGTCCCCCACGAACTTTTCCAACACGAGTCCTTCCCACGGGCTGCAGTTCTTCAGGAAGAGCCTATTCCACTGTGGGTTCTCCACAGTGCCACAAGTCCTACCAGGCAGTCTGCTCCAGCATGGGCTCCTCTCCATGAGTCTGCAGGTCCCTGCCAGGACCCTGCTCCACATGGGCTTCCCACAGGTTCACAGACTCCTCTGAGCATCCACCTGCCCTGGTGTGGGCTGCTCCATGGGCTGCAGGTGGATCTGTGCATCCCTGTGGCCCTCCATGTGCTGCAGGGACACAGCTGCCTCACCATGGGCTGCAGGGGGAATCTCAGCTCGAGCACCTGGAGCAGCTCCTGCCCCTCCTTCTGCGCTGACCTGGATGCCTGCAGGGCTGTTCCCTTCGCATATTCTCACCCTGCTCTTCTCTGGCTGCAATTACTTCTGCACAATACCATTTTCTCCTTCTTAAATCTGTTATCAGAGGCATTACTCCCATCACTGGTTGGCTTGGCCTTGGCCAGCGGTGGGTCCATCCTGGAGCCAGCTGGGATTGGCTTTGCTGGACACAGGAAGTTTCCAGGAACTTCTCAAAGAAGCCACCCCTGTAGCCCTCCCCCACTAAAACCTGGCCACACAAACCCAATACAAGTTGTCCCCAGTAAAAAGTGAACCTCAGCAGCTATACATTGGAATTATTTCCCATTCTCAGTAGGTGACAACGCACTGATAAAATTGGAGTAATGATGGTAACAGTTGAACCAGAGGCATCAGATGGAACAGACACAGTGAGGATTTCTGGGTAGTAAAAGGAGAATAGGGGGGGGCGTGGTACAATCTGTAGTCAGCACTAGCAGGCAAGAAATAAAATGCAATTGGTGCACGTGCTGTAAATGCCATTGCTAAGAGAGACGAGTGTCCTTTCATTAAGTGTCTGAAATGGTCAGGGTAACAACACTAACAGGAAACACATATATATTGTAATCTTTTGCTATTATTTTTTATTTGAATGAAAGCAAATGTCTCCTCTTTCTTCTTCTGTGATTGTCGAGAAAGAGAAGCCAGCAATTTCCAGAAGAAAGAAAGAAGTAAGAAGTCTTCAAATATACAACTTCTTGGACTTCTGCTCAAAATTCATCCACCCCCTCAGGCTGGAATGGGAAGTGGAAGTGTCCAACTAACTGTGAAGGAAGGCAAATTTCAGCTGGGGTTTTCCATTCTTCGTATCAGCAGCACCCATTAAGGTAAGTTAGTTGTGTATTTAAATTAGTACCATATTGCAAACACAATGAACAATGCAGCATCTTTAACTCCAAGTGAATCACTCCTGAGTTGTGGAAAACAAATGTGGAGAATGTGCCCTTTTTAGTAGACATTTTCCACTAGCACAATGTAGGACTATGAGAAGTCTCACTGGGCCTAAGCTCTCCTGTTGTTGCAGTTAGAGTGTTGTTTGCCCAGAACTGCAGAAATGCATTTCTAGTTTTCCCTATTAAAACTGCACCTTTCAAATCAAGGTTTAAAAAAGAAATGGAAACAGCCAAACATTAAATGAAAAGGCAAAAAAGGGACTCAGGCAAAGGAACAAGCCTATCCTTTTTTATTGCTCCACCACACTGAACACATTTAAAAGATCAGTTGAAGTCATGAAGCTAAAAATTAAGTTTTTGCAAACTGTAGGTAGGATGTGGGTAA
Source organism: Monarcha castaneiventris obscurior (assembly GCA_026261815.1). Lineage (NCBI taxonomy): Eukaryota > Metazoa > Chordata > Aves > Passeriformes > Monarchidae > Monarcha > Monarcha castaneiventris. Next base: position 1,707,117 of record JAMPIT010000541.1, read on the forward strand.
CACTCTAATTGAACTCAGAGGATGCTGGGTTTATACTTCATTCTGCAATATTCAAACAAAACAAGAAGCTGAACTCTAATTTTGATCCCATTAACATGGAGATTACCCATCTGCTTCAAGATAGACATGCTTCCAATGCATTGCTCAGTTAGGCATTATGTGGCCATTAAAAAACACTGGACCAGTCTATAAAGCCAGTGCTAGGTAAATAAAAAACATGTAAAATAAGAACTGAGTCAATTAGCATGACAAAATTACAAGTTTATTGCAAAGTAAGGTGAGTAGTTCCCCCTCAACAGCACATGCCAGAACTGTTAAAAATTTTACACCTTCAGTTGAATGTTACTCAAAAGTCATATCCAAATTATCAGAACCAAACAAAATACTACCCTGGATTTCTTTATGATGTGTTTATCCAAATATTTTAAATGAAAGGCAATTAAGTGACGAAGTTGAAGAAAATCCTTAATAAATGATTCCTTAGCCAAACTACAGTTTAAGTATATTGGGAGTAAAACAGGGAGTCAATAAAAAAAATTTATTACAATGGTCAGCTCAAGAATTGTTGAGTAGGTCATCCCTGCTCATTATCACAGTATAATCCAGTTTCCAACATTCTGTTTGGCAAATTAATTACCACAGTTAAACAAGACAGGAAGTCAGTCCACATCTTCAGCTACAGAAATTCCTTCCTTTTGTTCTAGCTTGGATACCTGCAAGTAAAAAGGAAACCAATTCAATAGCAAAAATAAGCTTTTTTTTCCATCAGCATCTGCTACTGGTTGTAAAAGAGACACAGAAAGATCAGGTTTTTATGAAGTGGATAAATCTTTTGGTTTGACCAAATGCAGCTAATCTTGTGGCGTGACACTGGAAAAAGCAGAAGACAGCCTGCAGATATCTCATCCTTTGGGCAGATGTGCCAGCTTTCTTTTGAGCTGCATCACAGTTCCTTCAAATTATGCCAGCTATTAAAATCCCAATGAACATTTTGGCCCCTAGAAGTGCATGCTCTGACTACAAATCCTTCACTTCAGACACAACTCCAAGGCAGAAGCTACAGACAGTGCTGCTGGAGTTCCTAGGGTTGCTCTAAGCCCCCTCAGCCAGGTAGAGCTGAATGACATTAAGACTCCAACAGCAAATCTGGCAATTCCCAGTAAATGCCATGATCTCAACTTCCTTTTACCCCGTTCCTTCTGCAGCAAATACAGAGGGAATTTTGCACTAAAAATGAGTGGATAACTAAACTGGCTTGACTACACTACAGACATCCAGAGCAGAAAAGTACTTTCTACAAATCCAACAGATTTCTCTATCATTAGCACTCCAAATTGTTTCCATTCACAAATAGCTCGAGCTGTAACACAACTCTCCCACAGGAAAACCTGGCATTACCTAACTAAAGGTAGGTTTTATATCAAGTTTATGCCGTATTTTCACAGTCCTGTTACTATGCCAGAAAAATCTTAAGTGCAGATTGAGTGTCAGGAGCAGAATGATCAGTGAGACACTGTCCTAGAGAGTGATTCTCTTCAGAATTACAATTGTGCTGAACACCTACAATCAGAGGAAACTCTTACAATATTCCATTTCTTGAATAGGGCAGATTTGACTCAAACCATTGCAAGTTACCATTTTCCAGTCTTGCAAAGAGTTGGAGGAGTTATCAGTTCAGGTTACTGTTGCCTACACAATAAAATCTTCCCCAAACTTGTCTCCCAGTTTTCAGGAATAAGTTGCAATGGCCACTACCCTTGCATAGTACAACTGCTATTACATACAAATCTAGTTAAAGAGTGTAACAATATCCTGCATCATTAAAAGATCTTAATCCCATTTACTGTAAGCATAATATAATTGCATTTTGGTCCAGACCCTACAAAAACATTTTGCCTGACTCCCACAGAGGCCAAAAGAACTTTTTGTCCTGGACTTCAGTGGGAAAAAGTCCAATATGATGTAAAAAAATCTCCCACCATACATACTTTACAATTAAGTACTGCACATGGTAGCTTTTATCCCAGGTTTCAAGGTAGTAAAACACTATTACAACATGTCTGGCATTTCTCAGATGAAGGAATTAATTTTTTATTACATGTATAAACATATTCTTAAAAGCAACTGGGGTGTAAAATCTCTGGCAGAAAAAACTTGAAGGTGCTAAAATTCTTCACCCCAGAACTTCTGCCATAAAAGAGGCTTTAAAATAAGTTTGAAGGGGTGACTAAAAGCTACAAAAAGTTAAGCATGGTTCCAATAATCACCTGAGCCCCTCCCCACCTCACAGTGCTCAAACTGAGCACGGTACCATTACTGCTGCTGTGTTTGAGCAAACATGTATTTGGGAGTCAACTAACTTGAGATTCGAAAAAGGAATTGTTGCAGAAGCAGGTGGGAGAAGCACTCACAGTGAATTGCTGCCTCTTACAGTGGCTTTCCCCATGCTGATGTAGGTCAAGTCTTAATTCTGCAATTAAGCAGATCCCTTCAGACAGGTCCTGAACTGAAACCAAAACAAAAGCTTGTTTTTCCCAGTAGCACAGGATTTCACGAGTCTGGATACAGAGATTAGTTTCTGGCCTCAGTACATCTATTCCTTTATTTTTTCTTTTTCTTGTTTTCATAGCAGTATGACAAAAAAGAACCCAAACACAGCCTACACTGAAATCAGAGGATTTAGCCTCACAGTTATGTGAAAAGAACAATCACAGTTATTTCTGTAGTAACTACTACCTTAAACGCTAGTTGTCTTTTGCTGGAGATTCACTGGAACCGAGCTGGACCCACTGTGAATAATTTAAATATAAAACCATCCCAGAAGCAGAGGGCATTCACCTGTTTATCTATACACCTGAACTGCCAGGACCATGAGGTGTTGTAGAGGAAAGGCCTCAGGTCAAATCGGTTGTCGTCTGGACTGTAGTTTTCAGCGTGGTAGGAAGGGGTGAGGGTGGTCATTTTGTGCCTGTTGACTGAATACATCCTGAAGAAATGCTTAACCTTGGATGCCACCTGGTGTACAAAGAATACAGCTTTTAATCAGATGAAGTTTCTTAGTATTTTAATGAAAAGATTTGGAGGAGAACAGTATTTTTGAGACTGTTTTCTCCCTTTACACAGTCTAGATATTCTTTCAAAGCAAGAGCCATTTTTTGTCTCAGAACATAAAACCAAAGGCTCCAAGAGTAGTTGGTCATCTGTATTTCAGAGAACAATTTTCCCCCTGAGGTATAATTCTGAAGTAATTGTTTTCAAATTAGCCAATTACTGTTTTAACAACTTGCAACACAAGACAACAAACTCCATTTAAGAGATGCAGACCAGCTTTTCCAGCATATTCTGCTGCAGCTGTAGAACAATCTCTAAACACAAAATAATGAAACTATTCCTTTCAGTAAAAGGAACCTGACCTTTCTCCAAACATACCCTATTTTGGCAAAAACATTAAACTATTTGATATTCTTCTTCTCTTTGGTATCTTACCTCTCTTGGAGTACAAATTTCCTTCCACATACTAATCAGCTTACAGAACATACTGTATGGTCCAGCCTTTGCAATTTTCCTTAATTTCCCATAGACTGAGAGTTCTGCATATGTCATCCCCATATCTGCCTGAAAACACACACACACAGAAAGTCACTGAAAATCTTGACTATGCAAATTTTAATTAATACTTTTATGGGGCAATTAGAATAGCCCAGTTAAATCAAAGTAACACCAAAATGAAATTGTCAATGTCAAAAAGACATAGTAGTATTATGAGCAGAAATAAAAAAACCCACTGGAATCTCTCTGAATTGGTAGATTAAAGCCCACAGAGGTAATTTTATCAGTCCTCTCTTTTCTAAAGGGACAGCAAAGAGAAGGGTGTGGGAAGAAGAGGGCTTTGCCACCAGTCATTTTCTTAGCAGTAAGGCCCTGACTTTCTTTTGATATTAAAAAAACCTTAAAACAAACTGAATTTTACAACACCCATCCTTCTAAGTGTCCAAAAATCTAAAGTAATTCAAAAATGTTAATTTGCTGTTTTGGAAACTATTGTCAACACAGATAGGGCAGGTGTGGGAAACTAATGCCTTGTTGGCAGCTTTAAGAGTGTTTATAACATGCTTGTCAATAAGCGTGGATAGATACAGGAGTAAACAACAGATATTGGACAAACCCCAGATTTGGGGTAAGGCTTACAAGACCATTTTAAAGGCACTGCCCATTACCTCATCAGTTTGAGCCACTTGTCCATCCACCAGGGGCTCCAACTCTGCAGTGGGTGGAGCTGACATGATACTGTAGGGGAAAGGGAAAAGAAAAACCATGGATTCTATGCAGTCTTATGAGTGCTGGTTTGTTAAAACAGTGCTTCATTGCAAAAACAATGCACCTGGCTCAGACAGTTCCTCCAGTGGAATTAACAAACAGTCACTGAATCACTGCTCACCTTCTGAGGGCTGTGAGCTGGAAGTTTTCAATGCAATACTGAATGAAGTTCTTCAAATCAGTCTTGCTGATGCCACCAATGGGGTTGATATCAGCACTGGAGCAGTCGTACTTGGTCAAGTAACCACGGAGACTGAGCAAGACAGGAAATTTTATCCAGCAACAGTAAATAATAATATAACTGCAGCATAATATATAATCCTTGACACTACAGAGAATTTATATGTAGCATAAAGAAAGGGAGAAACAGATTGCAGATTGACATAACATATTTATACCTAAAGGGCAAACATGTTTAATTGCAACGAGGCCATCCTAAAGCCATGAAATTTCCAGAAGATGATACTTTAAACAATCATAAAGCACTGCAAAACTGTCCATGCTGAGACAATATGTGCTAAACAATTAAAATACTGTGCTGACCAATTAAAACAATAAATCTCAAAACACCCACAGAACCAGCACACAGTACTCTCACAGCTTTAGAGGTTACCACTCCCATAGTCTTACAGGGATTGCTTTAACCTTCAAATACTCAGCTCTAATAACAGTACTCCAGATTTTAAAGTCTGTTTTTCAGATCAAAGTTCACATTTTAATTCCTAATACAGTAATTGAAAAGAAAACAAATTGGGAAGTTAGCCTAGTGAATGCACAGGTAAGCTCTACTGAAAATAGCATTTTATGGGAAAGCTATAGCAATACTTTGGCTAAACCTCTGAAAAACACACAATTTCCCATTCAGGCTGATTCAACTATTTTCACTAATTTCACTGTTACCAGTCTATTCTTAGGTTGTTACCTCTTCTGACTAATAATCTACACTGGGATTTGGTAGAGTTGCAAGGAAATGACAGCGTCCTTTTCCACCTGAGTTTGGATTCGTAATTTTCACCAACCTTTCATCCACATTGGCTGATCCCAGCACCAGCAATCCCCCTGGCATTCCACGAGCCCACTGTGCCAGCTGAGCAAACAGGTAGGCGAGGACCATTCTTATTCTAGCCTGCAAAGCAAAATGAAAAGAAAAGCAAAATTTATATAGCAGAGTGATTTCTCCCCAGCCACTTTTATGAATCAATTGTCTAAACAAACTCATGAAGAACAAACTGTGGGCAGGGTACGTGTAACTTCAAGGAGAATGGTCTTGTGGAGAAAATGCTGAACACATGCAGGAAATTCAGGTTTAGTATCTGCTACTGCCACAAACTGAGGAAGTTTCTCCTGGTGTAAACTGCAAATTGGGGAATAGTTGCCATTTTCTACCTGCTACAAGCACTAACAAGGATCCATGAGGGATGAAGTATGCAGATAAACCATACCCTTTTATGGAGTAAATAAATCCCTCTGGTCTAATACGTAACATTTGTAAAAAGTTCACTTTGCTTTTGTCCCCATTCTGAAACTCAGCTTTTTCTAAGGATGGCAGTAGTATCAAACCAACCTGGGATCCAGCCTCCAGCTCCAGCCACAACTGTATTTTCTATTAAGGAAATACCCACACTCCTCTGTAACTAAAGCCTCTCCTGTTGCCAAAAAGCTGATAAAGGATTCAATGTCTGCTTACAGAGCAAACAGCTGGATTTCTCCAGTAACAGAGGGAGAAAGATCAAGTCCTCAAATTAAACAAAAACTACCAAACAGGATAACCAACACTCAGAACTAAAGCAGAGTTGCTGGTTAGGTTGGAAAAACAAAAAAACCCAAACCAAAACCCACAGAACCAAAGGAGTCTGACCTGATTCAGCCTACAGGGCACACACCTGCACATTCTGGAGTGCCAGGCTCTCTCTGCTGCTCCCTCCGTAGACAGAAAACCGGGGAGTTTGACCTGTCACCACACTGAAGATGCCCACAACAGCTTTCACAGCTGCATCAATGTTCAGGTTGATGTGGTAGCTGAGAAGAATTCAAGCACAAGTGACTCAACTAGCACAATCTGACTACATAAAATACCATTTAAAAAAACCCAAATGAATCCACCCACCAAATGAGGTTTTAAGGCCACTAAAATCTCAGATCTGGTATGAAGAAACTTAGGAAAGAATAACACTTTTCAGAGTCTGTTTCCAAAATTCCATGTCCTTTGCCAAATGCTTCTAAGTTTGCCTCACTCTAACACTTAAGTAATAATATCTGTAACATTCCTACTTAACCCACCTCCTATTGCTCTCTTATTTTTTCCCATTTTCAAGCTTGAACGTTTTAGATGCAAGTCCTTGCCAGAATGTGCTTTTTTTTTTCCCACCACTTCTCAGCTTGTACCTGCCTATTTGCTCAGCCAGCAGTTTAGCCCTGTTGCAGGTATCCTGGGAGGAGTTCTCACTGGCCATGTAGCACGTGGTGAAGACACGCTTGCACAATTCCCGAGGATCCTCAGGGATGTAGGTCTCATCATTCACAATCCTGCGTGCATCAGCCAGCACATCTGCATCTGAGGACAGAACAAAAGAAACACAAGAGTGGAAATCCTCCTACCAAGGATATGCAAGTATCTTGTACATCCCTTGTATTCCAAGTAAGCTTTACAGTGCCCCTGACAAGTAAGATGACTACATCTAACTCCCCCCAAAAATTTTCATCTATCAAATAAAAGAATTACTGATTTTGCTCCTGATTTTGAGCACAGAAATATTCAATCCATTTGACCTAATGAAGAATTTTCATAGAAAACATAATCCAGTATGTACAAAGACTTAGTTAAAGCATTAAGTCTGCTTAAAGCCAGTTTAAGAACTTCAACCATCCCTGACCATGTTTTGTAGTGCTGCTTTTAACAGAAGGGGAAAATTTTCAGAATAAACTGAAAGCTACATCAGCCAACAATTGAATAAAACTCTAGACAGAAACTAGTCTGAGTTCCACATCCAATTCTTAAACCCAAAATGAAAACTATTAAGCCAATTCAGAGAATCTGGACACACATTTTTGCTGGAAGTTCTGAAGAGATACAAAGAACTCCATTAGAACAACAGGAAAAAGGCCTGCCATTAATAAGCTCTTGCAGCTACTGCACTAATATTAGCTTGTCCACAACCATTAGTGAGTATGGCTGGCCAGACACACAGATCTACTTACTGCCATTCTTGACTGCCAGGCAAACCTGGTGACACATGGAATACACTATGCAAGCTGTAGCAGAGCTGTCAATTCCACCACTCAGAGGTAGGAGAAATCCTGCCTTGAAAACAGAGCAAGGAAGAGGTTCCACATAGCAAAATTAGAAAAAAATATGTATTGTACTACTCAGAAACACACTCCTGTATAAGAGTGACAGGTGCATTGTTCAAGTCTGTTTATATTCTACTGGGGAAAAACAGAACAAACCACCCAGAGCAAATCCTCTTAAACTCTCGTTAACTAGGTAATCAAACAAGTAGTCAGGGTAAAGCCCTTTGGCTAGAAAAAATTCCAGTTGTCTTCACCCTCTAGTAAGACAGAAAAGCTAATAAAAAGGATTGCATTTTTCATATATACTTTACTATTACACTGAATTACTACTTCATGTCACTCTGCCACATTCAAGAAAGCACAATTCCTAAGGGAAGGGTGCACAGAGCATACTGAAGTCAGACTTGAAATACAATTTTTAAGTCTGAAATGAGCTGCCAGTGAAAAACTCAAACTTTGCACCTTGGACTAACATCAGTTTGGGTTACCAGTAGCACAGGATGACAATTTGGATTGTCCCTGTGGCACAAAAGAAGCTGTGTATGCCAAGGGAAAAACAAACCCAGTTGTTCTTACCTGTTTGCTGCGCCTTAAATAGTCCCAGAGCCAACATGCAGGTCCAAGGCTGAAATTACAGAACACGATTGTTCTAAGAAGGTTACGGAATAACACCTAAGCAAGTCAACATATTTACTGTGCTCTTCCAATGAGAGACTTCCTTTACTTAAATCTAAACAACATCTTATGTTTATCTCTTTCTTTGGTTTGTTTGAGTTTTGGTTGCTTTTTTTTAAATCAAAATAATTTTCGAGCAACAGATTCAGTGTTTGATTACCTGATCTCCTCCTCGGGACTGTGATGTCTCCACTGGATTGGCATACAAGTAGGAACAGCTACATCGTCAGGACACGACAGAGCAAAATTCACTTTTACCCTGGGATAAGGATTCACTTTACTTGCCTAAGCAATAGTACAGAAGAATTCAGAAGACACCAATTTTAATGTAGCATATACCTATAAAACATCACCTGTGTAAGATACTGTGAAAATCAAGACAACGCAAATACTTTTTACATTCAGTAACTATTCAAACTTGGCACACCTTACAAACACAAGGAGTTCTTACCGCCAAGTTACGAGATGAAATCTCTGCTCTGTAACTTCGAACATCCTCCAGGTCCAGAGTGGCAACCAGCACCTCCTATGAAAAGGCTTTCAACATTAGATCACTCTACACAAACGATGCTTGGCAAAAGACTCAGCATCAGCAGTGGCAAAGGAAAAGGCAAGAAACTTCACTGGGTAAAGAGATGGATCTGGCACATATAGTGAGGAAACCTAGATGACAAATATACATTTTTCTGAAATCGAAGTGAAACCTTGTGTCTACAAAACTGGGTCATAATTAGAACATTGCAGTCTTTGCCCTTTCTTCCTTTAGATAAGGGAATGTAAATTAACAGGGTCTCTCCTTCTCATGGTGATTGCATACAAAAATGTTTTCATTAAGTTCTTCCAACTGTGACAGTTCTTCCTCCCTCACAAAAGCAGGACAGCTACTGTAGGTAGCCTGTCTAGAAATAGATCTAGTTGAATAGCATAATTAAAATACACCCTTTTTAGTCTAGAGACATGGACCTAAAGTCTGGAATGTCTGGGAAGTGTTGAGCATAAATGTACTAGCAGCTGTAGGGTGAATACATTACCACATCATCGAGTGAAAACTGGGATCCTTGTGCAACTGTTTCTCCATTCATGGAAATCATGGCACAGCCATCATAATACAGACGATCACCATCACAACCTTTCTGGTTTGCTAAAATATATATCCCACCATTCTGCCAGGGAAACAAACACACAGGGAAAGAAAAAAAAAAAAAGCTGTTCAGAATATAGCACCTGACAGGATGTTAAAAATCAAAATGTAATTTCTCTGTTCCTGCTTTTCTCACCAACTTCCTCTCCCTTTACATCATAAATGATTTACGGCTGGGATTCTCTCTTGACAGGAGTCTCTATTAGAAGCAAGAGTCATTCTGTTGCCTTTCCCTGGTCTTAAAATTAAGAACCAAACACGGTTGAAGGGAAAAGGGCCTTTTACCTCAGTATTCATTTAAGGATATTTAGGTGCACAACTGCATCCAGGTGGAATGCGCCGAAATGCACACCGAAAATGCACATGAAATGCACCCCCCAAACTGCACCCCCCAGAATGCACCCAAAATGCACCCCCCAGAATGCACACACCTGACTGATCGTGTATACAATTTATAGACCTTGCAAATTAGCATATCTATCAAAGATTCCCCAATGAGAAGCTTAAATGAATAGCGTGATATCCCCCCATCCCAAGGAATTCCCCCCTGGATGGGCCTATCTTAGTTTACAGGATGTGTTCCAGAGAGGACCTTGGTTTCTCAGGATAGCATAGGACTTTCTGGCCCCAACTGTGAGGCCTCCAGGATGTTTGGTCTCCTGGCTTAATGGAATATTAGGACTATGCTAAGTTATCAAGCTTAAGGAATTACAAATATGCATGCTAAAAGCACTGAGGATACATAAAAGCTATATAAAACAGTATATAAAAGGCATATAAAAGAAAAGGCAAAAAATCATTATGGCATCAACTCCCTCAACCCAAACAGAGAGCCGCACTTCTAAATTGAAATTCTGAGTTCAAATTGAGGTTGGGAAAAGCAGGAAGGTGATGACAGGAGCTGTGTTTGGATATCAGAGGAGAGAGCAAATGCTGTTAAATATTATAAATAAATATGCATAATTAAATGCATAAATTAAATAAATATGCATGTTAAATATAAATAAATATTTAACATGCAAAGCATGTTAAATTACAATGACAAAGCAGCTTTTTCACAGTGTCATGTACACTCCTTGCTTTATTTTTGTCCTCATCACTGTTAGATAGGATTACAGTCCAATTACTTAATGTCTTCTCATTTTTAAAACAAACAGAACTTTCAAAGTAGAAAAGTGCACACCTTTGCTGTAGCAGAATTCACCAGATCCACCCGGGCATGAGCCTTCCGCAGCACGTGGTGACTCCCAGAAGAGTTGGTGAAAATTTCCACGCCATCAAGTCCCATCTCAATATGAGGGCTGTCAAAGCAAAAGGCACAAAAATAAATCACTACTGTGCTGTGAAAACTGCAAATATCATTAAAAATCACTGACAAACAGAAACATCTATGGCATTGTCAGTTTTCTGCATGCCTTAGCTCAAACAATGAAAGGGCTTTCAAAAATATCTGTTTTCTTGCATTGCACAACTCTTCTGTGAAAGACCAGCAGTGGTTGCAGAGGTCAGGAGGGCTTTTGCTCATTCTGTTCTAAATGAAATGCCTTCTACTCTATAGAAGGCCAGGTCTCAAAGAAAGAGAGAATTACATAATCTTGGTCTGAAAGAGCAACAGGGATATACACTGCAAGGTCAGTCGTCCAATTTTCCTTGTCTCTTAGTAAATCCAAAAACAGAACCACAAGGAGAAGATTTTTACTGTTTTTTTTCTTTTTCTAATGTCATAAGAAAGAAATATGAAGAAAGAAATCACATCTTTGACACACCACACCTTCTGCAGTTACAAGGAAATTAATGTAACTGGGAGATTTGGAAAATCATCAGAAATGTGAGCACTAGAGTTTCCTGTCATTTGTTTCCTTAGGTCACTCTTTTCATTCTGCTTCTTTTTGGCATTTCTTCCCTGCCCTCTGTTTCGAATTGATTTAGCTTAACCACCTACATTTCTTTGCCATCCTGCATCTAGCCTAGTAAGGTCTTTCCCATGATGTATTCATTGCTTCTAATTATATTTTATTTTACTAGCACTTTCTGAAAGATAAATTACATAGAAGAATAATAAGCAGATCTTCTCAAACATTTATTTCAGGCAGCTCCAGGGTATGTTTTAGTTTACTTTTTATTTTCTCTTCTCCTTTACCTGTTTGGTGCCCAAAGTTCTTCACATATTTCTGCCCCTAGGCAGGTATCTTTGGTTGCTAGCACTGCATCCCCAAAAGGAACAGTTTCCTGAGGAAAAACAAGAAGATTCTTACACACATGCAGTAGAACAAGCTATTCAACTCAAAAACTCAACTACAAATCTTAAGAAAATATAAAAATTGAATGCTCACTTATGTGAAATTAGTGACACAGTATCAATCACATTATACCTTCTTTCATTTTACACCAAGTCTGTGTTAAAAAAAAAAGCTCTGAAATGCAAATTTCTGGACTGACTGAAATTTTGTGGTTTAATTTCAGTAGTATTCAGACCTAGTGCTTTGCTTAAGGACAGGAATTACACAATATACAAAAGAGAAAACTGTCTGTTGCTAGGAATCACACTCATGCTTCAGTGGGAACTAACATAAATTTTAGATCCTTCTGAATTAACAAGGTTGAAATGATTTTTTAGTCTCAAGCACAGATAAACTCAGTACCAAAATTGTGCAAAATATGGCAGTCAAGGTTCTCTATGTACAAATAACTGAGGCAGATTTAAAATTTACTTGCTTGGCTGCCACATACTAACATAAATAAGGTTAAATTATGCTCTCATTTAATGTAACTTAGAACCACCACTGAAACGTATGAATCTACAACATGACTGGCAGCAGAATTTTGGGAACTACAGTTTTTAATTGCTGGATCTGGAAGATGCTAAAGTTAGAAAAAACAAGTTACCTGTCCAGTCACTTCCTGAATGATCCTGGGTAGAAAATACTCCTCCACGTGCCTAAATCAAGTTTACAGATTATGAATATATCATTACAGAACTCACAGCATAAAAACTGGTTCTCATCTCACCTTGTAATGTTGGTTAAAGAAACTGTATTGAAGCTGTATAGGGCTGTGTGTGTTTAAAAAATGAAAAAATACCTTCATATTTTCTGTGGAATTAATCAGAAATGCCAACATTGTAAGATAGCAACATCTGTGCTTCAGAAAGGCATGGTAAGCAATGCTCCCTCCTGGCTAGAAACCAGACCTAACAAAGAACACACCATGCAAGTCTAATGACAGATGGAATCTTCTCTTTTTGCAGGGTTGCTACATGAGCAACTCAGAACTGACTGGGGCTCAGAGGATGGACCAGAAGTGCTTTACTGAGACCTTCAAGCTGGAGGCATTCCCTGACTGCAGGACGAGTGCACAGCATCAGAGATGAGTTCTGCAGCATCATAAGGTAGGTAGGTAGCTTTTATTCTCTGCAGTTGTTAAAGCTCTGACAGAGCTCATCCATTTCAGTGTTTGCCAGTTCAGTACTGGGATGCAGCAATCCAGCAGACAAACACAGCCCTGTCCAGTCCTGAGCTGGGTGTTCTTAGAAAGCAGACACCAGGAAAAGGACACTTTACACTGGTTGTAGGATCAAGCAGCCCCACTTTTTCTTCCGGCTCAGAAACTCAGAGTTTAACTTCTCAATAAGCTTCCTAATCAAGCTGCAACCACGTAGCTTGGCTGACTCTGTCTTGCTGCTCTCCCTGTAGCAGCCAATGATGATTTGCTGTACATATTTCAACCCTGCTGCTGTGGCTGCAGGTTTTTTAACACAATTTTAACAGTTGCCAGCATACCTTGCTTTGCTCCATGGGGTGAACCATCTAAGTTCCCTGTAGTTTCCTCCATTTGCCAGTGATATTTTTGGTCTGATCAGAAGAATCTTCCTTAAATCATAAAACAAAACAGAAAAGCTGAGTGAAGACATGATGTGCAGCCAAACAAGGCTATATATGAACACTGATTAACTCCTTTTTATCTTTTATAATGTAACATTTTTAAAGCTTCTGTTCGCAGACTCAAGGGGTTTTTCTGAACTCTTTCAGAAAGCAGTGGGAATTTCGTTTCTACAAATTCAGAAAAGAAAAAATAGATAATGAAAAACCTTAGTTGTCTTTCTCAAAATTTAGCAAATAGGAAGATAGATCCATCACTCTACATAGCACTGAAGGGTCTTGCTTGAAGGCCAAACTGGTGTCTGAAAAGATAATGTGTTACTTCACAAAACACATCAAGAACTACTTACTTATTTAAAAAGATCACTCGACAATTGTAACGAACATTCCTGTGCAGAACAGGCCTGTGAAAATAAGAAGCAAAATTAGCAGTGACTACACTCACTAAATGAAATTATAAAAAGCTACAGAATCTACTTTCCTGCATAAAAACTATTTGTAAGACCTCATTAGAGGGAATCAAGCAAAACGATATATCAAGTTTTAGCTTCTAATTTTTTTAGTTGAAGTAGTTGTTTGAAAAAATCAGAGTTAGTGACTGTGCTGTCAGATATATCATATCAACCACTACCCGAGCCTTAGGAACATGAGCAGACCAGAAGATTCCCCATGGCTGGGCCAGGTTATTTAATCAAACATGACCTCCTGGGATACTGACAACCCAGTTCAAAACCAAACTAGCTCTACACATTTATAGCAATACTAACACGTTAATTTTACAGACATCATTTACCACCCTTTCCTGTCAGCACGAGACTTGCAATGGCTTCAGTAACTTTCACATGCACTTTTGTGACTTTAAGATGTCTGTCAGTCAAAGCAGCCCCCACATTCCCACAAGACAGTCAATTTATAAAGCCCCTTGAGTTACACCTCGCACAAAGTCTGACCTGTGGCAATAGGGCCCAGCCATTAAGGTTTCCAATATATAACTGTAATTACCCTATTTTTCTCTTGAAGGCTTCAGCCACCAGCAGTCTTTGAAAGGATTATCTTTCAGAAAGTGTTCTGTATGTTGCAGAGCTGGTCATGGTCATTAAAAAGGGAAAAGTGGTGCAGTTCCTAAGATACGTTTGAAAGTTTGGTGCAGAGCCCTTGCTATCCAGAGTACGGCCCAAGCAGCACGCCCTAAGGACATACCCCTTTATCACAGGTACACAAAAAAAACAACTTACATTCCCACATCACAGATAATATCTTGAGTAGCTGGAGACTCCAAGAGTTTTCCCAGAACTTGAAACGAATGCAAGAGTGTGTCTGACTCATAATAGTGATCTGAGCAGCCGTAACCACTGCGTATAAAAACAAGAAATCAAAATTCAGCCAGATCAGCACCAGAGCCAAAGAACCAAAACTACTTCAGACAGGGAACATTTCACCCACACGGGTAATTTGTATAGAAAATGAAGAAGCAGTGCTGTCAGTATCATCCCTACTTACAGCATGTAAAACTCTGCGGCGTTTCATATCACCCCATGGGGGTGATACATTCCTTCAAAGGACAGCAGCCTGGGCCCAGGCAGAAATCAAAGCACTACAGTTTCCCTGAAGGAAAACTCACGAAATAGGTCAAAAATTATCGCTACCAGTCAGGTTTCCAAGACAAGAGACCCAATCCTGTGCTCACAAATACAGTGCTTTTCCTTTGCACCGACAGCCACATGCCGTAAGTACGGCTTTGGGCACTGCAGCAGCACAGGGAGGATGCTCTTCCTGACTGTTCTTCCACAATTAAGTGGAATCGCACCAAATCCAGCGCCAGCAAAGAGCCCTTACCAGATTTCGAGCTCTGGACCAAGCCGGTACCGGGCTCCTTTGCTCTTGGCGATGTCGATACCTGGAAGAGTGTTGGGAGCGCAGTGTGTGAAACAGGCACGGGCGGTGCTGCTGCGCCTGTGGGAGGGAGGGACGGAAGAAGGGAGGGAAGGAGGGAGCGGGAGAGGCTTCCTGACGGCCGGGGACAACCAGCCATCTCGGCACTCACTTCTGAAAATCCTCTCCAGGTTGCCCTCAAAGTCCAGAGCCCACTGGTTGAGGGCGCAGGTAGCCACTGTCACTGCCCGGCCCATGGCGGCCCCGCCGCCTTCCCCGCTGCTTCCGGGGCGGTGCCAGCCCGGGGCTGCCGGTCCCTCCTCCGCTCCCTCCTCCGCTCCCTCCTCCGGCCGCTCCTCCCGGCCCCCGCTCCTCCCTCCCGCTACACCTGCAGCGTCAGCGCTTCAGGAATCGCCTCCATCCAGGCCCGGTATCCACCCTCGGTGCGGCTTCTCCGGCGGCGAGTGCTGCTGCACACCCTTACGCGGTTTTCGCAGTTTTCTCTCCCCAGAGCCCTGAATAACGGGAATGCTGCCTTAGCCCGTTTCTGAGCCCTGCAGCTTTTTTTAAGAGCTGTCCCTCAAACCGAGTTCAGAATGTGAGTGCTGAAGGTAACTGGAACAGGGTGCAATGTTTTGTGTGTTGTTCACATTTCAGTATCATCCCGGCAGCTCTCAGGGTGCTGATCCCAGAGAGGGTGACTTCGAAGTCCAATCTCCTCTCTTATGTCCCTCATCACATACTTGGCTGCCGTGCGCCACCTTACATACAGGATTCTAACTTCTTTCTGTACTAGAATCAGAACCATTTAGGTAGGAAAAGACCTGTAAGATCACTGAGTCCAACCACTAACACAGCACTGCCAAGCCCACCACTAAAGCATGTGCCCAAGAGCCACATCTACACTCTACACGGCTTTTACCTCCAGCACTGGTGACTCCACCACTGCCCTGGGCAGTCTGTTCCAATGCCTGGCAACCCTTTCCATGAAGAAACCTTTTAATATTTTATCTAAACCAGCCTTGGCATAACTTGAGACCATTTCCTCCTGTCCTGTCGCTTGTCACTTGGGAGAAGAGCCTACAGGCTACAGCCTCCTTCCAGGAAGTTGTAGAGCGTAAGAAGATCCCCCCCCCTTGCGCCTCCTTTTCTCCAGGCTGAGCCTCCCCCCCCCTTCCGCCCCCGCTCCCTCTGCGGCTCCTGGTGCTCCGGAACCTGCCCCAGCTCAATTCCCTTCTCTGGACACATTTCAGCTCCTCAGTCTCTTGGATTAAGGTGCCCAAGACTGACCCCACGATTCGAGGTGGGGCCTCAGCGGTGCCCAAAGCAGGGGGACGGTCACTGCCCGGGTCCTGCTGGCCACACTGTTGCTGACACAGGCCAGGATGCCATTGTCCTTCTTGGCCACCTGGGCACACCCGGGCTCGTGTTCAGCAGCTCTTGGCCAGCACCCCCAGGTCTCTTTCTGCGGGGCCATTGGAAATTGCACAGAACGGTCAGTGGAATGTGGGGAGTTTAGTAACAACTCCAGGCAGCCCGGCCTGATTTAGGGACTCTGCGGCCGCTGTGGTACCAAGTCAAGGCGGCCCAGTTCCCTTTCAGGGCTCCGTGGCCGGCTAAAGTAACCAGCCCGGGGCGCTGCAGGGGGATCTTGTGACCCAAGTGCATGTGTAAACTATTTCCTTGGACACCCATTCCCACTCTTCCAGAAGGTCTGGGTTTATTTAGCGATCCCTCCCGCCCGGCGGCCGAAGCGCCCCGTGCGCGCCCGCGTTCCTGGCCGTGCTCGCGGGCGCAGCCACGGAGGAGCGGCCGCTCCGCGCGGGACCCCCGCGGCCGCCGCTGCCCAGGGTTACGGCCGAACCCTCCGCGCGCGCCCCGGGGCAGGGGGCGGAGCCTGCGGCCCTTGCGCTGCTCGGCCCATGGGATGAGCCAATGGGGAGGCGCGGGGCGGGCGGGGCTCGGCGGGGATTGGCCGGGGCCGTGGGGCGGGGGCGGGGCCCGGAGGCGCGGCAGAGCGGCAGCGGCGGCGGCCGGGGCGGGCGCGGGGAGCGGGTTCTGGTGGGGCAGTGACCCCCGGCGAGGCAGTGACCGACCCCCGGCGGGGCACCGACAGACCCCCGGTGAAGGAGCGGCCCCGGGCCTGCGGGTGGGTGCGTTCCTTCCCTATTGTGTGTGGGACCGGGCCTGGAAGGGAGCCAGCCGTGTGGGCAAAGGGGAGCGGCGAGCCGCCTTCCCCTCACGGCGCTTCTGAAAAGGCGCCCACGGGGGGAGGACTAAAGGAAATGGACTTAAGGCGAGCCAGTGGAGATTCGGATTAGATACGAGACAATTTTTTTTCGCTGTTCGGGTACTCAGGCGTTGGAACAGGTTGCCCAGGGAGGTGGTGGATGCAGAGGGTACGGTCAGGCTCAGTCAATGTCCAGATAATGGATCAGGTTCGCAGGGATGAGGCACGTCGAGCCGGGAAGTCAGTCTGTAGTACGCATTATAGGATGAGGATCTTTACCTTAAGAAATGTTTGACCAGACCGAAAGAAAGCTGTAGTGCATGTTGCACAGAGAGAATTAGGTGTTGCCGAGTAAGTCATTCTCCATTCCCACTGATTTTTGACTTGGATGGGATTCTGTCTTGTTTTCTGTGGTGTAAATGACATATATGGAGCAAGGAGTCTGGGCAAAAGCATCCAATTGACAAGGTCCAGTTATAGCAGTAGCGATTTCTCAAATTAAGAAAGGCAGCTAAATTTACAGAACTTCATTTCCAGAGGTTTATGAGAATGTGGTGAAACTTGTTTTTTTCCTTTTACATCTATGTGTAAGTAATAAGCCATGTGATAGCTATGCCTCTTAAAAGAAAATTCCAGTTAGGAAAAAGTTTAATGGATTATTTTGATATCATTGATTGGTTATGTTTTGCTGAATATAAGTTTGTAAGGAATTGGTAAGGATTTTTTGCTTCCTCTCCTCCACCCCCAAATTTCACGTGGTCTGTAGGCTATATAGTAGATTTTAGTAACTTTTATTTGTGATTGTCTTGTAGAGGCGTAAGACTCACTGAGAACCAGCTGGAGTAATAGGATTCATATTTTCTTTCCTACAGGGCATCATGGCAGCCCATCAGGAGAAAAAACTTGCTGAAGAAAGAAAACACCAAAACATGAAAAATGATACTAAAGCATCTCAAGGCCAGTGGGGAAGAGCATGGTGAGAGCAGCCAATGACCCTAAGTGGTCCTTGTATTTCCAATTGCTTCATTCTTAGTCTTAGAGATGCTGTATTCCTTTTAAACTTCCCTCTGTTAATAACAGATTGTTGTCTTGCCCTACTCTGGGAAGCTCATGGATAATTTGCTGTAGCAACAGGTGCTGAAGAAGAGTTTTTCAAGTTTTTTAAGGCAGAGAGTTTGCCAGGTCGTTTGGGTTAAAAGACACTCATTGCAAAAAAGAAAAGCAAATCATAAAAATTGGTAAAATTTCCAGTTCCTTCAAGGCAAGAAATATTTCCCAAAATCTGGAAAACAAGCATCCCGGCATCTGTGGCATTCCCAGCTGACAAGGCCTGCTGTAGCAAGATTTAGGACTCATATCCCAGTTCTCAAAGAGCTGAGTAGGTATTAGTAGGGCATTGTACTGCAGCTGGGAACAGCAAAAGTGGCACAGCAAGTTCAGTTTATGTCTGTCCAAGGTCTGTCTTTTCCAAGTTTCCAAGCTTTGCATAGTATTCTTGGGATTCCATTATTGCTTCCAACTGAATACCAGTTAGAGCCATGATTGCCATCAAAAACGTGAAGTCTGTAATAATAATCTGGTTTTTGGAGGGGAGATTTTATCTAATCTCTTGCTCTGATCGACTAGCATAGTTTTAGAGCAGTTTGTGGTAAAGTATGTTCTGTGCTAATTTTTTTATGGCTGTTTGACCCCCAGACGTGTGTGCCCTGAACACATTTTCAGTTTTCCTCCAGTTAGTCTAGAAGGTCCACTGAAAAAATTGTCTGATATAACCTGGGCAAACAAAATGCACTGTTTTGGATTACAGGGAGGTGGACTGGTTTTCCTTGGCAAGCATCCTTTTCCTGCTCATGTTTGCACCACTGATCGTGTATTACTTCATCATGTCCTGTGAGCAGTACCAGTGCTCTCTGACTGCTCCACTCCTGGACTTGCTGACGGGGAATAAACATCTGTCTGACATCTGGAACAGGACTCCGACGCTGACCTTTAGGGCTGCTGGCATCTATTCCCTTTGGGTGACTTTCCAGGTACATGGTTGAGTTATGATCTGGATGCAGTGTCTGGTTTCTCACACAGCTGTTGGATGAATCCTTTTGCACAAAGGACAGTGGAATGTTGAACTGGCATTTACTCTTTGGTGTTTCACACTTTCCAAGGCTTTTTGGAATCCAAATGAAACTTATATACTTGGAATATAAGCACGTAGGGAATATACACAAATATTCCTTGTGTGACGTATTCCTAATGAGGTTTTTAAGAAAAAGCAACTTTATAACAACAATATCCATTTGTTTTAAATTAATACACAAGAAATAGATCAAAATAAAAGGACGAGGACCTGAATCATTTGCCAGCTGTCCTGCCTCCCCACCAAAAAAGGATGACAGCCTTTGAAATACATCTTCAGAGCTGTATAATAGCTTAGATGTATTACTAGCCTAAAATCACAAGAGCTAATATTGCCATATTTGCTTACCCAATGCTTAATAGAAACTTAATAGAAACGGTATATTTGTTATATGTATGTAAGGGATAGTGTTTTGAGGGATTTTGTCCTGTCTGTATTTACTGTGAATACACTGTCTCTCTTCCAGGTGGTTTTGTACATGTCCATTCCTGACTTCTGCCATAAATTTCTCCCTGGATATGTGGGAGGTGTACAAGAAGGTGCTGTCACCCCTGCTGGTGAGGTCTTCCTTGGAATACATGGACACCGTGCAGTCTTCTGAAATTATAGTATTTCTGTACTTAGAGTCTTTAATAACCCGTGTGTAGCCAGAGAAAACGTGGACATAAGTGCTCCCACCTTCCTCACATGTTCATTTCAAACAAAAATACAAAGCAATCTATGCCATCTTTTAGAATAAGTTGTAGCATTTTTATAGCTTATAATTAGTAAGACTGTTGATCTGGTAGGCACCACGCTAGCAATGGAAAAGTACTGGTTGATAATTTTGGCACTTGAAATTGTCAGCGGACTATTGCTGGTATTTGACAAGATAGTTTTACCTGCTCAAGCTCCATTAACCCAAGGGACTTGAACAAAATGTGTGATGTGAACTGTTAGAAAGGGTGGCTTGTTACTCTAGTCAGTTTTGGGGTAAAGTCTAAATTGAGTCTCATGAGGAGTAAAACTCAGCCTAACAAAGCCTGATGGGTACAGCAGAGTCTAATGGAACATTCAGAAAAGTGCCTTAAGGTGTTTCATTGGGAGGACGAGGAGAGAGAAGTCATTTCATGAGCACTTGATTGAGCTTCTGTGTATTCGGTGCATACCCATATTAATTAAAAGCTGTAGTAATGCTACAGCATTTAGTAGTAATTTAGCATGTAGTAATTAAATGCTGTAGTAATGCAGGGTCAGTAACCCTCAATCTTTTTCTTCGTATTTTAGGTGCTGTGAATAAATACGAAATCAATGGGCTTCAGGCCTGGATCATTACCCATGTGCTTTGGCTTGCAAATGCTTCTTTCTTCCACTTCTTCTCACCTACCATCATTTTTGACAACTGGATTCCTCTCCTGTGGTGTGCCAATATCTTGGGATATGCAGTGTCCACGTTTGCAATGGTTAAAGGCTACTTTTTCCCTACCAATGCCAAAGACTGGTATGTGAATTTTAGTAATGAGAGAATACTAGGTAATCAGAGATTAAAACTGTTAAATAAAAACCAGGTATATAAATGGAATGACAGAATATATTTCACTGGCACAGGGAGCTGAGCCAGTGTATGACAATGGTTCTTTGCATCACTAGCACCATCCCCTGTGTTTCATGCTGCACACCATGGCACTGGCAGCCTCAGTGTCACAGATACACCCATCCTAGAAACAGTTATACTGAAACTGTTCAGAAGTGTTACCAGGAGTAAACTCGGGCACTTCTGAAACTCTACAACTTATGTCACTTAATGTAATACTTCAGTCGGGTCAGTTTGTGTTACCTTGCACAACATTACTTGGTTTTATGCTTTTCATGATCACTACATCAAATTAATCTGAGTTTTGTAGCCAGAGTAGTAATTACCTGTATTTGTGTATAATTCCATACATTTCTAATTTTTTAATGTTTTACAGCAAATTCACTGGAAACTTCTTTTACGACTACATGATGGGGATTGAATTTAACCCTCGAATTGGGAAGTGGTTTGATTTCAAGCTGTTCTTCAATGGGCGCCCTGGGATTGTGGCCTGGACTCTGATCAACCTTTCCTTTGCTGCCAAACAACAGGAGCTGTATGGCAAAGTGACAAACTCCATGATCCTGGTCAATGTCCTTCAGGTAACTTCCAAGGAGGAAATTAAGAAACCAGTTAGGAAATAAACGAATATTAAAGTAGGAAAAGAAGTCCTACAATGGAAATGGAAGTGAAGTGTTTTTTTCCTAGCCTGAAACAAGCTCATTCAGTGATGGTGTGCTGGGACTTCTTTGGATTTATTCCCTCATTTGTGTAAATGGAAGCCTGCTCAATTGGAGCTCTACCCCCTCTCTTTGTAACCGTGTGACTCTAAGCTGAAGAGAGGTTGGGGTGATCAATTGTGAGTTCGCTTCCCAAGTGTTTGTCCTTGAGTTGTACACTTGCCTCAGTCATCCTACTGTTGCTTTATCTGTGTAGCTAGATAGATATTGTGTATCCAGATAGATTGTATTTATGTGATAGCTCTTCCTGACCGTGTTCAGAAATGTCTGGTTTTGAAGAGCTAACATAAAAACACCAATGAATTTTGAGATCACATCACAAGGCAGCACAGACATTAAGCTGATGCTGTTAAACAGGGTAACTGGTGACAGTGCTCTGTTATTAATGTGAAATTATTCTGTTGCAGGGTATTTATGTTCTGGACTTCTTTTGGAATGAAGCCTGGTACTTGAAAACCATTGATATCTGCCATGATCATTTTGGATGGTATTTGGGCTGGGGAGACTGTGTTTGGTTGCCTTACCTCTATACTTTGCAGGTAAACAAGTGTATGCTGTGTATTTGGGCTAACAGGAATGAAACTTTGCAGAAATTTTCTTCCCAGCAGTTTAATTTGTACCTTAAATGTTTCTAGGCAGTTTGACTGTTGAGAAATCATTGCAACATTCTTTGTACCAATTCCCATGTAGGAAGGCTTCCTGTCCCTGCATGGATTTGACATCTTTTCCTCTCCTGCCCTTCTTTTGTGCCTCTTTCTGTCACTCTCTATTGTCTGTATACTTTTCTAAATCCTTTCAGTTTCCTTTTATTCTAAATCCTTTCAGCTTGCTTTTTTTTTACTCCTGCTTGTTGAGGGTCTTTTGGTTAGTGGTGGTTTCTTTGGGTTTTGTTCCTTTTTTTTTCTTCTGTCTGGTTTGCATCCTTGCAACATCTCTCTTCTTGTTTCATGAAGAAGTGCAATTTTGGAGAGAGAAAGAGAGAAGGAAGCTGTTGGATGCAGAGTTTTCTGCAAGTTTTCTGCAGTTTTACTATTGCAGTAGGCTTTTCTGCTCTTTCTTCTGGTCTGTTGTGGGCCACTGCAGTCAAGGAATTGGTCTGGCTTGCTGAGCCTCTGTTGGACGTAAATGTCTAATTGTTTTTGTGCTCCCCAGGGTCTGTATTTGGTTTACCACCCTGTCCAGCTGTGCACAGCCCATGCTGTAGGGGTCTTGATGCTGGGCTTGCTGGGCTATTTCATCTTCAGAATGACCAACCACCAGAAGGACCTCTTCCGTCGTACCAATGGCAACTGCAGGATCTGGGGGAAGAAGCCGGAGTACATCGAGTGCTCCTACGTGTCCGTGGATGGGACCAAGTACTACAGCAAGCTGATGACCTCCGGGTTTTGGGGCTGGGCTCGTCATTTCAACTACACGGGAGACCTGATGGGCTCGCTGGCCTATTGCCTGGCTTGTGGCTTTGAGCACATCCTGCCTTACTTCTACATCGTTTACATGGCCATTCTGCTCACCCACCGCTGCGTTAGGGATGAGCACCGTTGTTGCAGCAAATATGGGAAGGACTGGAAGCGCTACACTGCTGCAGTGCCCTACCGGCTCCTACCCGGAATATTTTAGGGCTAACGCAGGATCCAGGGGGAAAAAAGAAGAAACGTGCAGGCATGCCATGTTTAAAGTAACTGAAGTGGGGAACTGAAATGCCCCATTTTTTTAGAAGACTCTTTTAATTGGAATACCCCTCTGAATCTCCCCATTTCCAACTTAACTTGGATCTGAAGAAAAGTTGCATGTGTTGAGACTCCTGAGAAATCCCAAAGCTGGCAGGTGGCCTTACCCATGATTGTAGCAGAGTCCTGGAGGCAGTTTGCAGTGGCTCAGGAGAGGAGGAAAAGAGTTCTGTCATCTCTTTAAGAAAGAAGTTTTCTGATGCAGTTGTGACCATCAGAACCTACAATTGGGAACAACAACAAAGGATGTTTGATTGTTGGGTGCTTGTCAAGAGGTGAACCATGGAAATGCTGAACTGCAGAACCGCATCTGAAATGATTGTTATGATCTGAAACAAAAGTGAAAACTGTTAAAAATTAGTGACATTTTCAGCACTTGACTATGTGGAACACGACCAACTGGGTATTATTTTGATACTGAGACCAGACTTAGTGAAGCTACAGAGCTGTGCTGGTTGGGCTGGAGTAGAGTTAATTGGTTTTCTTCCTAGTAGCTGGTATGGGCATAGTTTTGGATTTGAGCTGAGATAGTGTTGATAACACAGGGATGTTTTCACAATTGCTGAGCAGTGTTTACACAGCATCAAGGCCTTCTCTGCATCTTACCCCACCCATCAGTGAGTGGGCTGAGGGTGCACAAGGAGTTGGGAGGGGACACGGGCAGGACAGCTGACCCCAAGTGACCCAAGGAATATCCCATTCCATATGGCGTCATGCTCAGCACATAAAGCTGAGGAAGAAGGGAGTGGGGGATGTCAGGAGTGATGGTGTTTGTCATTCCAAGACACCATTCCATGGGATGGAGCCCTGCTTTCCTGGAGATGGCTGAACATGTGCCTGCAGGTGGCAAGTGGGGAATAGATTCCTTATTTTGCTTTGTCTGTGTGCAGAGTTTTTCCCTTTACCTATTAAATGAATGTGTTTATGTCAACCTGTGAGTTTTCTCCCTCTCCTGATTCCTTCCCCCATTCCACTGTGGGGGAGTGAGTGAACAGCTGTGTGGGGCTGAGTTGCCAGCTGGGGTTAAACCATGACAGTCCTTTTTTGGTGCCTAACATGGAGCTTGAAGGGTTTGAGATAACAGCAGCTTTGACTGGAATGTGCGGGATTGGATTTATAGCTGTTGGTGCTGTTGAGCCGTCAGGCTCCTGTGCTTGCCGTGGGGCTCCCTCTCTGTATATTGTGGGGCTTGTTAGGGCCTTCATGTTGATTTTGCTGCTGGATGCAGTGGTTCTGCTCTTCCTGGGCTGTGCCTGGGGACACTCTGATGACAGCCCTGGTGACACAAGTGGGCTGGCAGGTGGCCAGGGCATTGCTGCTGTTTCTGTGCTGCTGGAACTCCAGTGTGAGCTTGAGTCGAGGGAACTGTGACCTGTGAATGAGCCCACACGGGAGCAGGACACTCCCAGGCATCAGTGGCTGGGAATAAGCCCATGGCAGAACAGGAACCTCTCAGGGCATCTGTGGCTGTGGTTATGTCCATGCCCAGGAAGGGATTGTGGCCCAAGGATAAACCTGAAGCCTCTGTGGCTGTGGATAAGGGCATGCTCAGCAGGTAGCCCTTGAAACATCAGTGCCTGTGCATGGGGTTGTGCTGGAGCACCTCAGAGCCAGGGCCATGGATAAACCCCTGGCAGAGCAGTACAGCCTTGGAGGAACTGCAGCTGTGGGTAAGGCCACATCCACTGCTTTAGTGTGGATGGAAAACTTAATTCCCTACTGTTTGTATAAAATCATGTTTGTAAAAATTTAAGATAGAAATTCTTTATTTCAGGACAAATAAAAAAACACTGCTAATTTTCCTTCAGCTGTTTCTTTTCTTGTTACATGGTGTTGTGGTTTAGGATAGCTGGGAATTGTAGTTGAAGAAGGCTGCATCTGCAGGAAGTGATTCCTTGCAAAAAGGTGTTTTCAGCTTCCTCTAGACCCGATCAACTGGCCAGGTTGAATATTGGCAACTTTCTTAACCACTTAGAGGGCTTGACACGCCTCTGTGAGCCACATTTTAAGAAGGAGCAGAGCCCGGGAAGCCCTCTCTTGCTTCCGGTGGCCGAACAGGTAACTGGTGGGGGGTGGCCGGGCCAGGCCGGGCTCTGCCGGCCGGGCCTGGCCCGGGTCAGCCAGGGGGTGGCTTGGCTGAGATTGCAGTCACTTCAACTCGCGAGACACCCCCACCCCAGAGGCCAGGATGGCCCTCACCTCACCTCCAGAGCAGCTGAAATTCCCCTGAGACTGCCATCCAGCAGGATCACGTGGCCAAGAGATAAGCGAGTTCCAGCTGCAAAACCCGGGGGAGATTAACTCTTTTAGTGCTGTTAAGAATTTTTTTCCAGACCAGATGAAGCCTGCAGAGAGTAATCATCTCCCCGATCAGATGGAGAGAGGAAAGTGAAGGCTTGTGAAGGAAACACTATAAAGATGCCCAAGTCAGTGAGGAAGAAAAACGTGAGACCTCGGGGGAGGAGATTGAGGAGATGCTTTAATCCTAGAAGCTGAAATTCTGTTGGAAAAACCATGGTGATGGACTATGATATATTAGACTACCCATTGTAATTTCTTGAAAGCATGAGGGGGGGTTGGAGCGTTCAAACTGCAACTGTGAGCAAAGGTGCTTGTACTAGAACAAGCAAATTCTGAAGTAGCTGTAACTTGCTGTGAGCAACAGTACCTGTGCTGCAATAAGTACATGCTGAAGTAGCTGTGATTTAATGAGAAACTTGAGCAGAGATCGCACAAGAGAGAAGGACCTCTGTTCCCAGACCATGAGGATACTCCCAGAGAGGGTCCTTACGCCTTTCAGGCACTTCAATAAGTGAAGAAAACTTCTGTTTCTGAACAGCTCATCCTTAAAAATAGTACCCCCTTAGCTAAAGAAACCCTCGAAGCAGCTGTGGGGAAAGCTGTAGTCGGGGGATGGGACTTTCACATGCAAGCAGAAAACCATTCCGGGCGGCTGCTTTTGCTGTGACACTGAAGCTGCACGAGATTGTTTCGTGTGGGGATGTTTCCATGGTTTTGACCAAGAGAGACTCCTCTCCCTAAGTGAACTGAAAACCAGAAATTATTATATAGGTGGTGAACTGACTAGAATCCTCAAGGGTTGTGTTTTTCTTTTACGTTGGTGGTAGAAGGGAGCAGAGGTGGGGGGAGAGAGGTGTTCTGAAGGTTTAGTCTGACTTTCTTTTCCTTCTTTTAACTCTGTTAATAAACTTGTTTATATTCTTTAAGTTTTTGTGCCTGCTTTGCTTTTACCTCCTAATGCTTATCTCACAGAAGGGACATCAGGGGGCTACTGCCCGAGTTAACCCTTAAACCGCTACACAAATTGGTGTTTCCGCCCGGGACCAAACTCAACCCGCTACACATGGTTTTCTTTCGGAGTGACGAAAGGATACAAAAGGAGCTCTTCAAAAAGTTTGATTTCAAGAGCTCCTTGGAATTCTGTTTTCCAAGGTGAAACAAATAAAAAGAAAGAGGGATCATAGTATGAGCTATGCAGCTTGTAACAAGCTTGGTAGTAATGTTCAAGCTAAAACACTTTAAAAAAATTATTGCACATGAATATACTGTTAGTTTTTAGAGTAAGTAGAAAAGTGTGTAAATTAATGTTTCATAGAAACAGATGAATGCACTGATCTTCATGGCAGCTTTGGATGAGTTGTGTTGGTGAGTGTGTGTTTTGTTTTTGTTGCAGTCATCCTGGAGAGGATGGTCTGGGCAGGAGAAAAAGGGTCTCTGCAAACCTAGAAAACAAATGTATCTTGTAACTGGGCTTTGTTTCAGAGCTGGATCTACATGCATCCTTTTCTTACGTAGCCTTGGAATTTGCACTGCCCCTTTGCTGTTAATGCCAAGGTTATTTAAATATTGCAAAATAATCTGGACTCTTAAATCATGGTAGCCTTGTACAGCACAGTGTGGTCCCTTCAGCTCTATGAGAAATCTTGGATGTTTTGTGGAAGAAATTACCCCTTCAAGACCAATAAAAAAACCATTCTGAAAGCTTCATATTAACATGAGCCCTGTGTAAGCAGTGCTCCAAGCAGTGTCCCACTAATGTCACCCTTGAAAACTGGAATGTGAAGGACCATCGGCTTGCTCATCTTCATGCCTGGGTCACTTTGTTGTATGCATGGCAGTGCTGTTAAATTTGCTTCTTCCAGGTAAAAACAAAACAAACAAACAAAAAAACCAACAAAACAAACAAACGAAAAAAAGGATTGTTGGGGGTATGTATTGGATTAACTTTTGTCCTGATATTTCCTACTTATTGATACCCTGTGGTCAATATCACTCATCAAGTTTGAAGATCACCTAGTAAGCTGGGAATTTCAACTATAGATAGAAGTGTCAATATTTGCAAAATGGTATTTATTTAACTTGGGTTAAATGACATATAATGGGAAAACACAGCAAAAGCTTCCAGTAATTACTTGGAGCAGTAACCAAATTGTTTGGTTGGATTAATGTAGGAAGAAAAGTTACAAATGCTCACTTGAAGAGGGCACAAGAGGCTGAGCAATTTCTAGACTGCCTTAGACCTACCTAAAGAAAAAAAACCCATGCCAGTGTTGTAGTGTATAACCTTTATGGATTGTCAGAATTCCATTTACGGATGGAATGGAGTGGGGAGAGGGGAACGTGCAATACCTCTGGGAAGGGAGGATGCCTTCACACCTGGAAACCTGTGTCACAAATGGCATTTCTGAGATCGGGGCTCCATCTCTGCAGCAGAAGGGTGGTTGTAAAGGAATGGGATTGCTCGGTTCCAGTTTTACTCTGACAGTGTGAATGACAACAGAGAATGTGCTGTTGCCTCGTGGTGGCAGCCAGACTATTTCCTGCTCTTAATTACCAGTCTGAGGTTCTGATCATGTGTTAACCTGGAGCTGCACTGCCTAAATTGGTTCTACTCAATAATGCAGAGTCTTCACTCAAGGTTAGAAGCGATGTGCAGTTGAAGATAAAACTGTAATAGCATATTTTTTCTACTATATTTCATGCAGGATAAAAAAGTCTAAATGTGTGTATCAAATGGAAAGCTTGCTTTACTTTTAGATGATGGATACAGATCTATTTTATGGCTACTGGACAGGTAATGAAACTAGTTTTTTTTTAAAATTATGCTATCCAAACTTTAAAAATCTTTTTTCCATTAACAATGTAAGAAATTTCTGCAGTCCAAGGTAATGTGGAATACCTGTTTTATCATCTAATTGTAGTATAAATCAAAACAAGAAAAAACTATCTAGAAAGTATATGTTGCAACAGCTGCATCTCTATAAAGTAGCATGGAAAAATTGGAGAATCATTACAAGAATAAACCAAAGGAAAGATCTTCTGAGTAGAGGAAGTGAAAACAGGAAACAGATGAGTTTTGAAGGGAAAAATATAAAAGAGAGAAAAAATTGCCAATATTTTTTCAAAACTAAAAAATGGCAAATACATGTGGTTACATCTTGTAGCTAGAGCATATTGAGAATCGTATTGTGTATTTTAAAATTCCAATTTGGACAAAGATGATGTATAACCGAGGTTATGAACTAATAGGAGTTGTGAGAGTTATGAGGCATAGCCACGATAAAAGTTGTGAGAATGAGCTTAAACAAACTTTGTGTCCACTGTAAAAGAGTTGCAGAAGAGATGATGTATTCATAGCTGACATAGAGCTGTCAAGTTATGGAGCCTTTCTTGTTGAAGCAGGATATAGAAAAGAGGAGGCCTCCAGGAAGGCACTCCCAGAAGCCAGAGGCAGAGCAGCGATTGTCCTGGAGCTGGCAGCTCCCTGACCAAGGTTCCAAGAAAGATGCAGCGGCACCAGAGGAGAAGACCTTGGGTGTGGTGCTGGACAAGAGCCTCCAGCAGCAAAGGCAGGTGTTGGCATGTTCAGTGAGCTTTCTGGAGCAGGCTGTGGAGGAGTAGGAAGAGGAAGATCTCCACACTTGGGCTATTTCAGGCAAGAGTCTCCATGGCTCCCAGTGCCTCCGTGAGAGCTGCAGGACTGGAGCCGGAGGAAGCCCTTTGGACAGGACTGGCTGCTCCCTCAGAGCCGTGGCTCTCAGCAGAAGCATCTCATTGCTGAGGATGCACCTGGCCAGGAAGAGCCTTGCAGGTGACTAGGAGGCCAGCTGAGTGCAGTAAGGGAATCCCTGACAGAAGTTTCCCAGCAGCAAATTTCCCTGAGGTGCCAGTTTCCAGTCCATGACTCGCAGGATGCTGTGGCGCTGCCATAGGAG
The DNA here is from genome assembly GCA_026261815.1 of Monarcha castaneiventris obscurior. Lineage (NCBI taxonomy): Eukaryota > Metazoa > Chordata > Aves > Passeriformes > Monarchidae > Monarcha > Monarcha castaneiventris. The sequence continues at coordinate 1,736,907 of JAMPIT010000541.1, forward strand.
AAGGCCTTTGGCATGGTGCTAGAGAAGATCCTCCAGCAGCAAAGGCAGGTGTTTGCAGCTCCAGGGAATTCCCTGACGTCAGCCATGGAGGAGCAGGATGAGGAAGATCGCCACGCTTGGGATACTTGTGGCAAGAGCCTCCATCCCTGGCAGAGCCTCGGTGAGAGCTGCCGGAGCGCAGACGGAGGAAGCCCTTTGGACAGGTGCAAGGTTTGGATGATGCGCGGTCCCCAGTCGTGGTGTAAGCGGAGACATTTCTTCTAAATATTTCTTCTTCTCAATATTTCTGGCATTTCTCACATTTTCACTCTCAGGTTAGAATAGCGTCAGCCTGGACAGCCAATGGCCTAAATGTTCAGATGTCTGCTGACCAATACTAGACATGAACAAGTCTCTCCTAGCAACATCAGGCTTTTTTCCCTAAGCTAGGGGCTGGTAGAACAATTTCTTCTGCAAAATTACAGTGCTTCTGCTACTTGTTCCATTTTAGAAAGTTTCTTCCATCTCTCCTTCCTTGATGGCATAGTCCTTGGTCTTCTCACTGAAAGCTCTAGGTTCTGTTCTTACAAGTTGTCTTTGTTTTCTTTGCCCGCAGACAGGAGTGGCTGCTCCCTCAGAGCCACAGCGATGTGCAAAACGTGCTCATGGCTGAGGATGCAGATGGCCAGGCGAGGCCTGGAAGTAAAATGCAGTGGCCAGCCCTGTCCAAGAAGATTTTCCTAGAGGCAAGTGTTCCAGTAGTTGGAGTCTTGGAGCCACCAATTTCCAGCCCACAGCTCACATGTTGCTGTGGCTGTTCCCCCAGGGAACACTCCGTTCTTTGTAGACATGTAGACATGATCCACATGAAACCAAGGAGGTTCCTCCATCTTTAGGGGTCTCTCCTGAGGTGACTTCTGGCTTCTGGGATTGTGTTTCCGGATGGCGCTCAGATCTTCTTAGGATCATGGGTGTTAAATGAATTTGCATTTTCCCAGAGAACTCTCTGAGTGTTCTCACTGTTCTGGATTTGAGTGGGATTCCTTTCTTCGCAGGAACTGCCATAGTGGTAGGTTTGGATGCAGGATGGGAATGCTGTGGATTACATGTGGATAGTTTGGTTGTTCCTAAGCAGGGCTTGCCCTCCTCAAGGACTCTGCAGGGTCCTAGAAGCCACTCCATGTCCCATACTCTGCTGTTGAGGAAGTGACAAAGAGCATGGAGGGAGCAGGTCCAGGACAGCTGACCCAGACTGGACAGAGGGATATTCCAGACTGCAGGATGTCCTGCTGAGTCTAACAACTGGGGAAGCTGGCCAGGAGAGGCTGATCCCTGGTGGGATTGACTGGGCATCAGGTAGAGGGTGCTGAGCACATGTAGTGGGCATCACTGCTCTGACCTCGGCTTTGCACCTCTGGCTCATTTCTCCCCTTCTTGTTCTTCTTCTTCCTCTTTCTTCTTTGTCTTCACCTGCCTGCTTTTCTTCTCCTTCTTCTACTTCCAGGTCTTATTCTCAGTCTTTCTACTTACTTTTCTCTGTTTTCTAATTTTTAACTTTCTTTGTTTTATTGCTCTTTTCTCCTTTATTTTCATTTTGCTTTTTTTTTTAATTTTTTCTTTTTTTTTTTTCCTTTTTCTGGAGCAGTAAATCAGGATGTTGATGGAGGTCTCTGCTTCTGTTCCCAACAGGGCAGCCATTTGGCACAGCCCACGAACACGGCATCGGAGCCCATGGAGGTGTAGGACAGATCCTTGCTGTCCGCTTCTTTCCCTCTCCCCCTGCCCACTGCCACCAGCTCCCCCTGGGCAATGAGGGGGCTCCCGGCTGAGCGAGGGCAGCGCGAACGTGCAGCAGCTCGAGGCTCCGCTCCCTGCGCCCTTCCCGGGATAGGGCTGCCCCGGGCCTTGCCATGGACAGAGGGTCCCCCTTCTCTGCTCGCTGTGACCCTCCTGCCCCAGCCTCGCTCAGTTCCATTCATGTGCCTGCCGTGAGGGACACCCTCCACACAGGTCCTGCTTCTGATTCCCTGGACCCACAGCACTGTTTTTCCTGGATGTTAGCCACGGCTTCCCCTGTCTAAGGGACTGGGGTATGCAGGGGGGAGCGTGCTGGGCTTTCTCCAGCCATTGTTAGTGGTTTCAGGCCCGCAAGGCTCCAATGAGCCCAACACCATGGGAGTGACTCCAGCATCTCAACAGCTTTCAACTGCGAATGAGCAGCCACGAGAGAAGCGCTAGGGTTTTTCTCATCCTGGAGGTGAAGTGGAGAAGGGAAAGTTCAGAGCTAAAAATGGTACACCACACTGGGGCAGGGAGAACCCTCCCTTGCTGGACAGGAGGTGCTACGAGCATTCAGTGATTCTTTGTCGGCATAGCGAAGTGTCCAGAAGGGAGCTGGGTAGAAGTAGCACTCCTTCCACCCAGTGTTCTAAAGCTCTGGGCTACAAGGTGCAACAAAGTTATAAAGAACCGCTCCGTTACTTAACACAACTCCGCAGTGTGGGACTGGGTTAGAGGCCGGGAACACGGAGTGGGAGCTTCCCTTGGAGTCCCTAGGGACCACTTTCTCTGCCGCTCCTTCCTCTGCAGCAGGGGTCTCCTCACGCTCTTTCCCTGCCCCAGCCTGGGAGGCTGAGCCTGCTGGAGCGTCTCCGTCTGTCCCAGAGTCTCTTTGGGCGTCTGCGCATTCCTGCACAGCTCCTTGGGATGATGCCTTCCCCTGTGTCTAGGCAGACTGAGCTGCCTTTGCTGTTTCCTCTCAGCATGAGGGAGAGATCCTCCTTGGCATTTTTCCACAAGCTTTTCCACAGCAATAAAAGCACCATCTGCTCGTGCCTCAGCACTTGGCTTGATCAAAGACTTTGTTTGGAAACGCCCCGTGCTGGAGCAACAGGACAGTGAGCCCCCGACCCTGGCAAGGGAAAGAGACTCATCCTCTGTGCTCTGCCCATGGCCTGCTCCTCTCTCTCCCCAAAGGGAGAGTAAACCCACGTGGACGATGGCAGAAACGACTGAAATCCACGTCCTTGGCACCTTGGGCTGCCCTTCGATTGTTTTCAGATCTCAGCTGGTACCAGCAGCAGCCAAGTGGAGCAACATCCGTGCTCTGAGGGGATCTCCACACACCCCCACATCCATGGGCACCCACCCTACACACACACACACAGGGATGCTACAGCCAGAGACCTGCTGCAGAGTAGCAGCCTCCTCCTGAGGTGACGGCTGCCACAGCGGATCTGAGCTGCTCCCTCGGTGCCATGGGGGCGGTTTCCCGTGGGCACCGTGCCCGTGACTTACAACCCTGTGGACATAGCTTGCCCAGGGCCCAGCCCTGCCTCCCATTTCAGGGGAAGAAAAGAAAGAGTTTCATCAGGGCACAACCCGAAATGACATTTTGCTAATTACGGCTGTTCTCATGGCCTCGGCAGCGGAGCCACGTCTCCCTCCCTGCCACCCGCAGGCCCCGGGAATGCAGACAAGGGCCCCTGTGTACCTTCATGTGACCCCAGGCGGCTGCATCAGTTTGAAAGGGCAGCTCCTGTTTCACTGCTGCATCTCTTGGCTTGTTAAAGCCAATCCTACCCGTACTACGGCCTGCGCTTGAAGACACAAAACTACCGTCCTGGAGGAAAGCATCAAAAGCTTGACAAAGGCTGAAAGGAACACTCTGATTACCCCTTTTCCCAAGAGGTTTCTTTAGCTGAAGTTGCTAACCAGGACCACACTTGACACCCCGGCATGGGTTGGTTTGTTTGTTTTATTTCTCGGGTCCTCGGTCCTGCGTGGGACTCGGGAACCGGGTGCTGCAGAGGCTCCAGCAAGGCATCAAAGACGCCTGCCCCGCACCCAAGGGTGGCGCAAGATCTCCTCCAGCGCCGGCCTGTCCGCAGGGTGCTTGGACAAACACCAGCGGATCAGATGTTGGCACTCTGGGGAGAGAAGCCAGAGAGCGGCGGTCACTTGCAGAAGGCTCCTGCCCAGCTGCTCCCGGCGCCCGCAGGGCCCGGGCCGTGCTGCGTGTGCTCAGAGCTGCCCCGGCCTCCCGGCTGACTCTGCCCTTGGCGGGACAGCGGCACGGCAGGACACGCGCCACCTCCTTCAGCCAAGCGTGCCACACCGAGCCCGTCGTGGCGGGCCGCCTCCTGCGGCCAGCCCTTGAGGGCAGACGGAGCTCCCGCAGAGCTGCGCCAGGGCCACGCTGGGCTGCGCGCTGCCATCTGCCAGAGCCTGCCTGCTTGAGGCCGGACACCAACCTGGAGAGACCTGCTGCCAGAAGAAGAGCTGCCCCGACACGATGTCACGGTCATCCTGGAAGGGGATGTTCCCGCAGACCATGACGTACAGCAGCGCGCCCAGGGACCAGATGGTCGCCGAATGGCCGTGGTAGCAGCCAAGGCAGATCCACTCGGGTGGGCTGTACATGCGTGTTCCTAGGGGAGACAGGCGGCGCTGTCCGGGCGCAGGCTGCTGCCTTCCGGAGCCTGGCGCCAGCCTCCTGGCGCAAGCAGGGGCTGCACCGGTGGCCACAACTTGCCCCTCAGGCCACCCAGCACCTTTGGCCAGCCAATTGGCCAAAGCCAAGGAACCATTCTGCAAGGCAAACCAGGCCAGCGGAGCAGCCCAAGCCCTTGCGGGCCTGCCAAGCCCAGCGGCCGGGGCCTGGCTTTTGTAGCCCCCCTCTGTCGGCAGGGCCGGCAGCCGGCTCCTGGGGCACGGCACCTGCCCCGTGCCAGAGGGCAGCCGGCAGCCGGCTGAATGCCGCAGCCCGCAGCCCAGGAGGGAATGGGGCCGTGCAGTGGCCGGCACTGGGAGGGGGGCCCGGCCCGTGGGCTCACCGGCAAACCGCGTGAAGGCCTGCTCCTGGAGGAAGGTGCCGCAACCAAAGTCGATGAGCTTCAGGTCGCCGCTCTCCGGGTCCACGAGGAGGTTCTCTGGCTTGATGTCCCGGTGCAGGACGCCGCAGGCGGTGCAGTGCCGCACGGCCTCCAGCACCTGGCAGAAAAGCCAGCGCGCCATCTCCTCGCACAGGAACCCCTGCTCCAGCAGGAAGGCCAGGAGATCCTGCGATGCCTCCGGACGCTCCATCACCAGCACGAAGCTGTCAGGCAGCTCAAACCAGTCGAGGAGTTGGATGATGTTGTGGCAGCAAGAGCCCACCTTCTCCATCAGCACGATCTCCATGGGAACACGGGTGCCGTCGGGCTGCGAGGAGGACACAGTGCCTCCAGCAGGCCTGATGCTGCCCTGTGGTTCCGCTGCCCCGTGCCTGGGATGCCCCAGTGCCCCCTTTGGCAGCCTCCCTGCTGCTTGGCCTTCCTCCCGCCCATCAAGGGGATGCTTGCGGGGTGCCGCCCTGCCCTGCCCGGCCCCACCACCGGTGTTTGGCATCCCCGGGCCCGCGATGCTCCGGCTCGCACGCTGAGCCCACGCCCGCTGCCCCCGCCCTGCCCCGCCTGCCGCCCTCGGCATAAGCCCCGGGCTTATCCCTGCCCGCCACGCCCCGCTCTGTCGCGGTGGCCCCGCTCACTCACCAGCTCGTACCACTGCGGGACGCTCTCCCGGGCCACGCGTTTGATGGCCACCTGCAAGCCCACGAGAGACGGGGGCTGAGCTCCAGCCCCGCCCCGCCCCGCCCCTGGCCCTCCTGCCGCGCCCGGCCGTCCCGGCCACTTACCGGGCTCCCGTCCGAGAGGCGGATGCCCGAGAAAACAGTGCCGAAGCCACCGCTCCCCAGCTGCGGGCCCAGCTGGTACAGCTCCTGCAGCTCCTTCTTCTTTTGCCCTGCGACCGACACCGAGCCCTCAGCCTTGCGCCCAGGGCCCCTCCTTCCGCCCCGGCCAAGTGGCCGCGAGTGAAGCGGGCCGAGCCACCGCGGGCCACGTTGCTCTGACCTGCTTCCTGCTGCGCGCCGGGCAGCGGCCACCGCCTTGCAGCCGTCGGGCTGGCGAGCGGCAGAGCTGGGCCAGGGCAGCGCGCAGAGGCGGCTGCAGGAGCCGGAGTGCAGCGGGGCAGGGCGGCACCGTCGCTGTCCCCGGCGTCCTGGGCTGGACTCTGCTCTTGAGGACGGCCGGGGCTACAGCCCGAGGCTTCGCACAGGGGGGTGCCAGGAGCAGCTGCAAAGCAGAGAGGGGTTTTTTGAAGCCCTGGCAGCAGAGGCACTGCAAACAGCCAGGGACTAGGCTGCTCTCAGGGGTCCTGGCCTGGCCTGGGGATGCCCCTCAAGAGCCCGGGGGGAGCCTCAGACAGCTCCTCAGAAGATCTCACCTGCTACCAGAAAGGCCGTCCCGGCAGTCGGTGGCCGTCTCGGAGCAGCTTCCTGGAGATGGAGGGACCTCCTCAGTGTCTCGAGGGTCGTCTCCGCCACCAGGCTCGGGCCGTTGCCAGCTGGCACAGCCGGCACAGCGTCCTGGGAGCTGTGGGCCGGCAACTGCTGGCTCCAGCTCACTCGCTGCTCCGCCACCTGCTCCTGAGAAGGCTCCCCTGCCTCGGGCTGGGCTCCCACTTGGACTTCTGGGCTTTCCCTGGCCACGTCAATGGTCAGGGTTGCGCCCGTGAGGAGTCCAAGGGAGCTGGGAGACCTGTCCACAGGCTCTGCACCTTCTGCAGGCTGACAGGTCTCACTGAGCCTCTGTGGGG